>JAVBJF010000163.1:320000-833184 GCA_033439095.1 Pseudococcus viburni
GAGGGATCAAAAATGTTTCCTGGATTTTTTTACATCAAGGGTCACAATGAGGGGGGAGGGGGGTTAGAATGAAAATCGGAGCTGGGGACAAATTAATCTATTATCCAGCTAGACCCTTTCACATCTTTTATAGAAACTCCAAGCCATTTTCTCACTCTTTTCCCATTAGTCAAGACAAATAAGAGAAAAAATGTACCCCCCAAAAAAAAAATTCAACCCTGTTTTTTTAACGTTTTAGGTTCGTAGAATTTCAACCCCTACCGTTAATTATAAGGGAGGTTATTCAATACTGCATTTAAAAAATCGAGGACTATAAACGCGATGTTATTGCTTACATAGGGCGACACGAATTTTGTTTTTGGGTTCTCATTGCCAAATTTGGGTTGCTTTTATGTAACTAATAAAGGAAAATTTTTTTTTTGACCAAAGTTTGCTTTGGGGGGTGGGGGCCAAAAACTGATTTTGCGAGGTCAATAAGCCTGAGCATTACAAAAAAAATTGAAATAAAAATTTTTTTGGACTAATCTTATAGGAAATTTTACGGCGAATCCAATGCCGCCAACCGCAGACCTCCGTCTCTTTTTTAAAAAAAGTTACAGCTCATTTTTTCCAAAATTTTGTGAAAAAATCGCATTTTTTTGTTTTTTTTTTCGCAAAGAAGTGAAATTTGAGAGAAAAGTTAGGATTTTAAGGCCATAATGACCATGGTGAGAGTTGTAGGAAATTTCACGGCGAATCGAATGCCGCAAACCGCGGACCTCTATCTCTTTTTGAAAAAAAGTTACAGCTCATTCTTAAAACCCTTATTTTTCTCTCAAATTTCACTTTTTCGCGAAAAAGGCACAAAAAATGTGATTTTTTCCACAGAATTTTGTAAAGCATGAGCTGTAACTTTTTTTCAATAAGAGATAGAGGTCCGCGGTTTGCGGCATTCGATTCGCCGTGAAATTTTCTACAACTCTTGCCATGGTCATTATGGCCTTAAAACCCTTACTTTTCTCTCAAATTTCACTTCTTTGCAAAAAAAAAACCAAAAAAATGTGATTTTTTCACAAAATTTTGGAAAGAATGAGCTGTAACTTTTTTTAAAAAAGAGACGGGGTCTGCGGTTTGCGGCATTGGATTCGCCGTGAAATTTCCTACAAGATTAGTCCAAAAAAAATGTTTTCAATTTTTTTTGTAATGCTCAGGCTTATTGACCTCGAAAAATCAGTTTTTTGCCTCCCCCCCCAAGCAAACTTTAGAAGCCAGGATTGAGCAAGGTGAGTATTTTTGATGTCTAGAAACAGAATTTCGGCATGAGAAACCCAGAAACAGAGCAAAAATTTTTTTTGTCGCCCTGTGTTATTATTGGTGATGCGAAACATTTCTTTAAGTCGTAAGGATTCAAAAAAGAAATGTCAGTCAATAAGGTTAAGAGGTGAGGGGTAAAATTCAAAATTTTGGAAATTTTCATGTTTGATGCCAAAAATTAGGTTTTTTGGCATGCCAATTACAATGGGTTGAAATTCTTGCGGTGGATTTTTTTGAAATACCCTACCAGCATGTATAAGAAAATTACACTTCACTGGTAAAATTTTGGGTATTTTCAGATTCGTATTTCCATCATTTCCAAAAATACTGTACATATTGGAAAAATACTAAATATGCGTTTTTCACATTTTTGGGCAAAGAAGTGGGTGTTTTCGAAAAAAAAACCGTACCTGCCTGATAGGAAATTACACCTAGAACATGATTGTTCATAACCATAATTATTTCCATTTTGAGGCTTATTTCAGGAGATATTCACAAAACTTTTGATTTTTTCAAAAATGCTGTAAATTGTTGAAAAAATATATGTTTTTATCCTTGATTTTTGGTCAAGGAAGTGAGTGTTTTTGAAAAAGAAAAAAACCCTTCCGATAGGAAATTACGCGTAGAATAAGATTGCTCATAACTACTTTTCAATTTTGAGGCTTATTTGAGGAGATATTCACGAAAAACCGGTTTTCAGCAGACGTTTACCGCTCTCCTGGGGGTAGCGGAAGGTTGTGGGGTGTCCATTATAGTACGTTGTGCAGTGGACCATTACAAACGTACAATACGAAAAAAAAAATCAGGATTTAATTTTTGGGGGTTTGGTACATTTTTTCTCTTATTTTCCTGGACTACAAAAAATTAGGGTGAAACCCCTTGATCTATGTATTTTTTTGGGTGGCTGCAAAATGAGTACAAGACTTGGAATACCAGAAGGATTTTCGGGGGAGGGGTCAATGAAAAATTGAGTGTTCAATGTCCAAAAAATACATATTTTTCATTGTTTTAATCTTTTGAAAATCCCTATCTGATGTAATTGGAAGGGGGGAGTGCAAATAATACCGAAAATAATGAAGGGGGTGCAGTGCATCTCTTGTACCACCACCTTCCGACGCCACTGCACAAAAATCATAATCAGTTTTCTTTTTTAGGTAATAGAATTTTGATACAAACTTTAAAAGATGTTTTAGTTACTCCGGAACAATGTCACGAAAATTTCTAAAAAATTTTATATGATTTTGATGACGTTTTAACTCGAATTTCAACAATTTTTTTCAATGTTTCAACTTTCATTCCATAAAAATTTTCCGATTATTTTAGCCAAATTTTAAACTCGCTGTAAATACCTCTTTCTGGTCTAAAATATTACGAGCTACGAATATGATCAATGTTTTCGAGCTCACAAACACCACTTTGAATAAGGGATACTCCTATTTAGGGGTAAAAGGAAGCTCGTCGGTATTCATCCCTTTACCAGACGGACACCTTATTCGACGATACAGTCGCTGGCTGGCTGGCCTTATTCGTATCAAAGGTACTTGTTGCTGTACGGTTGGCGTATCCTAAAATACATATGATGCAGCATGGCCAAAGATGATAACCGTTTTTGGGTATTCTCTAACCATATACATACAATATGTACACGTACACGGTATAGATCGACTAAGAGACCTCTGCGATAAACGCCGACGTTACACCGGAATAGTACGCTGGTTATGGGTTGGGTACGTTACGTCCTACGTAGACGTACCGTACGGTATTATGAAAAGGAAGCATGCGTAGCTTTGTATTCGAAGCACGTATACAGTAGTACCATACAAAATACACGTTAAGTGGAATCTGTGTACGATGTTAACGTACCAGGCAATGGTACCCTTACTGTCTCTACGCCCCCGCCCCCGACAACCGCATCCTCGCGACTGGCGGAGAAGAGGAGACCAACAACGCAACGGCGGCGAACTATAGTGTCTCACGTCGATAATTTTAAAAGGGATGCAAAAAAGGCGCATTGCTGCATTTTCGTCGGGTTTTTCACTCCGCTCTGCCTCGACGCTTGTGCTTTGCTCGTCTGCACCGGAGCCGGGCCGTTCAGCGCGTAGATACGTAGCACGTACTATTTATGCGTTTTGAGTTAGGGCGCCCCCTTAACGTAAGCGGTAGGTACGTACTCGTAACTTTATTGACTTTTTGTCTCACTCTCTCACGTGGCTGAGTCCGTGGGCATGAGCGCCCTCAGCCTCTGCTCGTCACCGTGTTCGTACTTTTTTTTCCTCTCGCCTTTATTCATTTATGTGTGTACGTATACAAGCTAAGTATTATCGCTAATGATTATTAGAAGTACTCGGCGGAGGTACTTGCTACTCGGCATATACGCCGGCGGAATAATGCAAAGCGAATTTACTTCTTTGTGAGAATGCTGAAGGGAGGATTGGGCGCGGTCGTGCGGAGTGAAAATGGTCGTAAGATAAATTAATTCAGTAATTAGAGCTTTTCTTCGAGTGTCGAGATTTTTTTTCACCTGCGTCGCAACGTCCGCGTTTTTTCGTCGTGCATATTTGAATAAAGATACGGATCGTATGTCGGTGGAATTTTTAGCAGAATTTCCCGCGCGGTGGTCGAGAGTGGCGAAAATTCGGAATAATGAGTAAATTTTTCAATGACGAGGCGATTTTATGTTAAAATTTTACGAAATAAATTTTTAAAATTCGCTGACAAGGGAGGTATCTCAACTCGAAGTAAAATTTTAAGCCCAAACAAAAATAAATTCAAGGTACATCATAAAAGAACTCCATACCCAAAATTTCAGGTACTGAAGGTCATTTCTCGAATTTTGGGAAATTTTTGAAATTTCAAAATTACCTCATCGGGCTGAAAAACATGAAAATTTATCTAATCAACAAAAATACCTGAAATTTGGTATACACTCTATTTTTGACTTGCCGAATTGATTGGAAGCGGTTTCGAGACGTTTCGGAGTCACCAGAAAATTTTGGGATTTTCCAGTGCTGGCTGGAAAAAAAACCGTAAAAATGGTTCATATGAACTTCAGCACCTAATCGCAGATTACTCATATTGGTGACCTATTTGATCGATTAAACCACAAATTTTCAAAATTCGTAACTTTGAATTAAAATTAATTTTTTTGGGTGGAAAATTTTTGGGTGGGAAATTTTTCTGAAAAAAATTTGAAAATACGCAGTATTCTGGAGGCTTTAAAACGTCTCGAAACCGCTCCCAATTGATTCGGTAGGTCAAAAATTGGGTATCTGCCAACTTTTAGCTTTTTATCTCGACGCCTGCGTAGTGGGCGCATTTTAAAAATTTTTTCCATGTAGTCCAAACCCATTAAAAAAAAAAAAAAAATCCAGGAAAATTTTCTGCTTAAAAAAGTGAATTTGAACTCAAAGTTACGAATTTCGGAAAATTGTGCTTTAATCGATCAAACAAGTTATTAATATGGGTAATCCGCGATTATAAGGGCTGAAGTTCGTATTATGGATCATTTTTATGGGATTTTCTCCAGTGCTGGAAAATTCCAAAAATTTTTGGTGGCTTCGAAAACATCTTGAAAGTTCTTCCAATCGATTTGGCAGGTCGAAAATAGGGTATACATCGAATTTCAGTTTTTTTTCGATGATTAGATCAAATTTTCATATTCTGCAGGGTGATAAAGTAATTTTGAAATTTCAAAAATTCTCCAAATTTGAGAAATGAACTTCAGCACCTGAAATTTCAGATGTGGGGTTCTATTAAGATGAACTTTTGATTTATTTTTGTTTGGGTTAAAAATTTTACTTTGAGTTGAAATACAGGCATCATAGTGAAATTCGGTGAGGAAAAAGTAACTTTAGTAACCCAATTTGGGAAAAAAAGTAACCAATGTATTACCAAAAAGTAACCAAAAACTCAATTTTTAATGGTAAAATTTGTAAAAAAAAAACAAAAAAACATGTATGTACTTAATGCAATTATTATATAACTTATAAGCGCTCCCAGAAATTATGTAAGGGAGGGGCTGAGAATTGGAGAAAAATGGGGTAGGGGGGTAAAAATTCGTAACAAACTTCAAAATCTATTTTTACAGTAGTGCTCGTAAAGTCAGGTTAATTTCAGTGGACAGATGAAAAAATGTAATACAGATAAAAGCGAAGAAAAACTGAAAAATTACAAGAATTCTCTAAATCTGAATCAGTGAGATGAATATAAATGAAAATCAGTGATTCGCATTGATCGTTTAGTCAAAATTACTGATTTATTTCTGGTTAATTGAAAATCGACTAAGAAATCAATGACTTTTGACTGCAATATCAATGAAAATTATTTTATTGGATCAAAAAGGCAGAGTTTTTATAAAACTTGATTGATGTAGATTTAGAAAGTTATATTCTAATGTAAGAAATAAAAAAAAAAATTATTTTTGAAGAGTAATAAAATACACTTCTCTGAACACTTTTGAGTTAAAATTTCATTTTTTTTTATTGAGCTTGGATTGAATCTGCTCGACTCCGGGACTTAATCAGACATTATGCAAGGGCGGGGAAGAATTTGAAAAAAATGAGGGTGTGTCAAAATTCAGTAAAAAAAAGTGAGTATCTAGCCTACTTACCCTGTAAATTTATATGAAAATGAGTGATTTTTCATTGAAATATTAATCAAAATTACTGATTTTTATTTGACAAATTGGAAATTGATTGGAGTTTTGACTGAAATATGGGTGAAAATCTCTAGTTTTTGATGAAAATTATTTCACTATACTTAACTAAGAGAATGAAAATACACCAATTTTGACTGATTCAAATTTAAAGAATGATAGTGTATTCAAGAAACAGAAGTATCAATGTACTGCCCGAGCGAAACGAGGGCGAAATTTTTTGAAACAAAAAAGTCTCCAAAACTCGACTCAATTTTTAGAGAAAAATTGTGAAAAAAAGGTAAATTTTTTGAGAAATTTTGGAAAAAAGTAACTTTTAGAGGTAAAAAGTAACCAAAGTAACTTTTGAAGTGGAAATAGTAACCAAAAGTAACTTGTCTCGAAAAAAGTAACCAAGTTACTAAAAAGTAACCACGCTATGATGCCTGGAAATATCTTGTGAGTCAATATTTTAACCTTTTCATGGTATCTGCTACCTGCTGGATCTGAAAAATTGAAATTCTAGTTATTTTCTGAATTTTTCTCGTCATTATCAGGCCTCTTTTTTTGCTTTAAATTTTCCAAAAAAATGGAGAGAATCCCTCTTTATCCCTTGATTAAACAATCCAAAGAAAGAAGAAAATGTTGAAAATTTTTGTTTTTTGCAGTAATATCATTAAAAGTCTTGCTATTTTCTGGTTTGCCTTGTTTTTCTTGTCAGTGAGCACCTTTTATTTTTGGTTCTGAATCATAAAAATTAATATTAAAAAAACATCGAGAAATGTTTAGAAATCACTAAAATAATTTTTTTTTGTTTATTTCAAATCCGGAGGACGGAAGAAGGAAAAAGTAAATTATGTGAAAAGTAGGTGAAAATTTTTGGTCTTAGACTAAATCGTTACCTCTCCTCCTTTATTGCAAAAATTCAAAGATTTTCTCAAATTTCTCTAAGAATAAAAAAAAAATCTTGAAATTTTTTCATCGAATGGGCCAGGTAAATAATCTACATATCTACATACTCTTTATGGTGTTTTTAAAATAAAGTTCAAAAGGAAAACTGAAGATTTCACACTGGGAATCAGAAATTATCTAAAGGAGAGCTAAAATTTGAAAAAAAAAATGAAAAAGAGATACCTAAATATTCAATGAAAGATTGAAGTAAAATTCTTTTAGTAGCAAAATCAAGGTGTTTTTAAAAATAAATAGGTACCTAAACGCAGAGTGAAACGAGCTCTGATCTGAGCAAAACAAAAATTTAAAAATTACATATTTGGATTTTAAAACATTCTTTCAAAATATAAAACTGTTTGATGAATAAAAATATGAAGGTATCGTCCGAGTGCGAGAGTGATAGTTTTTTAAAAATTATACTAGAAAAGAGAAACATGTGCGTTACTTTTATATTTTTACCAGTGACGTACCGAAGGCATTTTCCAGGGGGGGGAGAAGAGGTGAAAATCCCAACTCAAATTCTCAAAATTCCCAACTACATATAGCCGATATCAGAATTCCGGAGGGGGGGGGTGTAAAATTCAAATTTGCGAACCAATCCAATTTTTTTCAAACTTTCCCGACTGATTTCTTAAAATTTACATGTAGGTACTGATTTTTCCCCAAGTCGCGAGGTTTTTTGATTTTTTTTACTCGTTTTCATCTTTTTTGCGAACTTTTGAAGTTTTTACAACCCATTACTATAAGACCCTTTTTGAGATAAGAAATCTGAATAAATTTTTCATTGGTTAGGTGCTCCAAACAATTTTTTTTTAAACCTACAAGCAATGTCATTGTAGTTGAAAAAACATACGAAATAGTTTATTTGCCTTCAGCGAAGAAAGGGTAGAGTTTCAAAGAAAAATTATAATTTTACATCAATAAAATTTTGTAATTTCAATGTAAAGAATAGGGAGATGGATTTAGCCCGAGCGAAGCGAGGGCGAAAATTTTAGAAAACCTCAAATTGAATGTGCAATAAAAAATGGTTTGGAAAAATAAACTTTAATGAAAAATCAACTGTTTTCTACTTTGAAATGATTAAAGCAGAAATATATCATGGCCGAGCGTAGCGAGGCCGAAGCTTTTGAAAAATTGGATTTTCAAATATCAAAAATAATTTTAAGGAGAATAAGAACAATGAAATTAATTGGAATAATTTTGAAGAAAAGTGCGAAAAAATCTCTTTTAAATTACAAGTACAACAAACTATAAAATTTTTTTTGGTTGGAGAGTGAAAATTTTTAAATTGCAAGGTAATTAATATTTTTTTTTTTTCAAAAAAGCATTTATAACAACGGTTTAATAATTCTTCGCTGGGAAAATTATCAATTTTCAGTTGGAAAAGGTTGGGAAAATGACTAATTTTCTCAACTAAAAAGTAAAAATTTTGTTGATTTCCGACTGTTAAAATAGGTAACCATTTTATTTATTGATTTTTCATTAAAAAAATAAATACTAATCGTCCCAACTGACATTTTTACTCATCACTTGGGAGAACGACCAATTTTGAGTTGGAAAAATAACCAATTCTGAGTTGTGAAAATTACCTATTTTGAATTGGGAAAATTACCAATTTTGAGTTGGGAAAATTACCAATTTTGAGTTGGAACAAGTGGAATTTTTGTTGATTTCCAACTTTTGAAATAACCATTTTATTTATTATTTTTCATCAAAAAAATTAATCCCAACTGTCCAATTTTCCCAACTGATGTGTTGAAATGTTCAATTTTCCCAACTCACAAGTAAAAAATTTCCTCAGGGGGGGGAAGCTCCCTCCCCTCCCCCCCCCTATCGGTACGTCACTGATTTTTACGATGAAATATCGATTTGATAATATTGGAAAATCTGTTTTGTCTTTTGAACCCCTTGAATGTGTCCTGAATGATTATTAAGAACAATTCTCATCAATGATTTCAATATTTTTAATATAAAATATGTCATTTGAAACTTTAAATTGCTAATTTCTCAAATATAGATACATATTTTTTGGAAGGGCCCTTTTTTACAGAAAAACCTCTCAAAACACACTTACTTTGGTCGAATTTTAAAAAAAAATGAAACTTTGAAATCTAAACGATTTTGAAATTAAATTTAAAGCTCATTTTTTTCACTTTATAAAAACATTCTTACCAAAAATTCTAAAAAGTTGAAAAAAAAATTTTCAAGTACCCCTGGAAAATGGGTGACAATGATGAAAATATTTCTGGGTAAAATTGAAAATTTCAAATCCCATTTTCGGTAAAAAAAATGTTTAAAAATATTTTTTGTCAAATTTTCTTAATTTTTTGAACAAATCATATTTTGAAAAAAGGTAAAACTTCTGAATGTACATCTCCTTTACACCCATTTCACATCGAACACAAAAGCAAAACGATCCACCCCATTTTAATACCCTTTTAATCGACTTCACTAATTAGGGACATAGGATTGAAAACATCGAATAAGGCCAACCAGAGAAAACACAATTTTAGCACAATTTACGCGTAAATCGTTAACGAGGGAACTTCTCAGGCACCCTGTTGAAAAACACGCGCTGACTTCTTAACTCCGGTGACGGTTTTCTTTGTTGCTGACATAACCTGCCGCTCCTACAACCGCTCATCATTCGAGCCCATGGCTACAATTCGTTTCACAAATTGAATCTTTAGTAAACGAATCCTCATTATACTGGATTTCGTTTCCTTATTACGCTACGCTCTGCCTTTGCGCCGTATCTGACGAAAGAGAGAATCTCATACGTATTTCTTTATTGTAGTAAGTAGATATAGCACACGAGTCAAGTAGATATATCTATCTACGCGAACCAATCTCGCAATCAATCTTTTACTTTAACCGATGCGATGGCTTCTTCGAGTTCGATTTAATAATCTAAATAAACAACGGTATTATATAGTTTTAAATTTTATATGTGCAGGTATATGAAAAAGTTTTCTCAGCAAAACCTCGCGTATTCGTTAACTTCGTGTGCTTCTATCTACATATAAGCGTCGAACAAAACCAGCTGTAAAATTTAATACGAACAGACGACCGGCATTTTTACGACCGGATCAATTCCATCGAGTTTTATTTACCAAACAAATCTACCATATTTTGCCGAGTACCCTAAGACGCTGAAGTCTTAAGTATTGCATCTCCTTACCTACGTAGGTAGGTAGTGTGATCTACGAACGTACATATGTGTACTTTATGATATAGCCAAAAAGGAAAAAAAAAAACTTAAGCCCAACTTCCAATATGTCCACCAAGTATTAATTTTCAACCCCTGTGAACTTCGGAAAGTTTTCTTTTCCCAGAACGGTACTTCGATTTTTCAACAATTTGTGTTCGACTCGAGCGAAGAAATTTTTTTCGAAACGATTTCTCACAGGAATGAAACTGGCGAATGGTTTTTAAAACAAATAAAACAAAATTGTACTTGAAAGTGAGTGAAAAAATTTCCTAGAAGTGGAGTAGGCATTTGAAATGTCATCGACAAATTCCATCGGTGTATCACTTTTATATTTCGGAATTTTTTTGGCGGATTCCAGAATATTTTTAGACGAACTGAATTTTTATGTTTTTAGAAGGGGAGGGGGAGACTAAAAAGTTAAAAGTGGCAATAAAAAAATTGGATAAAAAGTTCAAGTCACCAAATTAATCTCAAAATTCATCCCATAATTTTTGAAGTTGGAAAAAATTCAAGCATTAAGTAATTACTTTTATTCAAAATTTGGTAAAAACAGTTTTATTAAATGGTGGGTGGGGAAGAGTAGGTAATAAATATTTTTCCTCTAAAAAAAGGTTTTTGACGATTTTCCATCCTCGTTGTTCTCTTTTGTAAAAATCGAAAAATCAGGAAAAATTGTACCTATCATAAAAATTTTCTAGAAGTCGAGTGGACGAATGTCATCAACAAATTCTATCAGTTTTATACTTCAAAATTTTTTTGGCGGTTTCCAGAATATTCTTAAACGAACTGAATTTTTCTGTTTTTTGAAAAGGAGGGAAGACTAAAAAAGTTTAACAATGGAATTAAAAAATTGGATAAAAAGTTCAAGTCACCGAATTAATCTCAAAATAAATGGAATCGTGGGTAGGTAATTTGATATTACATCCGCAACTACAAAATTCATCTTTGAATTCCAGGGATTTTATGGACGATTGGTGAAAACGAGGGCTATTTTTCAGAAATATCGAAAAATGTGAAATGAGTTAATTTTTCTTTGTTCATTTCAGTTCCCTCAACTGTTCTGATCATTTTTGGATAATTTTTTTCAAAAATCTTCACTGTAAGATGTGAAATTCATCTTCGAAGGCTGAGAATTCTATAAAGGACTAGTGAAAATGGAGATTTTTTGGAAATTTCGAACATTTGAAAAAGTTTCATTCAAGTTATTTTATGTAAAATTTCTTTTCAATGCAAAAATTAAAATTACTTAACCAGAGAAATCCCTAAAACATATCAGAATTTTTGCTCTACAGCAAAAGTTGTGTATTGTTGTGTACCTACCTAATTTTTCTGATAATTTTCCATCCCTGCTAACCTATTTTTCAAGATCAAAAATCACAAAAAAAATAGTACCTATTATCAATTTGAATCAAATTGTAGAAATTTACAAGCGTTAAAAAAAAGAAAAAACTGCCTTAAATGACTTCAATGGGTTAAATTAGCTTTTATGTATAGGTACCTCCTACCGATAATTTTTTTCAAAAAAAAGTTTTTTATTTCAATTTTAGAAATGTGTAAAAACTTGAAAAATGAAATACTTCATCTTTCTTTACAAAAAGGATACCTATAGCTAAAAAAAATTATAGTTGGATGGTATTTTTGAATGAAAATATTTGCCAACAAAGTGTCTAATAAAAATTTCAAATCTAAATGCTGGATTATTGCAGATCGTTTTCAAAATTTTCAGAATTCTTGCAGGATCTTTGTCAGCCCCCCTCACCTTAATCACTTTTGTGAAAAATTGAAATAATCTTAATGTTTTGCACACCTGCTTAAAATTGAAAAAAAATCAATAATGAAAGAATTGGAAAAATTGAAAGTTGAATTGATTATTTTTTTTAAATCCAAAATCGAAGTATGAGAAAAAATTGCCCTTTTAAAATAAAAATACAGGATTTTTTACCCAAATTGAGGACTTTTCAAAAAATTGTCTCATTTCAGCACTACTCTTTGTGCTGCAGGACCTTTTTATCAATTCTATCATTTCCAGGACCTATAAGTATAACTCGTTCCCATAATAAATTATTTCAATTGATTTTTTTTTCACTTTCAAAATGGATATATCATAATCATAACTGAATGGGAGGGGGAGAGCCGAAAAAATATATAAAAACTCAACATCCAAAATGCGACCCAAAAATTTAAAACTATCCGACTGATAATAGTAGATATTTTATTTATAAATACATAGTAGCAGATTTTTGAAGGTGCCTATATGATTCTTCTGATACAATGATATATTGCTATACTTGGGTAAGTATTAAAAAAATCACTTAACAAAGTTCAAATTTTGAAAATATGACAAGATGAGTTTTAGTTGAAATACCAAAAAAAGTAAGGAAAAATCAGAATTAATAATTTTAGAGCTTCGCCTGTAGAGGAAAAATTATAAAAATTTTGAAACTTTGAAACAAACATTGGAAATTAAATTCTTGATTTCATATGTATTGTCACCACGTAATGATTTCCCATAATTTTTTCAACTCTATTCTCCATTTATCAGTATAAAAAAATAAACAGCTTGAATTCAAAATATCAATCCACAACTACCCACTTTATGAAAGATGAAACATGAAATTCTGTACCTTTCGTATCACCTAAAATAACAAACAGACCAAAAAAAATACTCAAAATACCTTCTTCCGAAAGGTAACATCTCAACACCACTCCCAACAGCCAGTATCTACAATTCGAGACGAAATTCAAATCCGATATCGATACCACTTATCATCCTCTGAAACACAATCTCATCTCCTAATTAAAAATTCACGCTTTTTCGACGAGCTACTCTAAAGCAGCATCGAGGAAGACCCCATACGAAAATCTTCACCGACGTCGATGCGACGAAATTCTTTACGCCCCGAGCTCGGTATTTTAACCCGTTATAATTAGGTTACCGAATCCTCGCGGATTCAATAGATGTGGTTGGTGAGCTGTCGATGCTTTCGCTGCTCGTTTCCTCACTCCATTCAGCGCCAAAGCTTCCATATCAAATTTCAAAGAGAAATGTGTACAACAGCGTCGATTTTATTTAATAATATTGACCTCGTCTTTGAAGAAATCGTATAAGAAAAAAACTCGATGAAAAGGGATGAGGTATTCGGCACAATCCTTTCTAGCAAGATTTCCTTTTGTTTTCAATTTTCAATGCACGCCAACGTAAAATTAAAAATATTTTCTCTATTGAGCTATTGTATAGATGATACCGAAGGATTGGTGAAGAGAAGGAGTGAAATATTCGAAAATTTTCAATTCATTATAATACGAAGACGAGCATCAGTACAGTTTAACAATTTTAATGAATAATAAAATTTCCACAATTTGGGATACGATTTTAACGATGATTTTTCTCCGAGTTTGATTTCTTTATTTAAGATTTGGGCAGGGGGGGGTAAGGGATTGGAAAAATCAATTCTTTAGGGAATACACACAGTAATCCGCCATGCACAGATAAATGGCAAAACCGACAATTACCTCAATTTCAGTCAATGGAGACTACTTCCTGAAAAAGAGACGACTGAGGTGAAATTAATTTTTTTTGAAGTAATACTGAAAAGAAGAAATGTCAATCGTAAAGGGTGGTTTATAAATTGTGATTCTCTCAAGTCGACTCCTTTATATTTTCAAATTTTTCATTTTTTTCAAGTCCAATTCAATTCTTCTCAACTCTAAATTTTAAAAATTTAATTATTTCTCAAATTTTCTTTAAAACTTTTCAATACAGTTTTTTTCTGTTTTTTAACTCTAAATTTTTTTCTTAACATATTCTTTTGAAATTTGTCTTGACTAATGTTTTTTTATCAAAATATGATTCAGCTCCAAAATTTTATCTTGAATTATCAAATTCCAAATTTTTCTCGAACTTTTTTCTAGTTTTGAATTTTTAATCCAAAATTTTTAAAAATTACTACATTGAGATTTTCCTCAGAATATTTTCAATGTTTTTAAATTAACATTTTCCCCATAATTTTTTTCAAAATGAAAATTTCTCGTAGTTCTATAATGAGACGTTCCGTTTAAAAAGGGACAACTACGTATGAAATTTGATTTTGAGAAAAACGCAAAATAAGATGTTTGGGTCAAAATTGTCATTTCTCGAGTTTTGTCGATTCGGATAGAGAATTTCATCCTCTTTTACCCGGTATGTTTGAAAACTTCCAACAGAGTTCGCAAGTAGCAGAAAAACGCGATATTCCGTGGTGTTTCATTTTGTATCAAATTTATCTTGCAGATTGAAAAAAAAATTACATGAAGAACAATTCAAAGTAAAATATCTTTGAAACATGGCTTCCTGGAGAAAAACAAACTGCTCGTAGCAGAAAGCAAAGTTAATTCTCTACAATTTTACTCGAAATTCATTTTTCGCTAGGATGCTTCGTTTTCTCAGAAAATCGAGTTTCAAGTCAAGAAATGTAAAAAGTTCAAAATTTGATGATTTTTTGTTTTTGAACAATAAGAAGCCAACTAAGCACTTTTGACAAAACATTCACTTTTTCCCTAAGCTGGTTCTTTTTCTCATAATTTCGTTTTAAACGCTAAAAAAATTTTCAGAAAATTTTCAAAAAATGTTCAAAAAATTGCAAAACTTTAAGGTCATTTTTCTCAAAATGAACTTTTTTCAACTTTCAATTTCAAAAAGTCATAACTCCGACAAATATGAATGAAATTTCTTCGTTCTGGTCTTATTTTGTTCAGAATTTTATGGAATATAACGTAGTGTGAATAACTAGATTTTCAAAAATCTAACCAATTAAGTTGTCCCTTATTATACGGAACGTATCTATCATGAATGATTAAGATTAGGAGTTTTGATGTTCATTCATTTCCAGTTTTGGAAAGTGAATATGAATTTATATTTTATAGTTTTATAATGTTAGGACGTAGATTATGAGCGTTCGTTAACATTAACGAATTGGTATCTGGTCGAATTTTGGAATATTCGTTTATTTTTACAGTCTATTTCCTCTCACACGTGGATTTAATTTTTTTACCCATCTCAATTTATTTTCTGGTTACACTATTTATAGTTGGGAGGCAAACCCCAAAAAAACTGCATTTAATGAAAGAAGCGTAAATTTTGGTATGATGAATCTTGGGGCCCAAACAAAGGTTTTGAGACCGGGAGCCATCCGCGCTCCCCTCCTCTTCGAGGGGGGTGAAGCTCGCAATTTTGAAAAAATTCCTAAAAATCGATTTTTTGTTAGAAATGAAATATCTTGATGTCTAATGTTAGATATTGATCTGTAAATTCCATTTTCACTATCAAAATCATTTTTCCTCCCCCACCTTCCTGAGGGGGCACAAGCCCCCAAAATGTGGATTTTGTGGAAGTGAACACTCGAAACCGAAATTTTGTGAAAATATACTACATAAGGTGTACAAATCACTGCCGTAGTCCATTTTTCGATTCGAACCCCCTCCTGCCCCCTGTGGACCCTTAAAACTTGAAAAACGCTCAAAATTGTTGTTGTGACGCCGAAATACGACAGGAATTGCGATCCAAAAGGTAATTCGTTGGAAATATTTTTTCAAACCAAAACAGGATGTGAAAACGTTGGTGCCTCTGACCCCCTCCCCCCAGCGCGCTCCCTCAGAGCTCCCAACTACGAAAATTTTTTGCTGTTCAAAATCACATTGAAATCGAAATCGAAATATTATGACATTTGCTGTTCATTATTGATCGATACATTCAGTTTGAATTGTTAGAATTGTCGCCTAACCCCTACCTCTTTGAGGGGGCAGATCCCTAAAATGTGGGGTCCCAAAAAAATGAAGGTCCAAGGCTGAAATTTGGTGAAGTTATGCTACATAGGGTACAGAAATGTTTTCCATATTACATTTCACCAAATTACTTTCCCTCCCCCTCCCCCCTCATGGCGACCCAAACTCAGAGATATTCACTCCCCTATTGCTTGAACTTCTGTGAAAATAATCGAAAATCACTGAGAAACGGATAGAATTACAGCACAGGAGAAAATCAGTGAAAAAATTTTCAATGAAAACAGATGAGTGAGAAAAATCACTGGAAAATCAGAGAAAATTCACTGAAAAGTCAGTAAAATTTATGAAATTAGCAGAAAAATCAGTGATAATCTCTGAAAAATCAGCGAAAATTCGCTGAAAATCGGCGAATTTCGCTGATTTTTTCCTGTGCTGCAATTCTGACAGTTTATCAGTAACTTTTCACTGATTCAGAATAGTAGGGTACTCTATTGGGAGTAAAAAAATCTAAGGGCAGGAGGTAGGTTATAAAGAGAAAAAATATTTTTTTAAAGAATGCACACAGTGATTCGCCATGCATAAATTTCAGAGGAAAACTGATGAAGAGGTGTTTTTTGCCTCGAAAAGTTCAACATTTTTGGAAAGTTTTTCTTTTAAAAGCTCTTTTCTGAAAAGTTTTTGTAATTCAACAGGATTTTTGGATGGGTCAATTAGTTGTGTTTTTATGTTGAATTGATTTGCATTGTACTAATTTTGAATGGATTGATGAAGTTTTTGAGACAAAGCAGGAATTTTCCTAAACCACTCTTTAAATTACAAAGAAAACTCCCCGAATATAATAAAAAAAAGAAAATCAGCCACGTTGTTCTGAAAAAATCAGGCAAAAATACAAACAAATTTTTCAGAAAATAGCTTTTAAAATAAGAAATCTCAATTTTCAAAAGAAGTTGAGCTTTTCCAGACCGAAAAACACGTTTGAGCCAAAGCTAAGCCAGTACACTAAAAAAAAAATCAATCTCACCTCAGTCTTAACTTTTTCAGAAAGTGATTTTATCCAGAAATCATTCGTTTTCTGGAATTTCCCAATTTTTTGTTAATAGGTTGACTAAAATTTATGCATGGCGAATCATGTGTGCATTCACCAACCCCCCTGCCTTTAAATTTTTTTCTTCCAAAAATACCCTCCCCAAATTTTTTATCAGTAAAGTTACTATTCTGTCAGTGAAAGGACGAAAACGCAAATTCGCCGATTCCGCGAAATTCGCCGATTTCAGGATTTTCCTGATTTTTCGAATTTCATAAATTTTCTGCTTTTCATAATTTTTCTGATTTTCAGTGATTTTCTCAAATTTTTTGTTTTTCATAAATTTTTTCCTTTATTTTTCTATTTCCCTGTGCTGTCATTTTATCCGTTTCTCAGTGATTTTCGATTATTTTCACTGATTTTTAAATCAAAGAGTAGGAGGGAAGCTATAATAAAAAGAGAAACCTTTCGATTCACCAAGTACATAGAAGGTGGTTCATTTACATAAAGATTAAGATATCTCCTGCTTTCTTTTGAATGTAACCGACGTCGCATTACTCGAGCGATCATTAAGGTCGCAAAACATTAAATTACCTATATCGAACGTTATACTCTTTTTTAAATAATTTATAAAACTTAAAATAGAAAAGCCCCACATATAAACCCGGTAACCCAGCCTACGCTCGTCTATTGTCTCAAACCTCAACAATCGACCAGCAACCAACACGAAACAAAACAATTTTCACCGAAGAAAATACTCGTTCGTCGATGTAAACACATTACATAAAACACAATGGGGGTTTAAAAAAAATGAAGAGGAAAAGAAAAAAAAAGAAAAAGAAATCAAACATACTCATCGAATGGAAAAACCTTGATAAACGTGAAAAAAACTACGCTCGAAAAAAAATCCTCCCCTTGGTACCCCTTCCTGCCATCAAAACGATAACGAACACATTGAAAATAATAATACGCTCTACGAATAAGCTACTCGGCAATTCGCATCGATGCAATTTTAATGGGTTGCTTTTTCTCTCATTCATGTTGCAGAATTCACTCCGACAATGGACATAGAGCAACCGAAAGATGACTCGACGTGTCCCGTTACAATCAAGATTCTAATGCAGGGAAAGGTACGTACCTAAGCCTACCAATATTATAGGTAATCATAGGGTAGATTTTCACGTCTACCAATAACACAATATAACCAAATCATCTCGAATTATTATTTCTAACTCGACGTCGCTCGCACGTGAAAAAAAACCAACCTAGAGAGAAAAAAAACGTTTTTATGAAAAAGCTCTCTCTATTATACGAGGAAATTTTAGCCAAAAGCTATATTTAATATGATATCGAGAACTTTCGAGTAAATATTTGCACATTATCCGTTAACCTAGCGTCGTTTTCGGTTCGCCCGCTCGCCTCGCCTCGTCCACCGGGCTTCTTTCTTCCTCTCCTAATGTAACCAAGCTATCAAAATTTACGCACTTTTTTTATGGCGCAGACAGGCAATTTCTCAGGCTAATTTCTGCGAAACGGTGTAAGCGCATGTTAAGTTGCTCGAACGCGCTCGCGGTTATTATTCTAATGAAAAAGGAAAAAAATGGGTAATTTTTTTGTTCGTTTTACGCCACCTTGTATGCATATAACCGCAGAATGTATAATATACGTACGTAGGTAACTCGTAATACGGTGAGTAAATCCTCACAAATTAATAAATACTCGACTTAGTATTTATAATAAAATTTAAAGCATATTTTATCGTTTATATTCTCCAGGTTTTATCTTTCTTTTCTACGTTGTTCTTTATTCGTTTGCCTTCGGCGCATACGAAGCCCTTCAACTGCGAGTTTATTCGACGTGACATTTTTAAATCTATAACTTAATAATGTTTGCCATAGCGTAAAGAATCTCTAAAAGTGTCATACAATGCACGAATAATACATACAATATCCCAAACGTAAGCAGCTTTTCCAAGTAGATAAGCTTAGCTACCAACGTAACGTTTCTGGTTTTGCTTTTTTCTTCCCTTTTTTTCTCTCTCTTCTGTAATGCTATTTTTAATTTCTCTGTTGATTTTATTTTTGGAAAATTTACCCCTAGCCCTTAAATTCGCACTTGGGTGGCGTTTTCGATAAAATTATGGTTTAATGATTTTGCATCACATTGGAACTCATTAAATGTAAAAATGCTTTCGAAAATTTTTTCGGAGTCATAAAAGGCCCAAATTTCAAGATATAAGGGAACCCGTCGTCGGTGATGTGGTTGAAGAATTTTTTCTGCATATGATTGGTAGATTAGCAACATTGCAACACAAGACAGGAAAAAATTGCAGATTTTGACGGATTGTTAGTCTATGACTATGAATTATTATCAATAATGTGTAGGGAACGGATTTATATGAAACTGCAAGTTTTTCCAAGTCAAAGATAATGGGGTATATGGTCGAAATATTTGCGAATCAAAAAAATTTCTGTAAAATGAGCCCAATTTGATATTGCATATTTTGACATATTTCAGACTTTTAAGAGCATATTTCGCCATATTTCGGTTATTTTTCACCATTTTCTTGCATAGTTCGCAATACATATTTCAAAAATTCCATCCCACAATTTCGTTTTTTAGCTATTTTTCATTAGCAAAAATGACAGTACTACGAAAAAAGAGCCAAAAAAATTTTTAATGTGGCATTCCATAAGAAAAGGGTCAACTTTGTCGCAAAGTTGATTTCGAGAAAAACACAAAAATGTAAATTTGGGTCGAAAATATTGATTTTTTTTTTGATGGATTTTGATACTTTGATCCTTCCTCTTTCATATGGGATACCCCACAACATGTGAAACGAGTTTTTAGTAGTGTAAAACTGCGATAGAAGGGGTGGAGTCTTGACTTTTGAATACAAAAAGCTGTACATTATTTTAGATTTGTGTTCAATTAGTCATTTTTATTGCTGTTTTGGCAACACTGGTGGCCTCCTACGGCTCCGAAACCAACTTTTTTGGATTCTACACAAAATTTCCAACAGAAACAAAAAAAAAAACATTTCAATTTTTGCATTATAAATACGTTTTTTAATGAAAAAAAAACATTCAAAAACTTTAAATGCGTTTTTCTCAAAACTATGTTTTTTCAACTTTAATTTTCAAACTGTCATAAATCCGCGAATTTTGCACGAAAAAAGGTCACTAATAGCTCATTCGAAAGGTAATTTTATCTAGTTTAAGAATATGGGGGAAAAAATTTTTGAGCGCCCCGACAAAGTTGACCCATTTCAGTGGCGTCGGAAAGTGGGGTACAAGGGGTACAAGGGGTACATTGTACCCCCCCAAAATCCTGACGGAGGTACAAAGTATCATTTGTACTCCCCCCCCCCAAATCACATCAAATAGGCATTTTCGAAGCATTAAAACGTGGGAAAAAATGCTTTTTTGGGCTTTTAAAAACTCAATTTTCTCAAAGCTTCACCCTCACTTCGCTCGGGCATGAACAAAATAACAATTATATGGATTATTTGAGGCGACAGAATGAAAAAATGCTTCTTTTTTCCCCCTCCACAGAAAATCCTCCTGATATTTAAGTCTTGGTTCTCATTTTGTACCCTCCCAAAAAAAAAGCTTCCGACGCCACTGACCCTTTTCTTATGGAATGCCACAAATAGTTTTTCTCCGTGAATTAAAGCATTTTTCTATCGCGAAAAATTTTCGATTTCAGTGTTTCTGATCAAATTACTTACACGATTTTTGGCGATTTCAAGTTTTACTATGTTGTTAAGCTCGAAATATCCTTTCCAAGGATTCCCATCTCGATATTGCATATTTTGCATATTTCGAGATTTTAAGTGCATATTTTTGTATATTTTGAACGTTAAAAATGCATATTATATGGTCATATTTGAACTTTTTTAGAGCATATAATTCCTTTTTCTAATAATGTGGATTTATGTTGTTTGCGTAAAATTTTCAAAATGTCGTTTTCGTGAAATGTTATATTTTGCTCTCTCATTCTGAATCAGTGAAAAATCACTGCTAAACAGTCAGACTTGCAGCACAGGAAAAATCAGTAAAATTACCTGATTTTCAGCAATTTTTCACTGATTATTCAAAGAATTTCACAGATTTTTCAGCGAATTTCATAAATATCACTGAGTTTTCAGTGAATTTTCACTGATTTCCAGAGATTTTCGTTCGCCGACTCGTTTTTAAAGAAAAAATTTTCACTGAATTATTACAGTGCTGCAATTCGGACTGTTTTTCAGTGATTTTCACTGATTCAGAAATGAGAGAGTGGAATCTCGAAAAAAATTGAGGTAATTTTTTTTGTAAACTGCATTCAATTACCTATGGAATGGTGTACTTGGTTGGTACCCTCCCTCATATTTTCTTCCAAATGTAGTGGGTTAAGAAAATGTAGTGCCGGTGCAGTGGGGCAGGATGGAATTTATTGAAAACGTCACATACGATACGAAACATGCTTCAATTAATATTCCAGTGATATTTTTTCCAGAATGTCACTTTCTTGCTTTAATTTTCAGATAGAATATCAAAAAATTGCCAAAAAATCGGGAAAATCAATTATCAAGGGAGGTATTCCAACTCAAAGTAAAATTTCGAGCCCAAACAAAAATAAATTCAAAGTACATTATAAAATAACCACATATCCAGAATTTCAAGTGCTTAACTTTGTTTCTCGAATTTTGGAAAATTACTTCATTGTCCTGCAAATTATGAAAATTTGATCTAATCGACGAAAAAAGCTGAAATTTGGTATATACCCTATTTTTGACCTGCCAAATTGATTGGAATCGGTTTAGAAACGTTTCGGAGCCACCAGAAAATTTTGGGATTTTCCAGTGCTGGAGAAAAGCCCATAAAAATGGTCCATATGAACTTCAGCACCTGTAATCGCGAAGTACCCATATTGGTGACCAGGTTGATCGATTGAAGCACAATTTTCCAAAATTCGTAACTTTGAGTTGAAATTCGCATTTTTGGGCAGAAAATTTTCCTGGAAAAAATTTTAAAATACGCCCACGCGTCGAAATAAAAAGTTAAAAGTTAGTAGATTTCCTATTTTCGACCTGCCGAATCGATTGAAAGAGTTTCGAAAAGTTTCGGAACCACCATACAGTTGTGGTAGTCTTCAACTTTCAGCTTTTTACCTTGATGCATTTGCAATAGACAAATTTTTCAATTTTTTCCAGAAAAATTTCCAGTCCAAAAATGTAAATTTGAACTCGAAGTAGCAAATTATTGTGCTTCAATCGATTAAATAGGTCATCAAGATGGGTAATCCATGGACCATTTTTATAGGTTTTCATCCCGCGCTGGAAAATTCCAAAGTTTTTTAGTGACCCAGGGACATCTCGAAACCGCTTCCAATCGATTTGACAGGTGGAAAATAGGGTATATACCAAATTTCAGCTTTTTTGTGTTGATTAGATCAGATTTTAATATTTAGAAAGGCAATAAAGTAATTTTTAAATTTCAAAAATTCGCCAAAATTCGATAAATAAACTTCAGCACCTTAAATTCTGGATATGGGTTCTTTTATGATGTACTTTCGATTTATTTTTGTCTGGGCTCAAAATTTTACTTAAAGTTGGGGTACCTCCTTTTGTAAGGCACCAGAAATTATGATTACGAAGGTTTTAGAACATTCATCTTTCCAAAAATACACTTTTTTTTTAAATTTGAGGTATCCACCTTGAATATACTTGGGACAATTTGGCAAAATAATCATTGATTTTTCATCATGTTTTTACTATTTGCATTTTGCTCCATGGCATTTTGCATCCTGCCCCACCCATGGGACAGGATGCAAAAAAATTGAAAAAAATCAAAAAATTCTGTAGGGTCAAGGTACGCACCAAAATGTTTTTTTTTCAGCAAAATGAAAGGAAAATATTTGAACTTCAATTTATTGAAAAAATCAGACGGTTTGACCAATTTGAATACGTAGATTTGGAAGACTATTTGGTCTAGGTTGGTGTATCCTACCTCAATTTTTTTTGCTTTCTAAACATAATTTTTTGAATTTCTAGTTCGAGCACATTTTGATGTACATATAAAATTTCAGCCCCCCTTCCCAATCTTCTTTTGATTCATTGTTCATTTCTTGGGGTGGACCTCTTAGTATGTTGATTGGTAGACCAACATAACCACGAAATAATGAAACAATGCCAAAACTAGACACACTGTGTCAAAAGAGCGGACTTCCTATAATATACAAACTAGAATTGAACTTGTGAAGCTCAACTTTCAATGCACGTATCAACTTCGAAATTTAATCATCCCTTCCTCTATACACATTTTAATTACTACGGAAATTTCAAGTCGATCGATCAACTCTGACTTGAGTTATGGTGTCACAAAAAAGAACTTTAAAACTTCAAAGCTCAGCTTTCCTTGCTCAAAATTTAACCTAAAAAATTAGGTCTTCTCCTGCACGATCTACAGTCTACGCGTACCGTAAAAATTTCAAAACGATCGGTTCAGTTAAACGAGAGAAATCAAGTTGGAAAAATTGACCAATTACAAGCTTTTGAACTTTGAGCTCATTTTTCTCAAAAACGTGAGATTTTAAGAAAAATTCATGAGAAATTGAGCTTGAAATTCCTAACCAATTTTTTGACCTTCATTTTTCTCTACAATGCACCGTTTCCGAGATATTTTTGAATAACTGAATAAATTTGAGCTTCAAAAGCTCAGCTTTCTATGCACAGATCGCCTTCTAAATTCAATCAAATTTTCTCCTAAACACATTCTTATCACCATAAAAATTTCAAATCGATCGGTCGATTTTATTTATCTTGTCAGAGGGAGGTTTCAGAAACTTTGAGCTTTAAAAGCTCGACTTTCACTGCACGGATCGACTTCAAAATTTATCAGCTCTTCTCCTGTACACATTCTAACCACTGTAAAAATTTCAAGTCGATTGGTCAACTCTAACTTAAATTATAGGATCACAAAAATGAACTTGAAAGCTTCAAGCTCAGCTTTCTATGCACTGAAATGAACCAAAAAATGATCATTTTCTCTCCTGCACGATCTACATCTACTATAGAAATTTTGAAACGATTGGTTCAGTCAAACGAGAGAAATTGAGGTGGAAAAATTGACCAATCACAGGCCTTCCAACTTTGAGCTCAATTTTCTCAAAAACTGTGAGCTTTCAAGAAAAATTCATAAAATTTAGATCACGTAGGGCAATAAAACTATCAAAAATTGAAAAGACCTTCATATAAAAAATTTATGTCAAGTAGAACAATAAAATTAACAAAGGTTGAATAAATAAATGTAACAATGGGGATCCGAATACAAAGCCGACCGTCTGCCTTGTAAGGAATTTTTGATAAAGATTTTATCTGCCGACTACTGCTTCAGTCAAAGGGGCCATAAAATCAGTCTTTGTGTTGGTCTAAAAATGCCGACCCAGCAGGTGGTATTGGAAGGGTTCAAAGAAAATATTTTATCTGCCGACTCCTTGTTGAGAAATAAGATTAAATCGCATCAGAAAAGTTGACCAATCACAAGCCTCCAAACTTTGAGCTCAATTTTCTCGAAAACGGTGAGCTTTTAAGAAAAATTCATAAGAACGAAAGTTGTAGAGCTTGAAATTCCTGACTATCCTTTTGGCCTCCGTTTTTCTCTACGACGCACCATTTTCGAGATATTTTAGAAAAACTGAATAAACTTTGAGCTTCAAAAGCTCGACTTTCAATGCACAGATCGACTTCAAAATTTAATCAGCCCGTCTCCTGTACACGTTTTAACCACTGTAAAAATTTCAAGTCGATTGGTCAACTCTAACGTGAGTTATCGCGTCAGAAAAAAAGTCTCAAAAATGAGCTTTAATGTTAAAAAGCTCAGCTTTCTGTGCACAGAATTGCACCAAAATCTAATCAGCTCTTCTCCAGCATGAACTACACCTACTGTATAAATTTCAGCCCGATCTGTTCAGTTTAGCGAGAGAAATCGCGTCAGAAAAAAAAGGCTTCAACAAACAAATAAAAAAACCCTTATGAACGCAATAGCGGATTCCCGCTAGAGCGGGAAGTCCGCTAAAAAGCAGGCGTCAATTTTCACCAAGTATAGTATTTTTTTCTCAATTTGACAGAATTACACGTAATTCAAATCAATTTTCTCCTCTCCAAAAAAAATATGTATTTAAAAACCACGAACGACTATGTCACCAGAAAAGTCAATAATTTAATGAACGAGGAGAATGCTCTCTTGGCGTATAAATACTCACCCATGAGATTAAATGTACCTAACCTATTCGTACACATATGTACGAGACGACAAACGTAAAGAAAATGAGAAAATATTGACATACGTTTACCGCGCTCCAAAAATATCGACGATCATTTTTTTTTTCAAGACGAGTTGTTTTCACATTCCCTTCTCTCGCAACATGAACATTGGATACTTTGGAAACAAAAAAAAAAAAAAAAAGGAGAGAGCTTTTCGGTTCCTTACAATATTGCCACTTCTCTTCTTCGTCTGGTTTTCAGCAAACTCCTCGAAGCTCGAACTGCGGTCATTCGTTATTTGTTTGTGACATATTAGTGATTCTTTGTACGTATAAAGGGTTGCGGGAAGAGGGGAGCATATAAAGTTAACCGAGAACGAAAACGAATGTGGACGGAAAAAATGCGAATAAATTGGAAATCCGTCAATGTGGTATAAGTATATCGTTTGAAACATTCGTAAATGGGGCAAAAAAGTACCCATCAACTTGTTGGCAAACAATGTAGAAAAAGGTGTAATGTTCTTAGCGTGTGAGTAGGTGGACAAGATACAAAAATTGGTCAATTTTTCAAATGATCGGAGGAGGGAACAAAGAAGGGTATATTAAAAAACATCTTATACCCTTATACGGTTTTAAATTCGAGAATCACAACTTATAAAAGCTCAGTCGACATAAAAGAGGAAGATTTTAACTAATTAAGTAATCACGAGGATTGGAAATGTATCCCTTTGAATTTTCATAAAGTGAATAGAAGTGGGGATCGGTGGGGAAGTGAAGTTTCCAACTCAGAATGCAACAAACGAAATACGAATTATTACCTCGTGGGTGTATTAATGAAACACGGTTGCCCCAATTTTTCAAAAAAAAAACGTTTCCCAACTTTTTCAGATTTGCCAGGACAATTTTTTAAAGCTTTACAAACTTCTTTACGTAAAATACATTTCAACAAAGGCACCAGAATTATGCCTCTGCCAGAATAGGGAAGGAATGGTATTTTTTCAGAATCAAAATATTCAAACTTTTGAAAAGGGGGAAAGGGGGTTCATACAATTCTTTGACAATCGAATATGTAATTTGTTTTCAAACTTATGAAATGAATCTTTTTTTCGGTAGAGAAATCCGTACAAAAACTGAAATTTCATTTGTTTACATTTTTGTTTTGCAAAGACACGTAATTTTCAGTTCTACGCCTTGTTTCACTCAAATAAAGGTTTTAAAAAATCGTGATTTTTCGAAAATAAAATGATCATTTTTCATCATTTTTAAAAAAAATCTGTAACTATTGTAGTAAAAATTTTTGAAATTCACCGACTTTTTTAATGACTTCTTCAGTTTTTTGAGAAAATAGTAATCACGTGAAGTACTGAGTACGTAGTTTTCTGTTTTTTAACCCCACCTCGCATCCCTATAATGGTGTAATTACAGTTGATTGAATCACGATGGGGAATAATGAATTATCTACCTACTCAAAAAAGTTGACACTATTTTTTATTTTTATAATTTTTTTTTACAAAAATCGCTCTTTTTTACTACTGATTTTTGAGAGAAAAATCGAGAAGTTCTCTCTTCAGGCATCATAGTGAAATTTGGTGGGAAAAAAGTAACTTTAGTAACCCAATTTGGGAAAAAAAGTAACCAATGTATTACCAAAAAGTAACCAAAAACTCAATTTTTAATGGTAAAATTTGTAAAAAAAACAAAACAAAACATGTATGTACTTAATGCAATTATTATAACTTATAAGCGCTCCCAGAAATTATGTAAGGGAGGGGCTGAGAATTGGAGAAAAATGGGGTGAGAGGGGGGTAAAAATTCGTAACAAACTTCAAAATCTATTTTTACAGTAGTGCTCGTAAAGTCAGGTTAATTTCAGCGGACAGATGAAAAAATGTAATACAGATAAAAGCGAAGAAAAACTGGAAAATTGCAAGAATTCTTTAAATCTGAATCAGTGAGATGAATATAAATGAAAATCAGTGATTCGCATTGTCGTTTAGTCAAAATTACTGATTTTTTTCTGGTTAATTGAAAATCGACTGAGAAATCAACGACTTTTGACTGCAATATCAATGAAAATTATTTTATTGGTTCAAAAAGGCAGAGTTTTTATAAAACTTGATTGATGTAGATTTAGAAAGTTATATTCTAATGTAAGAAATAAGAAAAAAAATTATTTTTGAAGAGTAATAAAATGCACTTCTCTGAACACTTTTGAGGTAAAATTTCATTTTTTTATTGAGCTTGGATTGAATCTGCTCGACTCCGGGACTTGATCAGACATTATGCAAGGGCGGGGAAGAATTTGAAAAAATGAGGGTGTGTCAAAATTCAGTAAAAAAAAGTGAGTATCTAGCCTACCTATACCCTGTACATTTATATGAAAATCAGTGATTTTTCATTGAAATATTAATCAAAATTACTGATTTTTATTTGACAAATTGGAAATTGATTGGAGTTTTGACTGAAATATGGGTGAAAATCTCTAGTTTATGATGAAAATTATTTCACTATATAGTCTACAGTCCAACTGGCAAAAAGTGTTCATTGAGCGTGCTTTTTTGCGGGACAAAAAAATCAGTTGGCTTTTTATATATATGGGTCCCATAGTCCCGAAAAAGTGAATTTTGGATTTTTACCCTTGCACAATAGGGGGCTGGAGCTTAAAAACCCCCGTTTTTTCTCATTTTTTAAATTTGGCCGGGGATAAAAAATTTTTTCACAGACTAGTAGCGGACACTTCCCTGACTCCGAATATATGTCTACTTCCTTGGGCAACGTGCACAATGGGGTGCCAGCCCCCTTAATGTGTGATTTTTTGCGAAATTTGGCCATTTTTGGCTCAATAATGGCTCCATAGGCGTCATATGGTCTGCGGGACAAAAAAAAACTATCTCAACACATACATGGGTTCATTCCATACTCATTAAGCCAAAGTTTATGGAAAACGGTCGGCACAATAGGGTGTTGTGAATTTTTGAAGTTGAGAAAACGCATCATTTTCGACCCCTTTTGTTAAAACTGAATTACCGAAAAAATTTCGGAAACTGCATGGGGTTGCGACCTATCAAAATGGGTTAAAATTTCACGAGCAGTACAAAGATATTAGTGAAAATGTAATTTGAGCATTTTTGAATATTTTTGAGCAATTTTGAGCCCATATATTGGGTCAGTTTTCAAATATTTTCCAAAAATTGACGTATGACCTATGAAATTGGGATAAAATTTCACCAAAAGCTTGAAATTGTTGACCAACATTTTTTTTGAGTATTTTTTGAAAATTTTGAGCATTGGCCAATTTTTGAGTAAGTAGGTAGGTATTTTTAAACAATTGACGTGTGACCTATCAAAATGGGGTAAAATTTTACGAGCAACACAAAGATATTAGTTAAAATGTAATTTGAACATTTTTGAGCCATTTTGAGTCCAAAATCTGGATAATTTCAGTTTTGAGAATTAAAAAATTAAATAAGAAACTTTTCAAATGTTTACAACAATAAACTATAGATTTTAAAATTTTTTCACTTCATATTTATTTTCAGCGCTTTGGAAAAAAATCCCAGAAAACATTCTTCATCCCTCTTTAAAAATGACGTCAATTAAATTCTGATGTGTTCAAAAATATTATTTTAAAAAATGAGAACATTCTAGTCTCATCTTTTTAAAAATTCAAACAAAAAAATCCCCATTTTTTCAACAATTGACAATTTTTTTACTTTTGTGGTTTTTCAATATTTTTTATTGCGTTCTTGATAAGGCGTCTAATGGATCTTTTTTCTTAGACTCCCAAACAAATTTAAAAGGACTCATTTCCTCATCTCAATTACCCGAATCTAATTTTGATTTTTTTTAGGAATGAGAGAATAGTGGATTTTTTTCGAAAAAATTAAATCTCAAATTTACTACACAGAAATTCTTCAACAATTTAGCAAAAAAATTGGTAAATTTTTCAAAGAATAAATGAATAAAATTTCCATTAGGTAACTATAGAATTCAGAAACTGAATTAATCGACTTATTTTCGACTTTATGAGCATTTTATATTTTTACTCTTCATAACCTCCCCGCTCAAATTTTCCCACACTTTTCCAGATTTATCACACAATTTTTTTTAAGTTTTCCCCACTTTTCACGTCAATTATTAAGGTGAATGAGCATTTCAAATTGAGTTGGGGAAGGCGAAATTTTTTCCTTGATTGAAAGTATTCATCTGATTGTGAGAGCAAGCTGGTCATACAAGCAAACCTTAGACAACTTTCCGTTTAAAAACATTTAAGGGGAAAAATATGTAAGTACATGAACCTCGATCCACTTTTTTAGTAAAAAATTTCCTAATAATTTTTATGACATATTTTTCCTCAACATCTTGAATTGAAAAAACAAAAAATATGAATGTTCCTAATTTTTTTGCTTAATCTTATATGAATTTTTCACTTTTTACATATTTTTTATTTCCAAACATTTCTCAACTTCTAGTAAATTTCTTGGAGAAATCGACTTTTTTACAATTTCTCGAGCTACTTTGAAAATCTTGATACGTTCTTGAAGCATTAAAAATCAAATTTTCCCAAAGTTTTGCCCTCGCTTCGCTCGGCAGAAAGAAAATCACAATTATATAAACTAATTGAATCAACTATATGCAAAAAAAGACTCCCTTCTGATATTCCAAGTCTCTATACCCACTTTGCACCCTCCCAAAAAAAGCTTCCGACGCCACTGTTTGGATTTGTTAGGTTTTTTTTTGTTTGGCTGTAAGGTCGAAATAATTAATATGTAAGTTGTTTGTTCTAAAATTACATTTTCATCAAAGTTTTTTTCCTAAGCATGCTATGCAAATTGCATAAGAACTTTACAACACCTGTGCGACTCCTTTTAATATTTATGAAAATGATTCAAAGTTTGAATTTAGTGTTTTTATAGTAAAAATAAAATTTAGGGAGAAGGGGGGGAGGAGGGGTGAACTCAAAATTTCTCAATATGAAATTTCGGACCCCTTCCGTGAGAATTCCTGGCTACGCCACTGCATTCCATTCGATATCTCTCAAGACATCGTGTCTATATATGGGTTTAATTTAAACGAATCGATACAAAACAACTCCACCAGGATAAGAAAAAGGCTAGTCTCCATCCATCTAAACGAGAGCAGGGACAAAATAAGGCAATAACCCGAAATTTCAAACACCCAACACCGAACTGAAATTGAATTTAAAATTCAAATAAATTGACGACCTCTCTGTCTCCAAGCAGGCTCGCCATTTCAACCCTCTTCGTCCAATCTCGCATAAAATTTCGACCGATTAAAAGCACCACATCGAAATATTTCAAAATCGAATCACGACCTCATTTATCATTATTTAGCGCACTGCCCGAATACTTCACGTACTGGTAATCCAAGACGAAGTCTATTTCCGAACACATTCTCAAATGAGGAAGTTTACTCACGTTCGAATACCGTTCAATACACAGTCTGTTTCTAACGTTTGATTTCATTCAGTCAAATTCTCAGCACGAAATCATTTCCTATAGTATATAAAAACCGTACTTACGTATACCTTTGTTTCGAAATACGTGGGCGTTCTACAGCAGCTGCCATTCGCAAGTAGCGGATCCTTTTGGTTTGCGAGAGAGAAAAAACGACGTCATCCAAATTAAGAATTTTTTCCGCCGAACGAGCCGGGAAACCCTGGAACGATATTAAAAGATAAAATTTTAATACTTTTATCTTTCGAGATGCGGAGGAGTAAACCTCATAACCCTAGGAACGCATTTCGCGCACAACTCGACATACTTGCTAAGTTGCTACCGCGGAAACTAAATTGAAAAAAAATTTAATTAGCGGTCTAAAATTCGTTCGTCGATTTGTTTCGTATAATATTATATACCCGTTTGCGGAAACCTCGTCGGCGAAACTTTCGCAAAGATAAATCTCTCAAGCTCGAGGTTTATACTTTTCGTTAACAATTAAATGACCGCGAAATCAATTATTTCAGCATCACGAATTCTCTACTGCAAATTGCTTCATAATTAGAAAAATTACCAAGAGGTATATTTTCATCGTCGTGTCGGTATCTCGATCTTTCTGGCAAAAAAACCGACGAATTTCAGAACGAGACTTTTTTTTTTACCCTTGACAGAATAAATTCCAAGATAAATAAAAATAAAAACTTCCTTTTGAAAGTTTTGGTTCTTCGATTCGTTTCAATTTGGGATGGAAAAAAACCTACGAAATCAAATGGAAAATTGATTCCAAAAGGCCAAGTATTGTTTACGTTGAAAATATCCAGAAAATCCTTCATCTTTACAACGTTTACCTGTACTGTATAAAGGTACAGTATGGTAAGTTTTTATAATAAAATTGTCGAAAATCATAAATTTCGCATAAACCTACCCATACAGCATTTATACCCATGTGTAAGGATACGGGATATTCGTACAGAAGAGACGTCGAATAAAACTCGAACTCTCGATATCGACGAAATCTCTTTTCTTTTCCGACGAGTAGGGCGGGAAAGCGGAGCGGGCGTAGACCCTAAATACAAAGACAAACCATACATACAATATCGTAGTACATTCGACGAGTAAAATCCTTTACTCCGGTGTGACTGTCTTTCTTCGTCCGCACATATTATGCATAGATGTATGAAAAGCCGCAGATTTCAAAAAAATATAGGCTTTTGCTTATTGAAATACTCACTTACATTTTTAGAAAACACGCGCGAACCAACCGTTCGTAAAACATTTTTATCTCGCGAGTCGCCTTTATTCGTACACGACATTTTTTCCTCTCCATTTGCGCTCGTAGTGTGATACAAAAATTTTTTGTTTTAAAAAATTGGAAAATGTACGAATAGAAGAAACCTGGCAAACTGAACATGTTTCGAGAGAGTAATTCTGAAATTAGTTCGACGTTTTCGAATCTCGCCCATTTTTTATTCCATAAAAATAGAGACGTTTGAATCGATGTTTTTGATTTTTTTTTTTGAAACCAGTTCATTGATTTTTGACCAAATATAATTTCCTCCTCGAAAATAAAAGATCGAAATATTTTAGAAAATGATTTACTTGAGGGCTATTCCATGCTAAAACAGACAAAAGTGAAGTCGGGTCTTCCGATTTCGCTCAGATTTTTTTTTTATGAGTTCCCCTTGGTGGTCTATTCAAGAAACCACGATTCTTTTTTTTCTAACCCTCAAGGGGGCTGGGGGGTGGGCCTCGTAATTTTCATGCAATTGTGATTTTTCGCCAAACTACCCAACTTTGAAGGCTTATATCTTGAAATAGGCTGTACTTTGAGGAAAACCCCTGAGTGCTCCCCTAACCCCCCAATTTTGGAGAAAAGTGGGTTAAGATATTAAAATGGTGTGTGGCATATCGATTCTCATTAATTTGAGTGCGTAGAATTCGAATATCGACTTACTTTTTGATTTGACTTCATTCCTCGCGCTTTAACCTAATGAAAAAATACGAATTTGAGGGGAAGTAGCCAGTTAGATCACGAGGAATGGGGTCAAATCAAAAAGTAATTCGATATTCGAATTCTACGCACTCAAATTAGTGAGAATCGATATGCCACACGCCATTTTAATATCTTAACCCACTTTTCCCCAAAATTGGGGAGCTAGGGGAGGACTCAGGGGTCAAATCCAAAAAATAATCAAATATTCGAACACAGTGCCCTTAAAAACCTAACAAACGACTGGTCGCACGTTATTTTTCATTTTTTAAATTTTGGCCCTATCGAGGGGGCTAATAGGGGGTTCAGAGGGATCGGATGAAAAAAATGAGTACATATTCAAACTCAGCGCCTTCGAATTAGTAGTCATCGATGTGTTACTCGACTTTATCGATTTTTTTGAATTTTGGTCAAAATTGTGGACCCCTGTACCCCCCCCCCCCCCCGGTCTGGAGATCCCATTTTGAAAATTTGTCGGTTGAAAAAGGGGTAAAAAGGGCTACTCACTGTAATTTTTTCAGATTTTTAAATGGTACCTTTCATATTTTGTGCATATTATGAAAGTTGAGCTTTCGCCACCAAAGTTCAACTTTGATCTTTCCAAAATGTGATCATCACTTTTGAATCTACTTTCAATTTTCTTTCAGGCTCCGCAAACGGTTTTCCCCAAAGTACAGCCTATTTCAAGATATAAGCCTTCAAAGTTGGGTAGTTTGGCGAAAAATCACAATTGCATGAAAATTACGAGGCCCACCCCCCAGCCACCTTGAGGGTTAGAAAAAAATAATCATGGTTTCTTGAATAGACCACCAAGAGGAACTCATAAAAAAAATCTGACCGAAATCGGAAGACCCGACTTCACTTTTGGTCTGTTTTAGCATGGAATAGCCCTTGAGTCCCAACGTCGATCAGAAAGACGACAGCTGGAAGAAGAATTCGCTTAGAATAACAACCATTTTTATGGCCCAAAATTGAAAGAGCAATATTTTAATGCTCAAAATTGTAAGTTTTTCATTTATCTAATTTTCTTTTAATAATCTCAGAAGAAAGGCCTCGCAAAGTTGTAAAACTTAAAAAGAGAAAAAGTCATTCATGTTTGGCTCGAATTTAAAAATGAAAGGATTCGATAAAATTCAAGCATTACAATTTTTAAACAATTTTTTGTCAACTTGAAAATTCCATTATCCCTGTGGTTCCTTTTTTTTAAAAAAAAAATCATGTATATGGAATGTTAAGTAATTTTATTGATGTTTTGGAATTCCATAACTTGGCAAAGTTTTCCATTTGAGGTTCTCTTTTATTAAAAATCAGTGAAAAATCACTCTCATTAAGTCAAAATTGCAGCACAGGAAAAATCAGAAAAATCAACTGATTTTCAATAAATGTTATTAATTTTTCAATAATTCTAAATAAAAGAGTGATTGCAAAATTTTCTTTGAAAAAAAAACCTAAAAAATCTGAATTTTTAAGCCACCACATTGGTTTTGAAAATGAGTAACAAACAAAAAAAACGATTTTTAAAGATCTTATGACCTGAATCTTTTGAACTACCGACACAAAAATTTGAAAAAATTACGGAGAAATGGTTTCCAACCAATTTACTTTCCGAAATGTAAAATCAAAAATCGCAAATTTTCAATGGTCTACTTTACAAGAAATTAGTAAATTTTATAAAGTAACATCAACATTATAAAAGTACTTACATACGTTTAAAAATCCCAAAAAACGACATTTCAGTTTATGGCAAAATTATCCTCCTGCCTACTACGTCATGGCACAGCTTTTCATTATTCACCCTCCTTCTCTTCATTACAGCAATTTATGGTTTGAAATTTAGAGGACGATAGAAGAATGAAAATTCTTAATCCTAATACTATTTGGTTTTTGAATCACCGAAAATCAATTAAAATCATTGAAACAGAATTACTACAATTAGAATTACAGCTAAGGAAAAAATCAGTGAAAATTACGAGAAAATCAGTGAAAAATTACAGAGACGTAAAATTATTGAAATTAATTGGAAAATTGATCAAATTCAATGGAAACCAGTTATTTTTGGTGATTTTTTCTGTGCTGCTATTCTAGTTCTTTATTATATTAATTTTTAATTGATTCAAAATGAGAGTAATTTCGCGTTATTTGACTTTTAAAACTTACTTTTCATGTTGGATTTATGGCAAGAGGTGAAATGAAAGAGGAAGGGAGTTGAAATTTTAAAACTACGTGTAGACTTTCTATTGAAAAAGGATTATCAATATTCAATTTTTTTGACCAAGAATAAAACACTACAAAAAAGTTAGGGTTTTAGCCGTAATTCTTTGGGAGAAAGACCGAAAATTACAAAAATTCTTACAGAAATATTGTTATTTTTTCAAATCTTGAGGATTTTATACGGAAAAAAATGGACAAATGAAGAAACTAACGTCGGATTCCTATAAGCAGGTCAAAATACCCAGATGAACACCATTTTCCCGATTATTTAACGATTTTACTTTTAATGTCGAAATTCACTTTTTTCACAGATTTTTCGCGACAAAATTAAATTTTGAGATTTAAAGTAAAATGATCGCGAAAAGGGTGTTTATCGGAATATTTTGACCTGCTGAACACAAATACGGAATTATTTTTTCAATTTAGTCATTTCTTTCTGTATAAAATGATCAAAATTTGAAAAATCTGCCAAAATAACATGCGGTTTTTTGTAAATTTCGGCCCTTGCGCCACCTCAATCGCCAAAGCTGAATACGTGACGTGAAGTTATGTCAAAAAACACGTTTTTAGAATATTTTCAAAAATTAGTCGAACTTCGCTGTTAAGATCTTTTTTACAGTTGAAAATTTCAAATGGCCAAATCCCCGTGAAGGAGTGCACCAAAATTGATGAAAAAATTATCGTAAATAGACCTCTACGAGATGTAACTTTGTGCCAATGAACAAAAAATTTCATTCACTTCCGTTGGAATTGAAAATTCTTGAAAATAATGCAATAAAATTGCCGTAGCTCCAAAAGGGAGGGGGTTGGGGCCAAACATTTTTCTGGAATTCGTTTTCATCAAGGTACACAATCTGGAGACATTAGATCGAAAATCGAGGGTGGGCCAAAAAACATCCCTTATTCGGCGACACCCGTTGACAATTTTTGAGCCAATTCATTGACTTGTTATTTTAACAATTTTCAAATTATTATCAGCTAATTTCAAATAATTTTCAAAAGATTAGAAAAATTTAATGTTTTTTGAAACAATTTTTGAAATCTTCAACAACAATTATATTTTTTTGTACGTTTTTTGGAAAATCTTCAAACAATTTGAAGCATATTACATGTTGAAACACTATAAACACTCGTTATTATACTTCGAGCATTTTAATAAATCTTGACGATTTTTTTTGAAGGATTGGTTCTGAAAAATCATTCAAAAATTGGTTGAAAAACACAGAAGTTTGAATTTTTGAAAAAAAGTTGCTTCTTGTTTGAGAATTATGTACTAAACAAATTTCAAAAAATCTCAATATTCGTCCCAATTTTTTTTAAATTCCATTTATTTGAAAAAAAATATGTACCTAGAAAAATATTAAGATTTTGAACACCATGTTGTTGAGCTAAAAATTTTGATTTTCAAAATACTCAAAAGATGAATTTTTAATGTTTTTTTCTTTTAGATAAGAAAACTGGAAATGACTTTTCGAATTAGATGACGAATCTTCCCAAAAAATATAACAATTTTGGGGAAAAAATTGGAAATTCCTGAGAAAATTGGTTAGAATGATTATAATTTTTGCTGAATTTATTTGAAAATACATATCTGTGAGCTACGTAAAACATTTTTGTATTTTTTCTCAAAATTTCAAAACGCATTCTAGCGACTTATTTTTAGAGTAATTTTATAAGAAACGAGAATCCGAAAAAACTAGTCCAATGGTCATACATATAGTACCCCCGAAGTGCCTCAAAATCGGTCTCAAACAAAAATGATTCCAAGATTCGGATTTTCGCGTCATCCTGTGCTAGAAATTTATTTCATGTACGTACACTTTCGTTAGCCCTTCCTCAGATCATGCCATTCTCACCAACGCAAAAACCAACTTTCCGTTGAAAAATTGATTCCACACTGAGGTAGTATATGTATTTACATTTCACTACGTAAAATCCTACTATAATTCCGCGAGATCGCGACGCGACGTTCAGACATTAAAAATAATACTCGCTCAACAACAAAAAAAAAGAACAAAAAACCCAACGAAAAAAGCCCTAACCAGCAACATACCGACCGAAAGCTTTAATTAAGGAGACGATAAATAATTAAAAAACAAAGCTACATGCATAAAATTTACCCTCGGTAAGCTTCGCAGATGAGTCAATTAAATTTTATTCATTTTAATTTCCAGGAAGTCGGTAGCATTATTGGAAAGAAAGGCGAAATAATTAAACGTTTCAGAGAAGAGGTAAGTGTTTCAAAATATGCAGCATTTTTTCTGCTTCCTTCAACCTTGAATAATTTTTCGCGTTCGTCTCCCCTTAAAAAAATCTGTTTATTTTATTTTCTAATTTAGGTAACGATTCTGGATATAATTAAAAGCTCGATGGTCGAGGGAGGTGTTTGTAATTCTATTTCCTTTCCCGAAATTGAAATTGATTCGAGCAAAATGACATTTATTTTTATTCAACACTTATTTTTTGTTTCATCTCGAGAAGGTAAAAAATGACCACCGTTTTGGACACGTCTTACTTGATATTCTCGGTGTATTACGTATTTTTCTATATATTTTTTTAAAACGTCTCGTATACTTCAGAATTCGCAGCGAACTCGTAAGATTTATAATCTTCGAACAACCGAGAGAAGTATACAGCCAAGCTCGGGGTTATTTATTAACGTAACTCGATCCTAAATCGTTTTGTCTGCGTGTTTTTGCACCCTCCGAAGACACCCACTATTTAGTTTTTGCTGTTTTTCGTGTCCTCGAGATGTTAACCCCCTTCCCTGCCTCATTCTTATCTCAAAATGTTTCGTATTTTTTCGCGATACGCCGGAAATTGTATTAAAATAATAAGATGGCAAAATTTTCCATATCATGCCATTTTATTACGAGTATACATCCTATTTTTTTTTTCACGTTGGCAATTTTACGTAGGAAATATTATTGATTAGATTTTCTCCGGCTTGCCTGCGTGCGAGTAAATTTAGACGAGTAGATTTAACTTCTTTTTTTTCTCTTTCTAGTCAGGAGCTAAGATCAATATATCGGATGGAACGTGCCCAGAAAGAATTGTCGCCATAACTGGTACAACGCAAGTCATATACAAAGCATTTTCATTAATTTGCTCAAAAGTAGAAGAAGTAAGCGGTATTTTCATTCTCGTAAATATTTTTAACACAATGAATAGGTCCGAAAAAGTCGAACGTGTTCGTTTCGACCGTCGATAATGATGAATTGAAATGATTATGTAAAAAAATTGAAAAATTTTCCTTGTTTTGGCGGCCTTTATCCCTGAAATTTTTATTCAACCGACTAAAGCGTCGGAATCTTTTGAAAGATTAATGCGGTATTGGGAATGGTAAGGTCATTATTAATATTTTGCCTACGCGTTTTACCAAAGGCGTTACAAAACTCCCAAGTTTTCACCAACTTTTCAAATATTCATCGTAAACGAAATTATCATAAAACTTTGATTATATTACACGGCTAACGATGGAAATATTATTTCTAAAAACTTACAACGAAATATTAGTCGGTTCTTTTTGTTTTTCATGTAGCGAAAAAAGGGTTTTGGCGTTTTGATGCGGCTTTTCAAACGAGTACTCAACTTTTTACTTTTTTTTTCGTTGTTAAAATGTGAAATAATTTTATACGAAAGAGAATACCTACGTTTTGAAAGTTTGAAATGAAAAGTAAGTGTGAGGTGTTTTGGTAATTATGGCGGCTTTTTCGGCGTCAAAAACAGGCAAAATTACCCCAAAATAGTTGGCCAACTAGTTAAATTTTTACTTCAACGGTTTCGAAACGTTATGCGTATTCTGGCAGTTTTGAAATTTCATTCGGGATTCTTTTCTTCGAGCTCAAAAATGGAAAAATCCATTGTTATCGAATTCGATCTTATGATTGAAAAATCTAATTTAAAATTCCTGAAAAAATATTTTGAGATTTTTTGAAAAATTGAATATTTGAAATTCAAGGGGAATTTTTTCTATAATAAATATATAATTCGATTTTCAGAATGGAAACGAGTTTTTAGATGATTGATTTCAAAAAGTTGGGTAAATTATTCCATTTTTTAGAACAATAGATTTTTAATCAAATAAATAATGTATCAAATTCCACGCAATTTGAATTTATTAAATTTAATATTTTCAAAAATAATAAAAATTTATTTATGAATTTGAGTAAATTAAATAATTTACTCTTGTGGTCGTCCAGGGAAGAAGGGACCTTAGCATGAAAAACAAACTTTCGAGAAATACGCGTTTAAAGTTTTTACTTTCAAAATCGTAATTGAAATCGAGATATTTCAGTCATTCTATTTTTGGGCCATTTCAACAGTAGTATGGTCGTCTGAGCAAGAATTTGCTTTGGTAGGAGTTTTTTTTGTGTAAATTTATCAGAGGCATCATAGCGAAATTTTTGAACCAGTTACTTTTTTTGAGCAACAAGTGACCAAAAAGTGACCAAAAAATAACCAAAAATTAACCAAAAGTAACTAAAAATTCCATTTTTTTGGGGACAATTTTTTTTACAATTTTCTGGTGGGGGGGGTCAATTTTTTTGGTAATTTTCTGCAAACATTTCAAAGATAAATCAACTGAAAAGACGTGAATAATTTCATTTATTAAATTCCTTCGTCAAAACAACAAACAAACTAGCAAAAATCTGTTTTTTGATTTTTGATTTTTTTCTTGAAGAATTTTGAAAAATAGCAATTTCTACGTAAAAATTTGAATTTTTTCCTGGAAGTGCGAAGAAAAAGTGACTTTTGAGGAGAAAAAAGTAACCAAAAATGACTGAAGTCGAAAAAAGTGACAAACACTCCAAAAAAGTGACCCGCTATGATGCCTGTAATAAATCAACATTTCGAGATTCGGTTGATTCAAGATGATGAAATTAAAAATGAACTTTTTATAACTTTTTTGAATAAAACTTGAAGAAGTGTTTGTACTAAATCTTAATTTTAGGGCACTTTTTAAAGTCTATGTATCTCAGGGATGGTTTTAATCAATTTTTTTAGGGTTTCCTGGTCCCGAATACGATAAAAAATAAGTCCCTTCTTCCCTCGATGACCACCTGTGTAGAGTATGTTATTATAGATTTTTACAAAATTCAATCGATTTTTTCAATCAAACACTGAAAGCATTGATTATTTGAATTCATTAATTTCCACCAATTTTTCAAACACACAGAATTTCCAACTTTTTGAAATCGATTATGTATTTCATCGAATTTTAGTAAAAGTCAAGTAGGTAACTGATTTAACGAAAAATTTCAATTCGATTTCTAAAAAACTTCAATAACCCTTTTTGATCGGATACCTACGTTTAAAAAATCAAAATTGAGCAATTGAATTTGGAAAAATCAAATGATCGATTCTATGAAAAGTTTTTACTCAATTTCCAAAAAAAATTGAACCGATTTTTTCAATAAAAAAAAACAAATTATAAAAACATTTTCCAAGTATTTAAATTGATCAAATTGAATCTGACTTCCAAAAAAATTAAAAAATCGATTTTTTGAAATAAAAAAGTTGAATTTAGTCAAGCCAGATCATTGATTTTGAGAAAAACTTCCAGTCGATTTTAAGAAAAATCAATTCGATTTTTTTACTTGGAAAGAGGAATTTTGAATAGATAAGTATAATTAAATGATCGATTAGGTAAAAATTTGACATTATTCGATTTCTGCTCTCTCATTCCGAATCAGTGAAAAATCACTGATAAACCGTCAGAATTGCAACGCAGGAAAAATCAGTGAAATTCACTGCTTTTAGCGATTTTTTACTGATTATTCAAACAATTTCACAGATTTTTCAGTGAATTTTCACTGATTTTCAGTGATTTTCTTTCCCTGACTTGCCTTTAGTGAAAAAATTTTCACTGATTTATTACTGTGCTGCAATTCTGACTGTTTTTCAGTGATTTTTGATAAATGTCACTGATTCAGAAATGAGAGAGGACATAAATGAAATCCTTGTTTTCGATCAGATACATAATGTATTGTAATCGAATTTTGAAAGCATCATTTTTCGATTTCATCAAAATTAATCACTCTCAAAGAAACAAAAATATAATTTTTCGAAATCCAATAATCAAATTTGGAAAAATCAAATACCTAACTGACTGTATGAAAAGTAGCGATTCGAAATAAAAATCAAATTTATCTTATCGACCAGATAATCGAATTCAAAAGACATCAAAAATTTAATTTCCTAAAAATCAAATTTTATTGTTTCGAGTAGAAAGGACAGATACATATACTAAAGTTGAGATTTAAAAAAAATAGAATTCTCGATTTAATGCGACGTCAATAGCAAACTTTAAACAGAAAATTGAAGCAGCATTTCAAAAAAAAAAATCGAACACATCAAATATGTAGCTGATTTCACAATTAATCAAATATCGAAATTTTCAGAAAATGTCACGAATTTTTTCAGAAAAATTGATCTGATTATTTTTTGAAAATATTCTTAACCACCAATAATCTTTATAGCAAAAAAGAAAAAACTTGACAAATGAAACGATGATCTAAACGCATTGACTTTCTGTTTACTTTTATGGCCAAAAATTATTCTCACATTAAGTCTGAACATTCAACCTTCCCACTTCAATTACAGACATTCTCTTCATAACTTGGCCCATATCAAAACCCTTTTTCTTTTTTATTAACAATTTGCAAACTCCTCCAGCTAATTTGAAATCATAATTTTTAATTTCTATTTCGTATTCTTGATCAATAATTGAGAGGTTTAGAAGAAAACGTCCAAATTTCTAACCTTGGGCTATATACCATTGGCAAAAATGAAGTACGGTTTTCAACAAATTTTCAGTGACGAATTCCATAGGTTGCCAACTCCTAGACATTTTTTTATGCTAGATCGGATTCAAATTATGCTGGATTATGCCAAAAATCTCCAAAGATAAATTTTTTATCCAATCCAAGTTGAAATTTAACGTTTTGTAAGGATAATCCAAATTTTTTTCGCCAATTTTTGAGAAATTAATATGCCAAATTCGAAAAAAAATTATTCTAAAAATTGGGCTAAAATTATTTTACCTTCATTTGCAAAGTTCTGAAGAATTATATAAAAAGTTTAACACGCTTTGGTTGAGATATGTTCAAACTCAGGATGAAATATGTTTAAATTTAGCGAAAAATAATTGAAAAACAGCGACATTTTTGAAACAATTTTCTGAAATAATAATTTTTAGGACATAGAAAGAGGAAAACATTTCCCGAGCGAAGCGAGGACAAGATTTTTTGAAAAACTGTACTTGAAGAACAAAAAAAAAAACGATTTTTTCTCTTATTTTCGTGAATTTTTTTATTTCTATTCCGAAAGAATATGATTTAAAAAATTCCAAATTTTGGGCAATTATTATAAAATTGAACTGATTATGTTGAAAATTATGCTATGCTAAATCCGAAAATTTTGATGCTCAATTGACCTTTCAATTATGCTAAATTTACCAAAATTATGCCAAATTGGCAACACATTGGTGGGGGGGGGGGGATGAAAACACCATAGGATTGTAATTCTTGAAACGCTCTATCCGAATAATAATAATAATAAAAAAAACGAAATCAATTTTTATGGCAAAAGTGAGTTTCTTTCTAGACCCCTCAATTATAAATCAGTGAAAATTACCGAAAATCACTGAGAAACAGTCAGAATTGCAGCACAGGAGAAAATCAGTGAAAATTTTTTCACTGAAAACAAATCAGTGAAAGAAAATCACTGGAAATCAGTGAAAATTCACTAAAAACTCAGTGATATTTATGAAATTTACTGAAAAATCTGTGAAATTCTTTGAATAATCAGTGAAAAATCACTGAAAATTGGTGAATTTCACTGATTTTTCCTGTGCTGCAATTCTGACTGTTTATCAGTGATTTTTCACTGATTCGGAATGAGAGAGTACCTGCTGATAATTGATCACGTATTTCGATAATTCAAATATTCGATTCCTCCCTCTCCCCCTAAAAAATTGAATGATAGTAATTTTGCTTTCAATTCATTGATGAAATCATCTAAAAAATCACACCTCAGAATATCACAAACCACAAAATTTCCATCTTCAATATTCACATCATGCCGAATCACTTCATAAATCAAAATTGCGCCAAGTGCCCACTTCAAAACCTACAAACACCAGGCAAAACTTGAACAATCGCGCTTTATTAGCCAAAATACCGCAATCGTTTCTCAATCGAGTCCAAAAATCAACATTCCTCTTACTCCTCCACCATCCAGCAACAAGTCTCTCGCCATCTCACAGCATCAGTATAATTCCTCACCTCGTTCCATTTCCTTCAAACCTCTCCACCCATTCGCGACTTTTTCCCTCCAAAAAAATCGCAACTCCGTAAAAACGCGTTCGTTTGGCACCGAGCCCGACTTCGTATGATAAAAAACATTGTCTCTCGGTTTGCGCGCGAAATTGCGAATTTGAAATGACACTTTAATTATGATAAATTACACGCGGACAATTCGCAATCCGCAATTCGCGCAGATATCGACAAACTTGAAAGGCAAACGAGAGAAAAAAATTACGCCGACGATTCCTGCAAACCTAAAGATAAACCAGGAATCGCGAAACAGCCATAGGTGGTATCAAACGTATACGAATGCTACCTTGTATGATTGATATGGCTTATTTTCATATCCATAGAGAACGAAAAATGAAGGGAGAAAAACATACATCGTTCGCGCGTCCAATTAAAATAAATAATTTACGACGACGAAATGAAAAAAAAAACGACACGAGAGGGGCTGATAAAATCAGTCGTATAAAAATTAAATCATCCCGACGACTCGATGTTATAAATCACAAAGTATACGTATCTGTAGGATTGAGCTGGACGTAGATGTGTGATATTCAAGGTTCCTAATGCTATCTATTTTGCAGTTTCAAGACATACAAAATCAAAATAAAAACAACGGCCAACGTACATCTTCCATAGTAATAAAATTAATAATACCGGCGTCCCAATGCGGCTCACTAATTGGTAAAGGAGGTTCGAAAATAAAAGAGATTCGCGGATCGAGCGGAGCCAGCATCCAAGTGTCTTCTGATTTATTAGCGAATTCGACGGAACGCGCAGTCACCATGACCGGAACTAAAGACTCAGTTATTCAATGTTTATATCATATATGTTGCGTTATGTTGGAGGTAATTAAACATACACATGTAAAAATTAGTATATCATTAACCTCTTTCATTTATACGTATGGATGCGCGACCGTAGTCGACGAAGGAAAAAGTGACATGATGGGTGAGGAGAAAAGGCCATAATTTATACTAGCTCTTAAATAATTTTGCGGCGAATGGGATTTCGACGATACAAGTCCAAATTTATTTTAAGTTCAATTTTTTTCAACTCTAAATTTTCTCAATGTTTTCAATTCCGGACTTTTTTCAAAGCTGTAGCCAATTTTAAAATTTTCTCAAATTTATTGTTATTCCAATTTATAAGTTCAAAGTTTTTCAAATCTAAATTTTTTCAGCTGTAAGTAATTTCTTTTTGAAATTCTGTCCAATTTTGAAATTTATCCAACAATAAAAAATTTTTAAAACTTAAATTTTCACAAGATTTTTCCAATATTGATTATTTATAAAAAAAATTTCCACTTGTTGAGTTGAAATTTTTTCTGAAAAACATGAAATTGAAATTTTTTTAGAAAAGGAGAAAAAATCTTGTGAGAAATTTTAAAATGATTGGAAAAAATTTCAGAGTTGAAAGAAATTTAGAAAAATCAAAACAGGAAAATTTTTGAGAAAAATTGATTGAAAAAAATTTTACATTGGAAAAATAATTTTCCAACTTTACTTTCTTCAATTTTCTTCCAATTCAAAAATTGTTTCAAATAATTTTGAAATTTCAATTCTGGATTTTTTTTAAAGCTGTAGCCAATTTGAAAATGTTTCTATTGGTGAAATAATTTCTTTTTAATTAAAATTTTCTCAAATTTATTGTTAGGTATTCCAATTTCCAAGTTCAAACTTTTTCAAGTCTAAATTTTTTCGGAATCCTATTCAATTTTGAAATTTATCCAACAGTAAAAAATTTTTAAAACTTAAATTTTCTCAAGAGTTTTCCAATATTGATTTTTTATAAAAAATTATCCACTTGTTGAATTGAAATTTTTTTCAGAAAAGGAGAAAAAAATCTTATGAGAAATTTTAAAATGATTGGAAAAAATTTTAGAGTTGGAAGAAATTTGGAAAAATCGAAGCTGGAAAATTTTTGAGAAAAATTGAATTGAAAAAAATTTTACATTGGAAAAATAATTTTCTAACTTTGCTTTCTTAAATTTTTTTTTACAACTTCATATTTGTAAAATTTCTTTCAACTCAAAAATTGTTTCAAATAATTTTTAAATTTTCTTCATTTTTTTCAACTTTAAAATATTTGCAATTGGCTCATTCCATGTCAACTCGAGCAGATTTTGACCTTAGGTCTTCCGATTTTGCTCAATTTTTTCCCAGGTTCTCCTCGACGGTCTAATAAAGCAATAAACGTCATTTCGATCCTATTTGGGGGAGGGGGTCGTAATTTTTGTACAATTGGGATTTTTCGCTCAACTTTGAAGGCCCATATCTTGAGAGTGGTTTTATTTACGATGAATCTGTTTGCACGGTTTTGTAGAGAATTGAAAGGAGATTCAAAATTTATAATCACATTTTGAAAAGTTCAAAGCTTAACTTTTGCGGTAAAAGCTCAACTTTTATAATAAGTACAAAAGATGAAGGCTACCATTTAAAAATCTGAAAAAATTACATTGAGGAGAACTTTTATGTGTTTTTTCAACATGTCCAAATTAGGGAATCTTTTGTCTAAGAAACGAGATCTCAATAATCCAAGGGGCTACAGAGTTTTCATTGCCTTTTGCCTCATATAGATTGATAGGTCAAAATTCAAAAAAATGAAAAATAACATGTGACGTGTCATTTTCTATGTTTTTGAGGGCTCTGAGTTCGAATATTTGCTTATTTTTTGAATTCAATCCATTAGTGCTTCCTTAGCCCCCTATTTTTTTAAAAATCACTAATTTTTTCAATTTTTTGGTAATCTGGGGGCCAGTGTGGGGCACGAGAGAGGCGGAGCGAGAAAGTAAGTTGATAATCGAGCTCAGTCTACTCGAAATAATAGAAATCGATATGCCACACGCTATTTAAATTCTTTTTCACGCGTTTTCTCAAAATTGGAGGGCTAGGGAGGCACCAAGGGCGAATCCAAATAAGCAATTAGCCTCTATTTTTACAAAAGATAAGGCTCCATTCAAAATCGATCCTTTAGGTCTCTTAGCCCTAAGACAGAGTCCTTTTTCAAAATTAAATCATAAACGTCGTTTTTTCAATTTGCTTTTTTTGGTCGATCTAGGCGTCAGTTAAATCATAAATTTATTCAATTTCTGTGGGGCACGCTCATGGACGGGAGATGCGGAGCGAGAAAGTAAGTGATAATCGAGACTCAGTCCCCTCGAAATAGTAGAAATAGATATGCCATGCCAAAGCTATTAAAAAATTTTTTCCCGCGTTTTCTCAAAATTGGATTGAAATTTTTTTGCAACTTTTTCTGATTTCGAATTTTTCAAAACAAAATTTCAATTTCATGTTTTTCATTTTTTTTTCAACTGAAAAAAAATTTAGAAGAAAATTTGAAAAGTAATAAAAATATTAAATAAAAAAAAATGAGAAAATCAAAATAGGAAAAATTTTGGAAAAAAAATTTCAAAATTGGATACAGCTTTAAATAAAATTTAGGGTTAAATGAATTGAAAAAAACTTGAACTCAGATTAAATCTGGACTTACGTTAGATCGTCGAAATCCCATTTTCGGCAAAATTATTTAGGAGCCAGTCGTATCTACAAGGTGTATCTATATGGCACGTTTGGGCGACGATGGCGACGTTTAATTAACCATCTAATAGCCGAGATGGCTTATTTGAATGGAAAAAATATCGGCGGAATTTAGGTCTTCTATTTATATCGATAAAATTTACACCTGGCATGGGATCAAAACCGGCGTACAATTTGAATCGATCACTTTTTGGCTACGTTAATTAAACGCATCGCGTCGCGTGAAATTTACAATTCACATCGGTTCAACACGCAATAAAAAACCGAAGAATTTAAATAAAAAAACGTAACCGATCGATCTTTAATCATTTGTTTTTTTTTCGCAGTCGCCGCCAAAAGGACCAAACATTCCATACAGACCGAAGCCTCACCTCGGTACGCCGGTAATACTGACCGGCAATCAAGCCTACCCGCTTCAAGGAATAACCACAAATCCGGCCGATGTAAGTACCATTGTTTCGGTACCAGGGTGTGGGTCCCAGGGACCTTATTCGCTAGTTGTGCCTTCCATAAATGGCGTTACTCCTATCGCAGTATACGATCCTATAATCAAGAACGGACAATTACCGGCTGCAATCCCGCATCCACTCCCACCTGCTATGCCTGAAGTAAGTTCACAGTGTTCGCCTCTCTTAACCGAATCTCCACTCACCTCTTGCCTCGTGTATGCCGTACGTCATCTATGTTGATTACTGTACCTATCCTCGTCACTATCAGTAATGCAGTTTTCCTTTCCCTGAATGCCGCTTCTTGTGATTGTGGATCTTCACCAAATCACCATTCTACCTTCTACCTTCCATTTACCTGATTCGTAAGAGAAGAGGTTGAGGAACCGAGGGAGGGATTATTGGCGAGAGGGTGGTTAAAATTTGAAGATTTCTACCTTAGGTGTAACTCAATCCTAAATTTTTCAAAATCAAAATTCAGAAATTTTTCTTTGCCCAAAAAAAGTACAATTTTAATCTCGAGGATGAACAGCTTTCGCTCTCACTCACACTTGTTTGGTAAGGCTCTCTCACATCTCACTCCCTGTTAAATTTTGAAAAATGAACAAAACTTCAGCCTTCCACTCCAAGATACTTAAATACCAAATTATCAACACCAATACAGCCAGAGTCAATGAGAAGAGTGCAAAAAATGTACTTGCACCGGGCTTGTATTTCCCTAAAAATTGGCTAACAAGGGAGGTAGAGGTACCTCAACTCAAAGCAAAGTTTTGAACCCAAACTAAAATAAAACGAAAGTACATCATAAAAGAACCCCATATCCAAAATTTCAGGTGCTGAAGTTCATTTCCCAAATTGTAGCGAATTTCTAAATTTCGAAAATTACCTCATCACCCAGCAAAATATGAAAATTTAATCTAATCAATGAAGAACGCTGAAATCTGGTATCTACCCTATTTTTGACCTCCCGAATCGATTGGAAGCGGTTTCAAGACGTTTCAGAGCCTTCAGAGGATTTTGGAATTTTCCAGCGTTGGAGAACAGTGTTTATAAAAATGGTCCGTATGAACTTCAGCTTCCGCACCTATAATCGGAAATTACCCATGATCGATTAGAGCACAATTTTCTAAAATTCGTGACTTGAAATTCAAATTCACATTTTTGGACAAAAAATTTTCCTGGTAAAAATTTCAAAAATACGCCCAATGCGTACGCATTGAACTAGAAAGCTAAAAGTTGGTAGATACCCTTTTTTCGACTTGTTGAATCGATTGAAAATGGTCTCGAGGCGTTTCGAAGCCCTCAGAAAATTTTGGGATTTTCCAGCGCTGGAGAAAAGCCCATAAAATAGGCTATATGAATTTCAACACCCATAATCGCAGATTACCCATCTTGGTGACTGAGGTCGAAAAAGGGCATCTTCCAACTTTCAGCTTTTTACCTCAATGCATATTTTTAAATTTCCTCCAGAAAAATTTTCTGCAAAAAAATATGAATTTGAACTCAAAGTTACGAATTTCAGGAAATTATCGAGTTAGGGTCGATTAAACAGGATTATATTTGTGGACGCTAAAGTTCATGTGAACCATTTTAATGAGCTTTTGTCCAGTGCTGGAAAATTTCAACAGCTATTGTTTTCCAATTTTCTTTGGATTTTTTATATTTGTTTAGTGCTTTAGCTATTTAATTGGAATTTCTTGCCTGTGGGTGCGAAAATTTTGAAAAAATCTTCTTCGGCTCCAGAAACTGCAAAGAATGCAATGTTGCAAAGTGCAAACCCAAAAGCTTTTATCTATTTTGTTTGTCTTTTATAACTAGCAAGGGAAGTCAAAGTATAATTTTGAGCTCAAACATAAATAAATCGAATGTACTTGATAAAAGAACCCCTTACACAAAATTTCAAATGCTAAAATTCCCTTCTCGAATTTTGGTGAATATTTGAAATTTCAAAATTATCTCATCATTCTGCAAAATATAAAAATTTAATCTAATCAACGAAAGAAGCTGAAATTTGGTATATATCCTATTTTTGACCTCTCGAATCAATTGGAAGCACTTTCGAGACATTTTGGAGCCTCTAGAAAATTTTGGAGTTTTCCAGCACCGGTGAAAAGCCCATAAAAATGATCCATATGAACATTAGCACCTATAATCGCGGATTACTCATATTGTTGATTTCCTAAAAACTCTTTCCAGCGCTGAAAAATTTCAAAATTTTCTGGAGGCTCCGAAACATTTTGAAACCGCTTTCAATCGATTTGGGAGGTCAAAAATAGGATATTGTGACGCTGCATACGAAAAGGGGGCATTGCCCAAAACACGCGTTTCAACATTTGAACGCGTTTTTTCATTTTTTATTTAAATTTGAAGGACCGGCGGGAATTTTTTCTAGTTCCACTCTTTGACCCTTTACGGCAGTTTGAGACTCCGTGATGATATTTTTGTTGATTTCGCGATGAAAAAATATTTTTCTGACGATTTTGGGAATTTTTCCCCCTTTTTTTAGTAAAATCAAAAATCATTATTTTCGTATTTCGAAAGGAAAATTCGATCAGACGATGGTTTTACTGGACTCTACATCGTATTGTATGCAAAAATAAAGAAAAAACATTTTTTTGAACATTTTTGATTTTTTTGCCTTTTTAAAAAGCCATTTTTCAACACTAAAGTCGAGTAATCGAACTGGCGATATTTTTATCGGATTCTACGTGAAGTTTTATAGGAGGATCAATCACTAACTCAAAACTCGTTTTTTTGGGCAATGCCCCCTTTACGTATGCGGCGCGGCGTCATATATGTATACCAAATTTCAGCTTCTTTCGTTGCATAGTTCAAATTTTTATATGTATTTTGCAGAATGATGCGACGCAATTTTGAAATTTAAAAAATTCGCCAAAATTCGAGAAGGGAATTTTAGCACCTGAAATTTTGGATATACATACATGGTTCTTTTATGAAGTCCTTTCAATTTATTTTTGTTTGGCTAAAAAATTTACTTCGAGTGGGGATACCTGCCCTATAAAGCCCGGTAGAAATTCCAAAAAACATTGGAGCCTCTTAAAAATTTATGAAATTTCAAATGCACGTATTTTAACCAGTGAATCTTGCAACAAAGAATTAAAATTTTCTTTAAAAACGGAAAGTTTTTGGAAATCTGGTTTAAAAATTCTGACTGTAGTTTAAAAAAATAACAAATTGTACTTCCTTTCAAATTTAATTTGGATAATGTGGTAAAAATGTAAAAAATACAATTTTATGAAATTTCTGATTCAAAAATTGAATACGATTTGGTGAGGGAGGGGAGGGGAATGTTGAATTTTTTTGAATTTTTCAAAGGAAAAGAGGGCTTAAAAATTTTTCATTGGGTTCACACTCGTCTCCGCCGCGCCGCTATCATTGAATTTCTTTTTAGAAACTAATGGAATTTGTTCAGTGGAATTTTCAAAATGAAGATGATTAAACAAATTTTGAGAACTAAAAAATATGTAATACAAACAGGTGGACAAAATCCCTCATTCCAAAATTAAGAAAATTGTTATTTTTTAAAAATGAGCAGTTTTTTAATTTTAAAATAAAAAAAATTGTATTACAAGATTTTTTGAAAAAAAAATTATTAGATGAAAATTATCTAGAAATAAGAAAATGAAAACTACCTATTTGAAAATTCGTAAAAAAAATCTAACCAAAACAAATATAATTCATTTCCTAGAAAAGTAAATGCATACGTCATAAGTTGAAATGTTTGCCTATTTGAAAACCCACAGGAACTTGATAAGTTATAAACCTCAATTTCAACGAATTTTTTACAACAGACACTGAGAGTTCCACGAAAGAAAAAAATTGATTCGGAATAATTCTTGGAGGAGTGGGAGGGGGAGGGAGGATTTTACCAAAATTACAGATTCATCTGTCGAAGAAAATTTTTCCTTGGGAGAGGGGGGCCTTAGAAGAATTATGTAAATATCAAGCAACGATGATTTTCAATTCCACCAGTTGACCCCTTCTTCATCTCTTTTCTCGAAAAAAATCGAAAAAATGAACAAAAATTAGCTAAAAAGTCGTCAAATCGATAATTTCGATCTCTAATGATCAATCAGGAGAAAGAATGGAACAACCAACAGCCATAAATGCCTAGCAGTTGATCATTAAACACATAAACCACCATTATCATGACCGACTCTCTTCTTCTCTTTAGAAACCCAATTGAATTTTTACTGATATTTTACGTACACAACACCCACTCTAGATAAATTCCGCCATCCAATCCACCTCCGATACCACCCATCCCACAATTCCAATTCCTTCTAACGTATACATCGGTACGTCATCATCACCGAGTAAGCAATTTTTTGTTCAAACCTGATGCCTCCCTCCGCCCCGACGCCTTTTCCATTCATCTTTTCACCTCAACCGCATAATAAACCCACGTATTAAAACATAATGTTTTCGTTGTTTTTCTTTTCCTGCCTTTTTTTTCTCTCGTAACTCTCACACGCGCCTCGAATTAACTCTCGTTGCAATTTTTTTAACCGCCTGTTCGCATCTACACGACGAGCCCATCATCAATCTTAATTTCGCCACCGCGCTCGGCGTTATCGAGAAATATTTAACTTTTTTCGCATTCCCTGCCCCCTGCCCCCACGGCGCCGTTTTCCGAGCTCTACGCCAGCGCCGCACGCCAACACGTCACTCGTTTATATTTTTTTCACCTCTGCCGCATTCTCGCTCATTCTGTCTTTCTCGAAATAAACACCTGTTGAAAATTTAAATACGGTTCGGGCCGGCGGGAAGGGGTATATGAAAATGAATTGCCGAATTTATTTGCTACCTTTCTTCAAACCCCTTCGTCGTCATTTCGGGCTCGATCGTATATACCAGGTGTTTCGTAGTTAGTCGCGCGAAAAGCATCGTTTACCTAGATTTTAACTCGGCGAAAAACGAAACGACCACACAATCGACCCGGCCAAACAGTCTAACACCCTATAGCTATACATAAGTATACTACATAGAAATGGAAAACGAAGTAAAAAAAAAAAGACAATATTACACGATTGAATTTTCATTATTCGTTTAATATTACAGATCGGTAAGCTCGGCAACCCTTTAGCAAATTTAGCAGCTTTAAGTATAAGTGGATTTTCACCGGCGGCTGCAGCTTCCTTTAATCCGGCAGGTAAATTTTATCTTTTACCCGTTTTACTCGCACTTCTACCTACTTAGTTACGAAGAGTATCTCTATAACCTACCTACCCACCTACTCGTACGCTCAGAGCCTACACTGTGTAATTCAGCTCCGCTCGTAAATTAATTTCCCATTTAGTTATTTCGTTCGGAAAACGCAGCTACGAAAATAGAAGGCATAAAAAAAATGGTTAAATTAATTTTTCTGTTTCCTTAATATAATATACTAATTCGCCAGATATAAGCGTATTATCTTTTATCTTCTCTCGTACAAGTATATATAGAGTTACACACGCATACGTATACTCCGGGGAGTAATTTCGTTATATACGTAAAATCGTCTTATATTATGGTGTAAACATTGTATTAAGAAGACGAAGAATGGCGACAGCGAAGTCGAGATAGGCGATCGATGGCCTACTTAAAAATGTATATGTACGACGATCATATTTATGTAATTTTTCTCAAACGTCATCATCCCGGAAAATTCCACTTCATAAGGAATGAGAATTTTCGCGATGAATTGATTTTCAAAATAGGTATACAGGGTGTCCGTAATATTTCAGAAATTATTTTCCCTCGGGTTTCCAGGCTAATTCCAAATTTTCCAGGCCTTTTACAGAGGGGATCATAAGCGCACCCAGAAATTGTGTGAGGGGCTCAGATTTCGATAAAAATGAAGGAGGGGTCAAAATTCAATGAAAAAATGAAGTAACCTGTTATTTCAGAGAGGCTGGAGTAGTTAGGGCATTTTCTGTAGACAGATAATACATACCTACCTACAGATTTGAGCGAAAAAATATTGAAAAATGACGAGATTTTCTGATTTTTTTTTTAGTCAAAATTACTGATTTTTCTAATAAATGGGGCACTGACCGAGAAATTAGTAATTTTTGACCGAAAAATCAGTGAAAAATCAGTGAAACAGGATGTCTAACAAAATCTGTTGAGCAATAAGCTTGACTTAGGCTGACCTTTTTACATGACTTTTTTATGAGACAACCCCCCCCCCCCCCCCCAGTTTTCATACCATAATTTTGACGAAGAATTATGTAAATTCACTGAGCCCGAACGAAGCGAGGACGAAAATTTTTGAAAAAAGGGCCCAGAATCTGAAATTTCTTCATTAGGTAAAATTCGTGTTATGTTTTGACTTCCAAAAAAACGATATCTACGGACTCATCTCCTGATCTCCTTCCAAAAAAATCGAAACATTTTTGAAAATTCCAATCGAGATCGTTATCGAGTCCTTTGATAAACGAGGAAAATTTTTTTCACTTGAAAATATTAATTGTCTAGGCTGGAAAGGAAAAAGGTTCATATCATCATTTTGAAAATAAAATGAGACGCAGCCAGGGATACCCGACCATATGTCGGAAAAGTAAATTTCGAGAAAAACGCAAATTAAGAAAAAATGACCAAAAATGTGGAAATTTTTTTTTTTATCAATTTGTATACTATGAACCCTCTACTTTCATATGAGAATAGGTTCAGGTCCCAAAAGTGTCATCTTCTTGGTTAAAAAACGAATTTTGCTGAAGGCCTCTGAGAAATTGAAACCATACCATATGTCGGAATTTTATAAAAATATGTTAAAATTTACAACTTTCATTATTATTGAAACGTAGTAGTGTTCAACAAATATCCGGATATCCAAATACCAAATACTATTTGGATTATCCGGATATCACACGGAAATTGCCGAACAGCTCCGAAAACATCCCGAAAACGGTTGAACTTTTCCGAGAGTTCCCGAATTCTTTCACGAACTCTCACAAAATTTAAAGGTCGATTATCAAAATCGAAAAATCGAGATTGAAAAATCGATTATCGAAATATCAAAATTGAAGAATCGATTATCAAAATCGAAAAATCGAGATTGAAAAATCGATTATCGAAATATCGAAATTGAAGAATCGATTATCAAAATCGAAAAATCGAAATTGAAAAATCGATTATCGAAATCGAAAATTCAATTTTTTCCCATTGAAACTCTTCATTTTTCGATTATCCGGATATTTGTTGAACACTAATTTTCAAAGCATGATTTTCACCGTTTGGTTTGTAAAGTTGTTTGACTTTCACTATGATTTCATTTCTCAATGCACGTAATTTCAGGTTCGTTTTAATGAACTACAGCGGTGTACGATTACTAAAAAAACAAATTTTGTACCAAAAATGTCATTATTTCTTGAAAAAAGATGATTCCCGACATATGGTATGGTTTCGATTTTCGATGCCGGCAACTTCTGGAAGGGGTCAATGACCTAAAGTGATGTAAGAGGACGTAAATAAACCATTTCCGATGAGAAAAGTCGTTTACAGAACATAATTTTTTTTTATTCATTGAAAACAGTTCCAAATTTTGTTTTGCGTTTTTCTCAAAACTTTGATTTTTGAAAATCATTTTTTGACAAACTTTGAAAAATCATAGAAAATTTATTTCTCAACCTTTTTTAATGCGGTTTGCGCTATTCGAAAGGTACAAGTATGTACTACTTAAAGAGCAAAAAAAACGAAAAAAAAATTTTCCGACATATGGTCGGGTATCCCTGGCTGCGTCTCAAATTGTGTAACTGAACACGAGCGAAATGTTTTAGTACCTATTAAAAAGGAAACGAAATTTTCAATCCCTATCTCTTATATAAATTTTAGACCTTATATGACCGAGCAACGCAAGGGCCAAGATTAGAAAAATTGATGATTTTCAAAAATAAAAAAATAGAGCCCCAAAACAAATATGTATTGACTGAAAAATTGATGTTTTTTTCACTTTAGAAAAAAATTATTTATTCAGGGTACCTAAATGGAGTTTTTTTTATTTTTGAAAAAAAGCTTGACCTTTTGAATAAATTAGTCAAAAAGCTTGACTTTTCAGGACCCGCATGACCTTTTTGAAAAAACGTTAGACACCCTGAGAAAAATCACTTGTTTCACTCATGAAAAAAGACAGAATTTCTGAAAATTCAATTGATTCAAATTTAGAGAGTGGTATATTTATTCAAGGCACTAAAATACTACCTGAGTGAAGCGAGGGCGATTTTTTTTGAAAATCATACTCATTTCCTTGTCGAAGTTAAGAGGGGGGCTTGAGCTCCCTGACCCCCCCCCCCCATGAATACGCTGATGGGGGATTTTAAATTCTGTCAGGCAATCTGTACGATTTCAAAAAATTTGATTTTACATGAATTTTTAAGATGTCTCACAGAATTTTTGAGTTAAAAAGTAGGACTTTATTTGTACCTATGACTAAATTTTTATTTAAGATGACCTTTTTTTTTGAAATAAGTAAAGATTTTAAGGAGGAGATGAAATTATGAGAGTTGTTGAGTTGATTCCTTGAATTCAGAAATGTGTGAATTGATTCCCACCTTTTTTGAGGTATGTACGAATTGATCCTCCCTTTTTTTAAGGGTATGTACGAATTTATTCCCATTTTTTTCGGGGTGTGTACGAGTTGATTCAGAACCTCTTGCACTTTCAGCCTACTAACGTTGCCCAGGAGATACCACGAGGAAGTTCGCTGACTGATTTTTTTCAAAAATGGTTATAGTATGGATGTTTCTTCTTTAGTTACCCAAAAATACCATTGGCACTCATTTTTAATCAAAATCATATTTTTCAGGGGTCCATATAAAAAACAAATTTTTTCGTGCTTTTTCAATATTCAACGAAAAATTGAAAAAAATGAAAAATTTCCCCTCGAAATAATGAGAGTATGAATACTTTAATTTAACCCATTAAGGGAAAATCGTTGAAAATTGATGCTAATATTAAAATATTTTGTTTAATATCACTTTAGGGAAATTTTTTCCAAATTTTTTTCATTTTTTTTACAAAATTTTGAAAAAACATGGAAAAATTGATGTTCTTTAAGGACCCTTGATGAAAAATTGACACTAATGGTATTTTTGGGTAAAATACATCAATACTAAATCATTTTTGAACATAGTTAGATTTTAGGGCTCGGTAGGTCTGGTCCTCCTCAAAAACTAGAAAAACGTGAGAATTAATTTTGCGTTGAAACTTCCTCTCCAATTAATCGCAGCCCGAAAATCCTTGGGAAAATCGTAGGATGATTTATTTTGGGATGAAAATTCATTCTAATGATGATCTGGGCCTCAAAAACGAGAAAAAACGTGCGCTGTCCATTCTCTTCCACTTTGAAAAACAAAGTGTAGATGTAGATATAATACTACTTCGAGTACCAACCTACTGATTTTTGATATTTGAATTTTGATTTTAATTGTAGAGAGAGTAAAAGCCTACTTTTACTCCCTCTCGCGACTCGCTCAAGTGCTAAAACTCGCTTTTTACTCTCTCAACGTCTCAACTATAGACACTGGACCTACGAATAAGACCGGTAACTCGCAGCCATATTGGCAAATATTTTTGAGTTACGAAATTTCTCCCGCAGGGTGCTCTTGGCTGCGCTGCAGTCGAATTTGTATAGTGATAACAAGTTCCAAGTTACACGAATAGAAACGAACACATCCGGAAGGTGCCGAGTACCATCGCCGCGTTTTGTCTCAGTAGGGCTGACAAGTCTGACGTCATATTACTACTACAAATGCAAATTATTAGTTTGTTTACTTTCTGAAAAGGGGACTCAACGAAAAAATTAACATTGAATCTTATGGGAGTCGTTTTGTTTTTCCAATTTTTTTCAGTTTTGATGTATTAATTTCTTCATTTGTTGACAATTTTGATGAGTCAAGCTGTCAAATTGGTCAAAATTGTAAAAACAAAAAAAATTCAACACATCAAAAATTAAAAAAATTGTAAAAACAAAACGACTCTCATAAGATTCAATGTTAATTTTTTCGTCGACTCCCCTTTACAAAAAGTACACAAACTGGTACATGAACTGGTATTTGCATTAGTAGTGGTGCGATGACGTCAAGACTTGTCAGCCCTGTTTCGTTTTGGTTGAGCGTGTCGTAGTTTTGCACCAGAAAATCGACTGCAGCGCAGCCAAGAGCACCCAGCGGGATAAATTGGAATGACACAGCCATCAGCTATTCCCGTCTTACTCCTCTGTCTGCAGTTACCGGTCTTATTCGTAGGTCCAGTGTCTATAGTCTCAACAACAAAATATATCGTATGCAACTCGGGAGATAAATGATTTTCGACGATTTTGAGTTATTTCCCTCGCTTCGCTCGGGCAATAAGTAAACCTCAAAATGTCGAAAATCACTTTATCTCTCTAATTGCATAATATACTATTTTAATGTTCGATGATTTTCGAGTTTAAATTTCCTTTTTTTTTTTTCATTTTTTGGTATTCAATACCTTTACCTAATACTTATTTATTTTATTCAATTTGTAGGTACCTACTTGAAAAAAAGTGGGGATCAACTCGTACATACCCCCAAAAATCGGAATCAGTTCGTACATACCCCCGGGAATAAAGAGAATTAATTCGCTCATCTTTCACAAACCTAAATATTTCCATGGGAATCAACTCGCACCAACAGCCGAAATTATTGGTGTCCATTTTTTTGGGATTTTTTCAATGGGTCGAGCGATGAAGAAGTGAAAGTATTGTTTTTTTTGGAAGAATTTTCTCATGAAGTGTATAATTGAAAATCGTAATCCCTGGATGATCTTGTTCTCTGGTCAGGGATAAAATTTTTTCCAAAATTGTAGTAGTGGTGGAGGAATGATTGCCACACTTGAACATTAAAATTTTCGACGAAGGGTAAAAAATCTTTTGCTTTACAACATTTACTAAGATTTTTTGACTTTTTTTATGAAAAAAAAAAAAAACATAAAAATAATTTATCGTACGAATGAACCGAAGGCGAATATCTTTTCAAAAAATCACCTCGAAAATTAAAAAATGCCCCTTTCCATTCGTTTTGAGAATGCTATGTACTTCATTATAGCCCTACCATATATTTCCAAGAGAAGATAGAACAAAAACTTGTAAAAGTGTAACTTTTCTAGACAAAATAGTCAAAAATTTTTCACACGCTGCGCTGGGTGTTTCTATTTCTATATACTTACAGGTATTCAATTGTTTTAGAAGGGCAAAATTTGTCCAAACCGAGCGAAGTGAGGGCAAAATTTTATTTAAAAATACGCCTGAAGCCAAAAAATAAGTATTTTTAAAAACATTTTACCAGTCATTTTCAAACTTTGGGAAACGGGAGGCGGAAAATTGAAAAAATTACTAATTTTTAGTCAAAATTATGACTTTGGTATGATTTGTACGACCCAAAATCGAAAAAATATTACCTAATTTCAATAAAATGAGCTGGTATGACTTGTAAGACCCAACATCAAAACTTCAGGGGAAAAAATTTAAAAACGTGTCTTATTCTCAAATAATGACAATTTTACACAAGAAATGGAGATTAACTTCTTTTGCGCGAAAAAATTTTCATAAAATAATAAAAATTGTTCGGGAAAACGTATGTGTATAGGTAATTAGGAATTACATTTACACACGAAATTGAACAAATTTCTAACCCAAACTTCCATATGAAACGATTCATGTCACAGTATTTCAAGTTTGGGTTGAAAATTTGTACAATTTTGTATGTGAATAAAAAAAATTCCTACTAGAGTACCTTTTTAAAAATTTAGCTGAAATATATTAGGTACTATGGAATTGGATTTGTGAACTTGTCGGGGGCGGGAGGTGTTTCAGCGGAAAAAGAACTCGGATTCGTGTTTGGTGTTTTCAAATCAGTCAAAAATATCCATTATATCAAAATTTTAATTCATTCAAAAAAAATCAAAAATCAAAAAATTTTCAAAAATGTTTTTTAATAAAATATTAATTTTTTAAGAGAATATAAAAAATGGGGAAAAATAAACAATTTTTTTAATAACATCAACCAGTTTTTTCAAGGATATGTTCAGAATATCTTGCAGATAGTTAATGATTACAAAATTTAACCCAACTTGGGATCGAAATTACGACAATTGGGATAAATGAAATTTTCTGAAATTCTGATACACGTTTTTTTCTTTACAAACATTCTCCTTCATGACACATACATCAAGACATAATTTTTTTTAAATCAAATTTACGTGGGTAGGTATATTCAAGTTGAAAAGTCGTTGAATTCGTGAATCAATTTCTTGAAGTAAAATTCGAATTTCAACAACGTATCATAAAAGGCCTTTCTCTAACGTAGCAAAATATGAAAAAATTTTGAAAAAATATCCACCAATCGTGAAATTATTTCGATCAAGTTTCGCTATTTTGGACTCTGATAATAGGGTTGTTGAAACTACGTCATCCAAGATCGCATTTTATCAAAAATTAATGAACTGGTGAGCAAAAAACATTCATTTTGTACGTATTTATACGGAATTTTCATGAATTTATCAACTTTATTGCTAAAAAAAATGAAGTTTTGTGACAATTGTGAAAATAAAAAAAAATTGTAGCTATAAAAAAATACTTTGAAAATTTAAAATTTGCCCACCAGTTCAATTGTGACGTCAGATTTAACAGCCCTATGGACGGGTATGAGATGAGGTAAAAAGAAATACTAGGCTGCGTGAATTTTTTTTGAGAATGCACATTTTCGTTCATTTACAAGGATAACAGAGAGAGAAAAGCAAGTTTTAAAAGCAGATCGTTCATTCTAATGATTTTTTTTCAAATTATAATGCTGCTAATTTTAATTTTTTTAAAGCTAATTCAATACCCAAATTATAGGTACCCTTGAATGGTTTAATGGTAATAATTATGCTTTGACCCCGAATAATTTTATCCTCATTCATGTACATCGGACCCTATTTAATGCAAAAAAAAATCATTTTCAAGATTTTATTCTCCTGGTTTTCAAATATAGAAAATGAGTCAAGTTGAGACACCATGTATAAAAACGACTCAAACATTTATTACTCAGGATGCCATTAACATCTCACGATTTAAAAATAACAAAACCAAACAGTTCGCGAACGACTCGCTCCAACTTCCCTTAAAATATTCCCGAATTATTCAACACTTAAAAAAAAACTTGTTGCTACGAAAATAACGATGAAATAATAATAACAATAAAAAAAACATCTACTTGAGGAAAAACAGCTCGAGAAACTTCGCCTAATATTCGTCAGTCGCCATCCTATAAAAACGTAGGTATACATACATTTTAAATTCTCGATCTTTCATTCAATGGAACAGTTTGGTAGGCAAAAACTTCTTAGGCACATTTTCGCAACTCGAGTACGTACACAGTTTAATATGGCGCATTTAGAAACTCATCCGTCAAAAACTTTAACATCTCTTCCTCTTTTAAGAAACGTGCCTAGCACACAATTGTTTTCGTAGGACGTTGGTAGGTAGGTATCTAGATAACCTATATTTATACATAGGTATATATTAAAATTCTCGTAGACTTGGGTACCTTCGTAAAAAAAAAGAAGAAATTTCACCACAATTTTAAACATAATAATTCTCAGGGATAGGGAATAATCGAACACGAATATATAAGTTAACAAGAAGGTAAACGTAGGTATAGGTAATTCATTTCATGGGACGAAAATTATGATTTGCAGCTATAGCAGCATTGGCAGCCAGCCAATTGCAGAATAATTCTTCCAGAAATTCGGGTTTACAGCAGAGAACCTGCGAAATGACTGTTCGAAATGATCTCATCGGCTGCATTATTGGAAAAGGAGGAAATAAAATTGCTGAAATAAGGTCAGTTTAAGTACAAACTTTTTTTTTTTACACCTACGCTTTTTTGTCGATTTTTTTTACAAATTAGCCCCAGCATAATATTAAATTCGACAATAAAATATTATTTCCAGACAAATAAGCGGAGCTCTTATTAGAATATCAAATTGCGACGATCGTAACAGCAACGAAAATGTCGATAGAACGATAACAATCACAGGAAATTCCGAATCAGTAGCAGTTGCTCAATATTTAATCAATATGAGGTGAGCATTTAACCAACTCCTATTTCATTTTGATTACCATTAAGAATAATTTTTAATTTAAAATAATAAAATATGGTCCAATGTTACGCTTAATACTGCCCTTAAAAATTCTGCCAAATAATTTCGCAACGTTAAACGAAAAATAATTAATTACTAAAATTACCTTTTAACAATTCTACGTGCTTGGTATTATTAACGATGCAATTTTTGTAATTGTCAAAATTAATTATTACCTAGTTTACGACCCAAAGGTACCGAATAAATAGATTGCGTTAATTTATAAAATTACTTTACGAGAAAGAAAAAAAAAACTCAAGCTAGGTTTCCATTGCGTAAAATTTCTCTTCTTCATCTTACATTCCTAATCATTCCATCGTTACCATTTCCCCTCTCGCCGCCGCAAAAAATTTAATGCTGAAATTAAAGGGCGAAAGCAACTCTGCTGCCATATCTTTTACCTCGACGAGATGATAAATTAGAATTACTACTTTATGGGTAATATGCTCGGTGTTTATTTAATTTCGAGAATATTTTAACGTAGCTGAATGCGAACTGCGAAGCTTTCGGTAAATCGCTACTTTCGAGGTGATATCACGTAATCGTATAAAACAGCTCTTATCTGTGTACGTCGCGTCGAGTCGGGTACAACGGTGGCAAATCGAATACGTTATCGGGTTCCCAAAATTTATTGCATGCATGAGAGAGTTTCGATACCCAAGAACGTTTGTCTTTTTGCAGCGATGGTAAGATCATTTGTTTGGAAAAAACAGCTGGAATTCGAGAGAAAGCTGATATTAAATCAGAATTAATCAAAAAAAAAGGGAAAGAATTAAATTAACCTGTCAAATAATCAATTGCGATTGATAAAATCAGTAGATAATGGGACTTTTTCTCAAGTTGTCAAAAAAAAAGATCCGTCAGAAATAGCATGAAAAGGGAAAAATACTTGATTTGAATGAAAATTGCAAAAAAATATTAAAATTAATATTTTTCCTCCACGAACACTTCGTTAGTAAAAGATCGTTCCCAGTCAACTCGACCAAAAACTGTAAGATGGGCCACAGATTTTTTTTCAAATTCAGCACGCAAGAACAGATATTCAAATCATGACGAATTGGGCGAACAGAAGACCTCGGTAATTTTTTTATCGTTATCACGAGCCTTTGAAATTAAGCAATATGCCACAACGTTGAAAATTTAAAGAAAAAAAACTAAAAATCAAATCAAATCTGAGACTTGTACTTTTTTCATTTTTTTTACATTCTACATTCAAAGGAAAATTGACCTAGGGTGATGAAATCATTCTGGTCATATTTGATGGTATAAAAAATTGATCTAAAAATTTGAAATTGAAAAAAAATGCAAGACTTCAGCGAGAAAAATTCTGTGAAAATTCTTAGCAATGAATAATTTTACCTAGAATAATGATTGAAAAATTTCATTGTTGTTTTTGAAAAAAAATTTGTTGAAAATTACAACTTCTGGCGGTCTGGCAAAATTTCGTGGTTCGACTTGAAAAACCCCTACTTAAGTAATTATTTACATAAAATTACTTTCTCTGAATTGTTACAACAAATATTTCATCAGCACACTGTCCAAATACGAAAAAAATTCCCCTATTTTGAAATTTTAGAACGAATTGAAGAAAAACTTGCACAATGGTACTTTTTTAACTTTAATCCAAGCATAATACTCTTATCATTTTTTCAAAATATTACATCAGTAGACGTTCGGAAAAATTCTAAAAAATATCACAAGCTTTGCTTTAGAGCAAAAGCTTCTAAATTATGGATACGTATTGATGTTGAAAGTCAGATATTCAATTTTTTCAGTTCCGATGAGTTTTTGTCAAAATATTAGGTACATCGGCGCGCTCAAGGAATGGACTCAGGGAGCTCGAGCACCCCCATTAAGCTCGCCAAAGAAATTTTTCATCATAAAAAAATGTCAAAAAATATATTTTTTTGCTTTTCAAATACAATTTTTCAATCAATTTCGCACTCGGTTCGAATCGGTCAAAATTTAATGAAATTCATGCCTTTGATTTTTCACCGATCTTTCAGTCAAAAATCACCTATTTTGAGTGAAATTTATTTCACTGATTCAAAAAGGCAGAATTTTCCCAAAACCAAACGTGGCTGATTTAGAATTACATAGAAAGTACCCATATTGATTGTTTGTTCCAAAAATCTCACAATTTTTAAATGTTTCTTTGCTCAAATCTGTACGTGTTTCATCAGCCTGTTGAAAATATCCCGATTAACACATCTAAGATAACAGATTACCTTCTCAATTTTTTCAATGATTTTTGACCCCTCCCCATTTTCTCAAATTTAGCCCCTCCCTTACATGATTTCTGGGTGCACTTATGATTACGTATCTATTTCTGGCTTTTTTCTATCGATTTTTAAAATTGTTAAGAAATTTCAATAAATTGAGAAATTACAATCAAATTTGACAGTTCTGTAACATTTCGATATTTTATCTTCAAAATTCTAACAAATTAAAGATAATTTTTTTTTCAAATGTCAATGTAATGTATTTAAATTTATTTCAGTTTATGACTTTCTGTTAAAATATCGGATGTTTAAGCCCTCTTCTTCCTTCTTCCAATTTTCAAAAAAATAATAACTAGGACAAAATGTTGAGAGGTTACGGAAATGTCAATTTTTTAAATTATTTTTCATTCGTTGAAATTTCTTAGTAATTCAAAAAATTATTGGTACTTGAATTGCTCAACAAGGGAAATTCATAAAACAGATCAGAGATCAATAATTTAAAAATTTTGCACTATAGCGAAACTTGAGTAAATTTTTTTATGAGGTTAAGGGTACTTATACTTGGATACGTATTTATGAAAATATGAGTTGACAAAACAACTTTGAAAAATTGAAACAAATTGATTATTATTTTTTACGTAGGTAAAGTTTTTCATCAAGTAATTCATTTTCGAATTTCAATAAAGGAAGAATTTTTTTCGTATTTCCGATAACATATTGATAAAATATCGTAAAAATTTGAAAGATTTAATCATTTTTCAAGTTGAACCACGTGATATTGTCGTGGGTCTCAATCTTTGAAAATTATTTCATCAAAAATATAAAAAAATTATGCATCATCGAAATTATTCCAAATAAAAATATTTCTTATCGATAATTTTTTCCGAGGAAATTACTTTTTTTTCAATTTTAAATTTTTAGATCAATTTTCTTACATCACAAATAAACCACTGATTTTGTCATTGTAGGCAAATACTTCGTTGAATGAAGAACAAAATGAAAAAAATTTCAAGTTTCCAAATTAACTATAACCCAAGTTATCTTCACTTGAAAATTTCCAACTATTCGGCATCTTGCCAAATTTCAAAGTTTCATAACTTTACCAAAAAAATCGTCGAGACATCGGTTTCGTTCCATTCGTCTTCGTTCAACAACCTCTTTGCAAGATTTGAAAAAAAATTCGCAGCCCAGTGCAATTTTCCGTCGAGGTCAGATGGAATACCTAACCCTAGAGCAAAAAATAGTATCAACAGAAAGAATTTCGAAAGATAAAAAATAGTTACAGAACTGCGCTGACACTGTACCTTGAAAAAATAAAAATAGGTCGACTGGAGTAATCTCAAAAAAAAAAGTTCACAATAAATATCTTATCTAAACGTAAAATCGTATTCGTATCGATCACCATTATTACCATTTAGCTTTCGTGGGAAGTTTCTCAAAAAAAGATTCATCTTTCCTATACGACTGGAAACCTTAACAGACGACTTGATTCATCGTTATTTTCTTCATTAAATAAACTATCCGCTTACACATCTATCGGTTCAACTTTATACTCGTATAATTATCATAGTTCCTGCTACACTTGTATAGCCAATACCTTTAGAACTTGATGAAAGCACAACTGCATGAATCAGAACAGCCCTTTCAACTGCTTGACGGACGTTCGCTTGCATTACGTTATTTATTATTAGCCTAGACTTATCGATGTATTTGGCAACAGAGTCGTCAGTTTTTTTTCCAAACTCACCTCGATCATCTCGATGATTCCTGAAACAAATCGAAACAAAATCCCATTAGATAATCGTATAACATCGTTAAAAAAAACAAAAAAACTGGCGATTCTTTTTTCGTTATGCTTTTATTTTTTTTACAACATTAACAAATTTCCTTATTATTTGGCTTTTTCATGCGTCTTAAAAGTCTGGAGCAGCAGAAGTTGAATCTGTTTTTGCAAAGCAATTGTAGCCCTGGAATGCTGGAAGGGCCTTCAGACATATTGGCACAGATTCCTAGTCCTTTCACGTCTCTGCCAGAATTACCTCAGTCACCTGTTAAACCTGCTAACACATTTGACGCTACCGTACCTATATCAGAATATACCTATGGAAACCTGCCAGTTATCGAAAGTATACCTTTAATTAGTCCATGTAGGATTGAACATTTCAATAACGTAGCCACCGTTTCGAACGTTCAAGAAAAAGTCAACTTGCATAAGCATAACAGAACTAAATACAAACCTTATTAGACATATTTTATGATAGATTTCAAACGAATTTTTCTATTTCGTATTGTAAATTATTTACGTTAAAAAAAACAGAAGCATCGCCATGTAAAAATTGCACTAAGGCGTTAAAATTTTTTGCAATTGATCGTTCATAGGGCAACTCTAATCGAGGACGTAAATTTCACCAAAATTATCGACTGATATGCCCGTTTATGTTTAAAAAAATATATCGTCCGGTGAGATTCGAATCTCTAGACGAAGGTATTTTTATATTTTAATGGTAAGTTTATTATTTTGGAAAAAAATTGTAATACTACATAGCGTATACCTGTGATTACGTTAGATTAGTAAATACTGTGATAATTTTAGAAAGTTATTGTATACTTTTACGTCGTATCTCTTATTATATGTGTAAACGAGTAAAAAAATATATATTCGTAATACACTAGGGTAGTTTTTCATTCACTGATCCGAATCGTATTTGTGTATTTAACTGCAGGATATCTAGCGAAGCTTCCAGAGGCATTCAGATACCGAATTACCAATGCGGGCCACCGTCCATAAGTCAGCCAAAAAATCAACCCAAATGATACTCGATCGTAATTCTCTAGCTCGGTGCTCAAAATACCTGAATTTAAGCGTTGTGTTGGCGTTCGTCGCTCGATACGATGCGAAAACTGCTACAGCGGTACGGATTAAGTACTTAAGTTCATCTTCGCCAAGTTTGCACGTTTGTTTTCATATGGGAGGATCTGAAAAGCGTACCGAAGCAATTAAAATACATTTAGAAAGCATTCGACGATAGTGCAAATCAACGTTCGGGTTTCTTATTCCATTTTTTTAGCATAAGGGTGACGATAACGCTGGAATGTAAACAAGACGAGGACATACCGCAGACTCCGGTTCCATAACTAACACTGCCGTTAACCAAATATTCAACAAGTGATACTATTCTGAGATGGAATTGTGATCGAATTAATCGTTAATTATTAATTGAACGAATAAATGTATAGCTAATAATCGAATGAGGACGCGAATTACACGAATTACAACCGTTACTGTTGAGAAAGCGCGAAAGAACTGGAAAATAAACAAACATCATTGATTACGTCACACGCTAATTGAATGACGCATTCTGATTGGTTGATAGTTGTATTTATAGACGAATCAGGTTTTACGAGCTTTTTATCACTAAAAAAAGCAGGCGAATTTTTTTTTTAATTTTTACGAATGAGTAATCGTCAAGTGAGTCATATTTTATCGAATATTTGTTCGAATAAACTTCGAAGAAATATGCATCTCGATATATTTCATTATTTTTGACTGATCATTTTTACTTTTACCGTTCTTCGACATGATTTTTTTTTACTTGAAAGTTTTCAAACGAATTTTTCACTAATATGTAAGTACACGTATGAAGTACAGTTATTCCCATAAAGATCCGGACACCGTGTACATTTTTTTCAAACTCGATAATGACTGTAAAAATTCATAGAAATGAAAAATTGAAAGGGTGCATCTTGTGGTTCTTTCTTTCCTCTTTCCAAAGCCCTTTGAACGTTTATTTTCGTCCATTTGATCGATGGTAATGGATCACAAAACACAAGATCCGGATACGTAAATTTTGCATAAGAAATTCTTCCATTTTTCAAATTTTCCCCCTTTGACTACCGTAAATAATTTTGATTGTTTGACCCATCTAAGGCTGAAATATGGTACTAGAGAATTCGCCTTATCACCTCTAAAAAAATTCCTTTCACACTTGACCGAGGAATGAATTACAAATGGGTACAAAAATTCCTGAAATTAAAAAAAAATATCTATCACAAAAAAATTTGGACATTTGTTTAGAAATGAAGTTGAATAGCTACCAAATCTTTTAGAAATAATACTTCAATTACTTCTTATTTTTTTGTGATGGTTATTTTTTGAATTTCATGATTTTTGTACCCATCTCTAATTCATTCCTCGGTCAAGTTGGAAGGGATCTTTTTAAAGGAGGTGGTAAGGCGAACTTTCTAGTACCATATTTCAGCCTTATGGGTAAAACAATCAAATTATTTTGGTAAAGGAGAGAAATTCGAAAAATGAGTGAATTTCTTACGCAAAATTTAGACGTGTCCGGATCTTTTTGAGGCGTTTTTTCCCAACCTATAAAGATAAACATTTAATAAGGCTGCTGAAAGAGTAAAGAAAGGGCTACAAGATATACATATTTCAATTTTTCGTTTCCATAAATTTTTACAGAAATTATCGCGTTCGAAAAAAAAAGTTCGTGGTGTCCGGATCTTTATGGGAGTAATTCTGTACGTATGTTTGACACCATCAACTATTCTGTATAATAAAAAATGTATCATGCGGATTGAATTACATGAAATGCTTCGTGAAATGTTCCAAAATGATTATTATAAGTAGGTACTTACCTCATATATGATACGACCTCCTTCCCCTCCTGAAACTATTTCGACGCAATCTCAATAAATTCCTCGGGTCCTCGCTATTCCAAAAATACCACTGAAATTATCACTCCCAACACTACCAGAGCGGTGTTCGCATATTAAAATTTTCCAAAAATTTTGCAATCCTTTGAAAAACAGTAAACTAGACTTTTTCAAAAGGATGGTTTTCGTCTCTGATGACAGAATATCATACTTTCAACTTGAATGTTTTAGGTGTAGACGTAGAGCAGAAATTTTTCAATTCAAAAAAAAAAACAAAAAAAAGTCAGATATGAATGTAAAAAAAGCAAAGAATTTTCAATGATGAAAATTTACACAAGTTCGGTAATTTGGAATTTTTTTGCATGGCTCAAATGTTTTTCTGATTTCAGACACCGATGAAAAAGACTATGGACCATGGAGGGGAGATTTTTTCGAAAGTTGAAGAGAGGGGAGCAAGAAAGTTGCACCTAGACCTCAAATCAAAGTGGTAAAAAAATTCCTTTCCCTCGATTTAGCATTCATCCTTCCCCACCAGACTCAAAAAATTGGTGTTTGGTACGAATATCTTCACCCAAAACTATCATTGATACTCATTTTTTACCAACGCCTTATAGAAATTGAAAACGAATCTTTTGAAAATTTTTTCTCCAAAATTATGCAAAAATTATGAAAATTTAATTCATGACACCGATTGACCGATTTTTTACACTTTTTCCAAGTTGAGATGATTTTGATGAGTTAAAATTTCGTAATAACATTCTATCAAAAAATTAATTTTTCTGGATTTTTCATTGCATACGTAGATACCTATTGAAAAGCATTTTTTTTAAATTAAAAAATTTTAAATTACTTTTTAAAAACAGGATAATGATGAAAAATAAGTACCTACCAATGATACTCTAAGGTAAAACATCCATGCTAAAACTATTTTAAAAAAATACAATTTTTCCAATTTTTCAGTTGGAAATTAGGTACAGTGTTTATCGGTTATAAAAACATCGGTTATAATGACATACCGCTTATAATGACCAATTTCAAAAGTCCCGGCAGAACTCCATAAGACTAATGTTAAATTATATTGCTTATAATGACATTGCTTATAAGAACATATCGGATGTAAGAACGTGATTTTTCAGTCCCTTCAGTAAAAAATATTGGATATAGTGACCTTTACATTGAAAAAATCACTTTTTCGTATGTAGACTAGCAAATCTACTCCTGGCGAGTAGGTGTTATTAATGATCCTAAGCGGTCAGGTGAAGACAAGCAGTTTGGTATATCTATTGTGAGAAGTACAACAGATTTCAAGACGATAACCATCGCTACCACTTGCTGTTTTTTTTTCAGCCTGGAGCCTGTTTGCTTTTAAATCCTGTAAAATGTAGATTTCGCTAAAAGAGGAAAGTATGGTTATAGTGACCTACCGGTTATAGTGACCAGATTTCAGGGTCCCGCCGATGTCATTATAACCGATAACTACTGTAGTTAAATTTTAGGGTTGGAAGGGGGATAGATAACTGTGAAGTCAGGGAGATGTAATTTTTACCACTTCATTTTAATGTCTAGGCAGAATTCTCTAGCTACCTATCCCAATCTTCAAATTCTGAGAAAAAAAGTAAGAATGATCACGACCTACAGGGCTACTGCTTCCTCCAATCTCAACACTAAAATTTTCCCAAGATATTTGTAATATTCTTTAAAAACAGGGAACCAGGTTTTTTCAAGAGATTGTTCTACACTGTGATGGGGTGCATATACACAATTTTAACAGGGCTGGGAGTCTGTAGAAAATTTTTCCAGTTTAAAAAAAATATCAGAAAAATACCAAAAGTCAGACATAAAAAAGAACAAAAGATTTTTTATTAAAACATATTGACTGGATCACATTTCACTTTGTATCAGAAATGAAAATATGTATGTACTTGGAAACATTCTTTAGCTGAAATGCCAGCTTAAAAAAATAAACGTCAGGTACAAAACTTTCGATTTTTTTTTTGCAATACAGTAGAACCCGGATTATCCGACATAATCGGGGCGGAGGAGGTGTCGGATAACCTGAAATGTCGGATAATCGAAAAGTAGAGTTTTTCCGATCAAAACACAGGATAAATGAGTTTTTTATATCAAAAAAAAGAATTCGATACCCATATGTATATTGGAAAAAAACTAGTATAAAACTAAAATTAACAAGTTCAAAGCAAACATAAGTGATGACGTCGAAATTTGCAAATAAAACATACTTTTAGGTAGAACTATGTACTCTCTCAATTATAAATCAGTGAAAATTACCGAAAATCACTGAGAAACAGTCAGAATTGCAGCACAGGAGAAAATCAGTGAAAATTTTTTCACTGAAGACAAATCAGTGAAAGAAAATCACTGAAAATCAGTGAAAATTCACTGAAAATTCAGTGATATTTATGAAATTCACTGAAAAATCTGTGAAATTCTTTGAATAATCAGTGAAAAATCACTGAAAATTAGTGAATTTCACTGATTTTTCCTGTGCTGCAATTCTGACTGTTTATCAGTGATTTTTCACTGATTCGAAATGTGAGAGTACTAACCACTACGTACCTCTGACTGAGTTATCTCATTTGTGTCAATTCTCAATGCTGCACAACGTTTACAACACATTTTCCTATATATTTGGAGCTAAATTTAGGACATGTCGGATAATAAATTATTAACCGACATTTGGGTGTCGGATAATGCAGTAGTGTCGGTTAATATTTTTTGATCGGATAATCGAGATGTCGGATAATTCGAGGTCGGATAATCCGGGTTCTACTGTACTTAATCATTGATTAAAATGTAGACATTGTTTCTCTTCATTTAAAAATAAAAAAATTTGATTGGAGTTTCAATTTATAAATTTTATCATTAGGTATTTTCATGAAACTATTTTCTCAATTAAATTACATTCTCATGAAACTCGATCATTAAAGAATCATAAAAATTTAAAAACGAAGGATTCTGACTGTGAGAGAGGAATGGACATTCCATTTTCAAAATTGAATAGAAATCGAAAAAAAATTGAAGCATCGCAATCAAGGAAAATTTTTTATCTATTTGATATCAAAAAGTTAAGAAAATATAAAAATGAGTATGAGAATATAAATCCAACATGGGGGGGAGGGGTTCCAATCACAGGAAGGCACTCGAGAAAAAAACGAGTGAGCAACAGAATCTGTTTTCGAAGTCTTTGTAACCATATTTCCATGGATTTCTTTTTTTTTTCAGTTCGTGCAGAAAGGCACCCATTTATTTAGAAAAAAATGACCCCTTCCCCCTTCTAAATTTTCACCGAGAAATTTACTCATTAAGAATATACCTTCGTCACACCTCAAGTGAATTACTAGGTACCTCAGTGAAAACTCCTAACAAGGAAAAGTGCCTTTGAAAATGCATTTAAGTATAATTAATATGGAAAATTGAAAAGCAATATTTTAACAATACTCGCAGAAGTATTCTCTTCCAAAGTCTCATCGTAAGTTTAATCATTAATCATCATCTATTCGTCTCATTGTTTTATACGCTTACAAAAGGAATAAAAACTTTATACGAGTTGTATTTTATAATTCAAATTATATTTTTACTTTTTATCGTTAATTTTTCGAAATTATTCAATACGATCGAGTGATGAAGTACAATCACTGCCTTTTATTTATTTTTTTTTCGTTTATAAATCTTTATTATATCTTTATACATAATATCGTACCTATTCGTATTTTTTATGATATTTACTCGTGTTTAATTATTTTTTATCGAATAAAATGTGCGAAGTTTTTGCAATTAATTTTCAGTTGAAAACAACGTTATACCTATAGGAATCATCGTATGATTAAACGGTTTTCGAATGCCAAAGCGAAGAATATGGAATTAAAACTTCTTCATGGAGTTTCAAACTTTTTTTTTCCAAAATAAATCTTTTTCACAGAAAAAAAAATTAGAACGAAGCTACAGAATCGAATATGGCTCATAAAATCGATTTTCAGTGAGAAAATCATAGATAACCCCGGTATGAGAACCTCTATTTTTAGGTTAGTAAATGAAAACACCTAACTTTCTTCACGTTTATTTTTTTATAACAAATCGTAATAAACGAAAAATTGCGCCACATAAAAATTACGTAATGTTTATAAAAATTATACAACGTAATACAACGAACAATACAAAACGTCATTATTTTAAAACAGACCAAAAAAAGAACAGGTAAATTATACACACAAATAAAAAAAATATTCAACGGGGATATCAAATTCGAAGAAACCTCTTCTTCTACACTCCAACTTATATATAAATACAAAAATCACATGTTTTTTAAACAAAACTTTAACTTAGTTTAAAGCTGAATAATGAAAACTCAATCATGAAAGTGTGGGGAAAAGCATTTATAAGTTGACACCGTTGCGATTAAAAATCATGATTAGAAAATAATCGAATACAAATTAAGTATTTAAGCGACGACAGTTTTCAAAATGTAAACTTACGCTTTTCAAATGACAAAAACCAAAAAAAGGCAGCAAGTAAGCTTAATATTAATAAAACAAATAGGAAGAATAATTTACAAAATTTTAAACAGTCTTCTTTTTCAATAAAAATAAATTGCTCTCAGCATAGTTACCAAATTATGCATTTTAAAAACGCGAAATAATTTTTAAAAGCATTCTCAAGCATTTTAAATACAAAAATACGTTTAAAAAGCAATGAAATTTCTTTTATCAAAAGATATGTCTAGCTTCATTATTTTTCAGCTTCAGCAAAATAAAATTGGAATTGAACAGAAATATTTACATTCTAATATAACATGACTAGAAAATTTTCAAAATGAAGCTTTCAAAGACAAATTTGGAACTTTGTAGGTAAAGCGTCGTTTCACATTAGGCAATGCAAAAATAAAAACACCGTAAATAAATAAATACGTAACTAGTAAGTAAGTATGTAGGCCATTTTCTTGAACGAAAAAAAATTGCTAATGAACATCAAACTTCATCATAATAAATACGTCGATAAAATAAATTTTCTAACACATGAAAAAAATTAATTAGGCGTTTCACATTATTTAAAAAAATCTTAAAAACCTACCAAAATGAACAAATGAAAAAAATAAAATAAAAATAAAACAAATAGGAAACAGTTTAAAAAACCCATCGTTGGAGCATTTGGTATAAATATACTAAACGGTTTTAAAAATACAATCACATGCGAAGGCACTTTTATTTGTCTTCAAAAACAACCTATACACCGAACAGAGAAAAAAAACGAAAACGAGAGCTTTAGAAAGTTTTTTTCGTTGTAAAAATTACTCTAAGTAGGAAACTTTTTCCCAAGGAATAGATATCGTAAAATAGGCGAATTTACTTTTGTCAAACAGCACTTTCTTTCCGATTTTGCGGCGAACTTGGTGTCTGCGTTTCTGCATTTTGTTTCGGAACAAGAGACATACTTTCTGGTAAAACTAACATAATTGGTTCGATCGTCGTTGACCATTTGCTCGCAGGCCAAACTAATTCTTCTAATCTGTTCGCCTCCTGGAAATTAAATAAACGAGGTAAGTATTTCGATTGGTATGGTATTGAAAAAAGCGATGAAAATTTACACAAATTGGATTACATATTTTTTTTACAAGGAAGTTGGAAAATAGGTATTGTTAATAAAATGGGGTAGATAATTTCGTTAAAAGCTTGGTATGTAAGTAAGTATTTAGTGAGTTGGTATTTCTTGATGAAAGAAAATTGCAAAAAAATTAAATCAGCCTTTCTTTTTTCTAATCTTATTTTAGGAAATGTGTTTTTTTTCGACGTGGAAAATCTTATGACATCTCATGTAATTTTAGTCAAAATAATACCCATTTCAAATCTTGTCAACTCTCGATTAGAACGATCAGTTAATTTCGTTTCTTTTACATTAATGGAAGAAATTTGTCCTAAATAATTATGTTGACATTTTCTTAGTCTGCATTCATAAATTGAATAAAATAGTTTGATTTTTTTATGAACACAGTATTTTTCATTTTTCACTTTTCACAACCAGATCAATTTTTAATGATCATTTTCAAAAATTCATTCCACACTTTTACGTCGCCAATTACAGGATCAAAATGAGGGAGAGGGGATGTTAGAATGATGATTTTATCAACTAACCAGCAAAGTAGGTATCTTGCTACCCATAATGGACTTCTCTCGAACTGGTAATATTGAAATATCACTATCAGAGGACGCTGTCTGTACACTAATACTGTTCAAAATCGGACAACTTATTCCGGTAACTGAAACAAAACCATAAAACAATTCATAATTATAATCAATATTTTTAGAGACTTTCAAAATTTACTTTCGAAAAAGGTCGATAACTTGAAATGTAATTGATGTGTTGCTTGATTTTCCTCCACAAAAGAGACAAAAAATTAACACGTAATTGGAAGGAGGTAAAATTGTGCAAATGTTGAAAATTGGGACCAATTTCAATGTATTTTTTTTCCCGCAGGGGGTAATTCCAAAATCCCGCGAGACCATATTTTGGTCGACGCTATTTTGCGCGACGCTATTTTACGTGACGCTGACTTTATTCGTCCCACGATTTTTCCGAGGATTTTTGGGCTGTGATTAATTTTGGATGAATTTTCATCGCAGAATTAATCGCACGTTTTTTTCTAGTTTTTGAGGCTGCGATGATCATGGAATGGATTTTCATCTCAAAAAAATCGTCCTACGATTTTTCCAAGTATTTTTGGGCTGCGATTAATTTTTGATGAATTTTCATCGCAGGATTAATCACACGTTTTTTTCTAGTTTTTGAGGCCACGATGATCATTGGAACTGATTTTCATTCCAAAAAAATCGTCTCACGATTTTTCCGAGCATTTTTGAGCTGCGATTAATTTAGAATGAAGTTTCCTCGTAGAATAATTCGCACGTTTTTTCTAGTTTTTGAGGCTGCGATGTTCATTGGAATGGATTTTCATCTCAAAAAATCGTACCACGATTTTTCCGAGCATTTTTGGGCTGCGATTAATTTTGGATGAATTTTCATCGAAGTATTAACATAATATATGTTTTTTCCGCTGGGGGTAATTCCAAAATCCCGCGAGACGCTAAGTTTTAAAAACATAAATTTTTATATTTTCGAAATCAACTTAATATAAGAAAGTAAGAATTTTTTTATTCAAAGTTTTTAAAAGTAGTTATTTTAACACAAATTTCATGTTTTGAAAAGTCTAACAAAATTTTCCTAGAAGGTAACTATTTTGTTCGAGACTGATTTTTAAAACATTAAAAAATTTTATATTTCAAAAAGTAACTCAATAACAGAAAGTCAGAAATGTTGAGCAAAATAGCGGTCCAAAAAAATATGACAAAGTCTTTAATGCTACCGAAAAGAAATGAAATTGATAAGCAAAAAATAATAGGTAGGTATACGTACTTGAAATTATTTGACAAAAAAAAGAAAAGGATTAAGGTTCTTCTATTTTTTTATAATGATTTTTTGAAAGAGGTAACATATCAGAAAGTCAGAAAATACTCAAAATTTTCAAAATTCGAACATGGTCACATAATAGCTGACTTCTAAAAATGAATTTTCTTGTTTTTGAATGTAACATAATATCAGAAGATCAAAAATGCCCCTAACAATTTTTAAGAATTTATTTAATGATTGTTAATAAGGGACCTTTCAAAAGTGAATTGCGTTTTGGATTTTTTCGCTGAAGAAAGCTCTTTTTTGGGGGGGAAACATATTTTAGAAAATTAGCCTGAGGTTTGTGGGATGGTAACCCTTTGAGGTCAGGGGCCCCTCCCAACAATTTTCGGCAATGCTTTTCTAGGCAAAAATGCTTTTTTCCTGTAAATAATGCTAATTTGTCTACACTATAAGAATCATTTCGAGTGTATCTGAAGCCTCCAGCCAAAGTTGAACTTTTCTTCGATGAAGTGAGATTGCTCTAGAAGGCAATACAGTAGGCAGCTGAAAATTTTGAAAGCCTCATAGCACAAATCGACACCCCCCCTCCCCCAACCACCACTCTGAATTGGGTGCAACCATTCTTGAATCGATCTGGAGCCTCCAGAAAAAGTTGTTTTTTGATACAGCCCAACAATTAATATCTTTTGATAATCTCATGTGGCTCGAGCACCAGAACTACAATAAAATTGCCGAAGATGCTCATAAATTACTCACTTGTACTTTGAGGAATAAGATCTGGATTTTTATCATCTTCACTATGGGATAACGAGCCTTGAGATAATTGAACTTTTCTCAGTTCTTCGGAGTCGGTTCGTTTCCTTCGGTGTTTTCTCATCATTGCTCTGGTAATCAACCCGATCACTACGATCACGATTAGTAGCACGATCGCTGACAAGATTATGATTTTTGCCACCAGATGTGTTTTCAGAAACGAATCTGAATGGTCTGAAAATGAAAAATTGATAAATTTAATTCCATAGATTAGCCGGTGGTTGTACAATTTAAAATCAGAATATCTGCAAAAATTTTCTGAAGCGAATTTACGACAAAGATTTTAGATACTTTTTGCCATATATATTACCCCCCCCCTCGGGGATTATTTTAAGGAAATTTTGAAACTATCGAGACTTAAACTTTGATTTTAAAAAAATTGGAATGGAAATTTCTCCTGAAAAGTAGGAGAGGAAAAAGTATTGTTGAATCAATTGAAGACTATTTAGAGACATGACATAGGAAGAAATTTTTTTGGAAGGTACTGAGTGATATGGTGACTTGAAACATCAAAAGGATGTTAGGGGAAATGAGATAAGGGAAGCCTTCTTTTGCACTACTGCTACAGCGAGAAATTAGATTTTTAATGCTGAAAAAAGGTAAGTATTTTTTTTTGATGTTTTAACGCTTTGAAAATTTCTAGGTATCTGATGTAATGCGGGGGTGCATTTGATACTTTGTACCCCGGGCGCCGATTTAGAGGTATAATGTACCCCTTGTACCCTACTTTCCGACGCAACTGGAATAATTTTAAATGAATGCCAATTTTTTTCGCCACCCGCCGTTATCAAATTATAACCATGGGGTATTTTTTTAGAAAATTTATTTGGAAAGATTTCATATAGGTAGTTGAAAAAAAATTGAAACAAAATTTTAGAGCTGAAAAAATGTTTTGAAAATACATATGGAGTTTGAAAAAACTGAAGTTGGAAAAATTTTCAACCCTAAAAATTTTTTCAACTTTGAAATTTTAAAAATATTTTTCCAACTTTAATTATTTTAATCTCTTCCAACTCAAAATTTTTTTCCAATTTCAAAATTTTTCAATTTATTTTTTTCAATTTTGAATTTAAAAAAATAATGTTTTTTAAAATTTATTTCAATAACTCGTCTGGCAAAAATTTATAAAAATATAAAATTAAAAAGAATTTAAGTAAAAAATCAAAATTGTATAAATTTTGTGAAAAATAAAATTTAAACTGCTGAAAAAAGTTAATGTTGGATACAATTTTTAAAAAATCTAGAGTTAAAGAAGATGAAAAAATTTGCACTTGGCTCAATCCATGTCAACTACACCAGGTTTTGCCCTCAAAACCCCAACAAACGACACGTCACACGTTATTTTTCTTTTTTTTTGAATTTTGACCTCATTAGGGGGCTGATAGGGGGTTCAGAGGGGTTGAATGAAAAAACTAAGCACATATCCGAACGAAATCGATGTATTACTTCACTTTTTCCATTTTTTTGAATTTTAACCAAACTTGAGGACCCCTGTACCCCCCGCCCGGGGTATTGAAATCCCATCTTGAAAAGTAATTAGTTGAAAAACACATAAAAAGTTCTCTTCATAGGTAGTTATTTTTACAGATTTTTAAATTGGGTCCTTCATCTTTTGTACTCATCATGAAAGTTGAGCTTCCATCACAAAAGCTTAACTTTGAACTTTTCAAAAAATGATTATCAATTTTGAATCTCCTTTCAATTCTATACAAAACCGCATGAACAGATTCATCTGAGACCTAACCCATCTCGAGATATGCTCCTTCAAAGTTAAGCCATTTCGCAAAAATTCTAATTATACGAAAATTAAAAGGGCCGCCCCCCCCCCTGGAAGGGTTAGGATCGGAATGACGGTGATTTCTTCATTAGATCATCGAGGAGAACTCGTAAAAAAAATTTGAGCGAAATCGGTAGACCCAAAGTCAAAACCTAGTCGAGTTGACATGGAATGAGCCACTTTGAATAAATTTTGACTCCAATCGTCAAAACGATTTATAGTCGGGTCTCAATCGTACAAAAAAAGGTTTCCACCCGAAATTCTTGTTAAAATTGATTTTATGATTGATTCTTGTAACAAAGAAATTAAGCCCGTATGCCCTTTTTTCCCCTTCCCCCTTTCCTCAGGGTCCACCCCCAACATTTCAAACGGGTGTATTGCCTTATCTATGGGTCGTAATGAAACAATTTTCAAACAAAAGTTGTTCCTCAGAATCTAATGTACATTTTCATTTCTCATCAAAATCCATTTTGGAACAACTCCTGCCCCACCCCCCAAATTTGAAAATAAAACAGTTTTCAGAAAACTTCAAAATCACGTTTTCTTCATTTTAAGCGAAAAGTTTCAGAGATACGGAAAAATTTGTAACCACAAAAAGTATTCCGGATTGAATTTTCTTTCCAATGAGCTTTATGACAACCATTTTCACCCACTTTTCCCGACAGGGTGGGTCTCTCCCCCTCCTCCTTATCTCAAAAGTTGGACCCGCGAAAAAAAATTGAACAATTTTTGTTCTTCGATATCTAATGCATAATTTCATTTATTATCGGAATTTATTTTGGAGCGAATTTTGTTTGTGGGTCCAACTTTTGTGAAATCGAGGAAGGGGGAGAGGTCCACTCTGTCGGGAAAAGTTGATGAAAATGATCGTGATAGAACTCATTGGAAAGGAAATTCAATTCTGAATACTTTTTGTGATTACAAATTTTGCCGTATCTACGAAACTATTTGTTTAAAAAGAAGAAAACGTGATTTAGAGGTTTTCTCAAAAACATGTTTTGTTTCCAAATTGGGGGGGGGCAGGAGTTGCTCCAAAATGGATTTTGATGAGAAATGAAAATGTACATTAGGTGCTGAGGAACAACTTTTGTTAGAAATTTTTTTCATTACGACCCATAGATAAGGCGACACACACGTTTGAAATGTTGGGGTGGACCCTGGGGGAAAGGGGAGGGGATTAAAAGGGCATACGGGCTTAATTTCTTTGTTTTAGTTTCCAGTTCCAGAACAAGAATCAATCAGAAAATCAATTTTAACAGGAATAGCGCACGGATGTACGATTGAGACCTGACTATTAGGAGCTTGTAAATTATCAAGCAATTTTGGAACCACCGACGTAAATTTCTAGAACTACCCAAACATCCTGGAACTACTCCTTAGAATAATCATTTCCCCCTTCCAGAAAACATTTTCAATCTTTTACATGAATTAAAGTAGATAATAAGGAAAATGTTAATATTCAAAAAACATTCTTCTTTTTCGAATAATTTTCCAATTTTATGGATTTTTAGACCGATTTTGATTTTCAGAAGTCAATTTTGATCTGATTTTAATTATTTTTCACGACCCTGTCAGCACACAATAATATGTAAAATTTCGTTGCAGGAGAAGCTCAGTTGAATACCCAGAATTCCATTTTTCCAAATTTCAAAAACCAAATTCAATCATCTCAATGATAATATTGAACAAAAAATATTAATTTCCAATTCAAACAACTCTCTACGACTCTTTCGACATGCAAGATAGGCAAAATTCACCCATAACTTTCCCAAAAAATCTCCCACATCTCTATTTGCAATTTTTCCATATCTTTCATCCAAATATGAATTATCGAGCTCGAAATTTCAACCCTCTGTTGCTCCTTCGATACAAAAGTTGGACAAAAATCTCTTACAAAATTTATAGCCGACCAAGCACCACGGACCGGGTCAAATTTAGAATTTCAACGTTGTGATTCTCGGGTTAATTCAATTCCCTCCAGAGTCTGGTTTTTGAATCGTGCTGCAAACAGTTTCAGCCGGATCGGGATCCTTCGTCTGGTAATATACGGTTATAAGTTTATATTCTCGAACCCAGCGAAATTATAATTTATAGTCGAACCGCCATGGCATCTTTTTCGATTCTTTCGTTAAGAAAAGCCATCTCTCATTTTCGAATATTTTCTAATTTACCTACGTTATTCTAGATTAAAAATACGTTGGCGAGATGGTTGACGGCAGGCTGAAGGGTGCAGCAGAAAAATAAGCAGGAAAGAATGATTTATACGAAATTCTAAGGTAAGATATATTCTTTCATTGCATCGTCGTAGGTCGTACTCGACAAGGTGAGTAAACTTCCATCTATAGTGAGAGGGGCTTAACAGAGTCTACTAAAAATATTATTAAATTTCAACGAAAAAACTTTCGCTTCATAAATCAACCAGAGATCAACGCGGAGTACCCACTCGACGAGTATATAACTTTCAACTTAGCCAAGCATAAGCCAAAGTCTAGGTACATTAATTAGTCTTAAGATAAATCTGTTTTTTACCCAAACTCGAAAGAAATTTTGGATAAAAACTCACCTGTCGATCTTCTCCTTTGCGTTTTGGCTTCGGGAGCGGTGGTAACGTTGAGTAAAACGTATTCTTTACTTTTACCCTTGACGTTTGCAGCGTAAATTACGACACGATAGGCGGTCCGGTGCTCCAATCCGGTGATACGAAATTCCGGCTCAGTCTTACTCGTTATGTTCGATATAACTTTATCATTCCATTCTTGCGTTACTTCGCAGATAAATTCTTGCGGCAGACCACCGTCGAAACCTCGAAGACACTTTACGTACAACCAACTTTCCGTTTTATTTACCACGCTACAATTATGCGGCGGATCTGGTTTTCCTGCGAGTACCCCGAAACACACAAATTGTACATTTATTAGACCCGAAACGTAACCGTCGTTTACCTCAAGTTCGCCCAAGTCTACCCCGATAATGCTTTTCACCAGTACACCATTCGTGTACCTACTTACACGAATCCGTATACATCAAGGGTGGAAAACAGACAGGGTTCGAAGTCGAGTGAACTTACGTCGAGTAGACGTGCGGAATTATAAAGCAATTTGGGTAGATATTCGTGTTCGTGTGTAGTAATTTTACGCAGCGAATAATTAAACGCGAAAATTATGCCTACGCCATATCCGAAGATTTGCCCACGTCTCGTGGTAACCGAGTTTACCGCAAGTTCAAGGCTATGAGAACCAACAGCTTGGAGAATATTCCTAAAACGTACCGTAGGTATTTTGTTTCGAAAACATATTAATTACATCGAAATGGTTTGAAGCATTATCACGAAAACGTTCGAAATGTTGAGAGGTGTCCGATAAACTTCGGAAATTGAATTTCCAAATTTGGGTATTTTTTGATCTGTTTTTCGCGGAAGTTTATTGCTTGCTTGTCACACCCCTTCCTCTGCAAAAAATAGCGTGGCATTTTTTTTTCAAAAATAATTTGCTAGAATTTTTTTCTAATTTTCTAGAAAAAATAACGAAGTGTACCAAGTGTTCATTTGGAGACGTTTTACTTTTGTACTTTTTAGCATAACAAGGATATGTTATAGTGCTGGAGCCAATCTACAAAATGGATAATCAAATTTTCAGGATTAAATTTTACTCACCATTAGATATGTACTTAATGGCATTTTGTTACAACTTGGAAAAACTTACCTATCTGGTAAATTTTTAACCAATCACTACAATGAATTTTTGTCAGAATTTTTAAAACTTGGAAAAATTTTGGCGAATTGATATAATGACATCTGATAAAGTATTTTTTTTTTTTTTTTTATGTTTTTGTGGGTTCAGACTACTAGGTCTATCAGCCCATGCCAGCAATAATTAGAATTCATTAGAAACGTATAACACCATTGGTGAACGCTGTCACCTCCTGTATAAAGGAACTTAATGCAGAGTAGATATTTTTACTAGTATTACTCATGATTGATAGAGCAGAAAAAGGAGTACTCACTCCTGCACTTAGAAGACTTTGGTATAGTTTTGATCTAAAACGTGAGAGAGCAGGACATTCAAAGAGTAGATGATTGATATCACATATCGCTTCAGGGATTGTGTGCAAGGGACATGTAGGATTGGTGATGGCCATGATTCTGAATAGATGGTTAGGAAGGGAAGAGTGACCTGTACGGAGTCTCATTAGAGATGTTTTACTGTACCTAGAAAGATATTTCATTTGACGGAACCAAGGAATTTTAGGAATATCATGCTGGATAAGTAAATAGGTTGATTTTTCATTGGAAAAGGAAGATCTAAAAAGTTTATTCCACATATTGGAGTGAGCTTGATGAACCAGAGGAATGAGATCCTGTACTACTATACCTTCAGATGGCAAACCTTCTACAATTGCTTAAAAGTTGGAGTAATATCAAATATGTATATTTATTATTGTTGTGATTTGTGACAAAATATCAAAAAAATACAGAAAGAATATAGCCGGTCAAGTATAGGGTTTCGGCCTTGGAAACCTTGACCGTTCCTACCCTAAAATGTTCCCCTAATCTGGCAATTAAGTTTGACACCATTTTTGGACCCCTAGCTCAAGTATATTTTTTTGGGGGGAGGGGGCTAAAATGTGTGCTTTTATTTATAATTTTTTCATTTTTCGCCAAATGCAAACAAAAATTTCGAGTTTTTTTAGATAGCTTCTAGAAGGTTAAGAGAACCCAAAAAAAAATTTTTCGAAATTTTTGGGCACTTTTCCCCCAAGTTATGCCCTTTTCAAAATTTTGAACCCCCTTTTGGGATGAAGGGTCAAAGGGGCAATGGAATTTTTTTCCTCAAAAGAAGTGTTGTTTACCCATAAGTATACCATAAAAAGTTTGAAAATTTTGAACATGTGGAACATTGTCAAAAAAAAAATAAAAACTAACCCCCCGCGTGGTGAAATACTCAAAATTCACGTAAATAAATACCTCCAGCACAAGTAATTGGGAAACTAGTTACCAATGTCGATCATCACGAAAATATTTCATTTTGCGGACCATAGAACATTGTGAAAAAGGGCCCACACCATTGGCCTCCCTTACCCCTCTCATTCCCCCGCCCTTGTGGTCGTTGTGATAAATAAAGTAATAACCGATATTGGTGTCGTTTTCATATGAATCACACCTTCTGAAAACGATTTTGAAGTCCAATTCCCATTTGAACCACCCCCCCCCCCATCGTCAAATTGTCATTCGAAACTATTTGGCGAAAAATGAACGAAAAACAAAATGAGAAATCGATCATCATCAAACAAAAAAAAAGGAAAAAAGGAAGAGACGATGTTGGTTAGTTGATAAAAAACAGGTTGCGTTACGTTTTCTCGTTACGTGATTTGTTTTTTACGCCAGCAACGACACCAATATCGGTTATTACTTTATTTATCACAACGACCACAGTGGCGGGGTAAGGGGAGGGGTAAGGGAGGCCAATGGTGTGGGCCCTTTTTCACAATGTTCTGTGGTCCTCAAAGTGAAATATTTTCGTAATGATCGACATTGGTAACTAGTTTTCCAATTACTTGTGCTGGAGGTATTTATTTACGTGAATTTTGAGTATTTCACCACGCGGGGGGTTAGTTTTTATTTTTTTGACAATGTTCTACATGTTCAAAATTTTCAAAATTTTTATGGTATACTTATGGATAAACAACACTTCTTTTGAGGAAAAAAATTCCATTGCCCCGTTGACCCTTCATCACAAAAAGGGGGTTCAAAATTTTGAAAAGGTCGTAACTTGGGGGGAAAACGCCAAAAATTTCGAAATTTTTTTTTTTGGGTTCTCTTAACCTTCTAGTAGCTATCTAAAAAACGCGAAATTTTTATTTGCATTTGGCGAAAAATGAAAAAATTATGAATAAAAACACACATTTTAGCCCCTCCCCCCAAAAATACTTGAGCTAGGGGTCCAAAAATGGTGTCAAACTTAATTGCCAGATTAGGGGAACATTTTAGGGTAGGAATGGTCAAAATCGGTTTCCAAGGCCAAAACCCTATACTTAACCGGCTATACTCTTTCAGATTTCAAAGTTTGATAAAATGTCAAAATGTTACTAAAATGAAGAAGAAAGGAAACATGTTTCATGGCATCGACAACTTACCTGGAAGCGTTAAATATTTTCCCAACTTTTTACAAGTGCAACAAAATGTCATTAAATAAACTCGCCAAAATTTTATAAAACTTTTTCAGATCTTGTCACAACTTTCAATGATAATAAGCAGGGTATGAAACCAGTTGGAACCACCACCAAAAAAAACAGTAGAACCACCTTTTTCGAATTTTTAAATTAGAACCAGAACCAATTGGAACAATTTGAAAATTTTATGGAACCATTCCCAATAAAGACTGCCAGAGAGGAGTAATTTTCTGGGTATGGAACCAATTGAAATTTTTTTATTGGTGGTGGTGCTTCTCTTCAACCTTCAAAATGAACTGCTTCTGGTTTTGGTTTTTGAAATGGGTTTTAAAATGGTCTGAAACGGTTCCATTTGGTTTAAAATTTTAAATGGTTTCATTTGTCGTTTCCACTGGTTCTGGTTCTGAAATTGTTTCGTAATCAATTTTTCTTAGGCTGTGGTTCTGGGCTTGTTTCATGTTTTTCACTTCTTGTGTGGTTCTGGTTTCTAGAGTTAAGACTATTTAATGAAGCTTCCAGTAGTAAAAGTGCCAATTGGTACAGGTTCGCCCAGTTGTAAGTAATCGTTTATTTTAAAAATTGTTTCAATCTAAAATAAGATGACATTAAAATTTGATTAAATTTAAATTTGGAAATCAAAATAATTTCTACAATTGAAATCTGGAATTTTATAAATTTTTTGTGCTCTAATTGAAGTTTGAACTAAAGTTCACAATCGTAGTGTATTAAAAATTGTCATAGTACTCAACTCGTTCGTTGTTTTATTGAACATTGAACTTGAAAATTCAGGTTAAAATCATTCAAAATTAAATAGGTATATTTTTTTTTTTTTTACAAAATTTGAATTCACATCTAGAAAGTCTGAAAGAAAACCCAATAAGAACCGATTCATCAAAAGGTGGTAGTTCGAGGTTGTTCTGCTCTTGTAAGAAAATTCATTTGATATGGTTCTTGTATAGGCGGTACTTCTTCAAAATACCATACTCTTGTGCTTGTGGTTCTGGTTAGTTTCAAAATTAGTTAATAAGTAAGCACAATTTGCCATAAAAATTTCCAATTTTTTTCAAGCCCAACAAAATACTTAGTAAGTATGATTTTTAAAAAATTTAAGATCTAAAAATTTTTCCCACCAAAACATTATTGAAAGATCTAGATAATTTCACAAAAAAATCCAAAAGGATCTAAACATGTAAATTTTTTCTAAAAATCACAATTTCCTCCAAAATGGTCGTCATTTTTGGGTAATCAGTGGTCGTTAATTTTCTTTAAAAATTTTCCAAGTTTTTAAAAGTCGAACAAAATTTTAATAATTATGTTTTCAATATCCTTCAAAAAAACTCTCTTCGAAATTTCTCTAAAAATGTCAATACGTCTGAATCGTCACGAAAAAAAATTATTTACTCCAACCCAAAAACATGAAACATATTTTTTTTCACCTTTATTAAGAAAAGTTTTCAAACAGTATTAAAAATAGTTCAAAATATTCATATCATGGTGGAATTTCATAAAAAGTGTAAAAAAAATTTCAAATAAAAGACTGGTTTGAAAATGCTACAAAAAATTTTGAGAAAAAAATTGTTGCAGGAGAAGGCGTCCAAAATCTGAAAATTTATGATTTTTTCAATATTTCAATCCTAAAAAAAAGCTAGATCCGCGGTCCTCACCTCTTGTCTGTGTGAAGCAAAATCTATCGTTTAAAATTAGCGAATTTCCAGAAGCAAAATAATCCATTTTTTCAATTTGTTAGCTTTAAAAAAATTTCAAATTTTTGAGTATATATTCTGAAATTCCTCCACTTTTTCAAATTTCTCAGAATGTGGCAATTATTTAAAGAAAATGGCAGGATTTTTTCATCACTTTTTTTCATCTTCAGTACAACTTTATTTATTGCAAGATCTTTTTATTAATTTCATCACTTGCAGCACCTGTTATATAAAACTCCCATTCAAAATGTCATAAATTTGTGAAAAATGTTGAATTTAAATCGCTTTTTTATTGATTCAAACTTTTTGAATGGAATTTTGGAGTCGCAATCTCAATTACCGATCTCGATTTGATTCAATATTATCGTAAAACAGACCAATGCAATCCCTTCTCCCCTCCCCATATATGACTAGAAATTCCAAACATTCTATGTATAAAAGAATTTTCAACTTATTACGTCATTCTAAGGGAAGGGCAAAATCTCAACTTGAAAAACAAGCGAGTGAATCACGAAGACCTTCAACTCAAGATTCAGAACAAAAATTTAATATCAAAATCACGCAGAGAGCGATTTTTCAGATTTAAAAAAAATATATATACCAAATTCGAAAAAAATGAAACTTGCTTGTTAATTTTTAGCGTTTTTAATATCAATTTTATCTGGTTTAAGACAAAACCTTACAAATGATGGAAAACAGCTCAAGTTGAATTCATATTTTTCTTATTTGCAGACCTTATGGTAGACTGCTGCTGCTAATAAAACCATTCATTCCATTTAAAAAAAAATCAAACAGAAGCTTCAAACATCTTTCTATCATCATCGAAGAAACTTTCCTCACAAGGTTGATAACCTCTAATTCCCCATTCTTCTTTAAAAAAACCCACACACGTCTGAAACACTCTACTTACCCCCATTAATAATTCCCTTCCAATATCTTCAACAGAAAAAATATCTCGAATGAAAAAAACACTAAATCCATAAAGGTCTACGACACAAATGCAGACGCGACGACATCGACAACGATGGCATTCCATCGATAAAATGCATTTCTCGGCGACGCGTCGCGCAAAATTGCCGTACAAATCGGGTCGACGAAAGGGAAAAAGAAAGCGAGGGGAAGAATAAAGACGAAACGATATTCCGATGAAATCCCCATTACGAAGGAATTCTGCATACAAAAGGATCTAATGAAGCGTATCTTTTGTTGCCGATTCTAAAAAGACATATGACTTCACGAATCGTAAATTTTTATATATTTTTTATCCTCGATACTTAGACGCGAGCTTTTTTCATCCTCCTTTCCTGCACCTTATACGACGACATCTCGCAGTCGCAACTGAATCCGTAATGAGTATAACAATGCGAATTATCGCCTAAATGCTCCAAACAATGCGATAAATGGGCGAAAATACGCCGACTTTGAAACCGGAGAGGGAAAAGGCGGATGTATGGTCGTTCATCGGATACCGTTTCTTTTTACTTTGTTGTCGAGTCGTTTGTATACCGGGTATTTGACGATGCCAATTGCATGGCTTGAATGGCTGAATCGAATGGATTAGCGAGGTGCTTATTGTGTCTGCGTGTCTGAATCAAAGAACTTTGAAGTATATTTCACCTATTACAATGTTGGAGATTTCAAAAAGGCTGATATTATACTAAAGTTATTATTTTCTTTGATGAAATTTCACTAATCTTGAAACATTTCAGAGGATTACAATCAGTTAAGAAAAGCAAATCAATAGAAATTATGTAAGGAAGGGACTGTGAATTCGAAATGGGGCAAAATTTAATGAAAAAAAAAATTGGGACCAGAGGAACCATCCTGGGGGCTTCAAATATTACACGTTGGCTATTTTTACCCAATTTGAGGACCCCTGAATTCCCCCAAAGTTATTCCTCGGGTCTAAAGTTCATCTTCAAAAATCAGAATTGAGTCATTTTTCAGATTTTCAGGAATATTTGAAAATTTTGCACTATTCTCTCTCTTCCCTCCCCCTCCCAAAAATCGTATTTAGCTTGTTATCCTGTATTCGAAAAAGGAGGCATAATTATTCTTTAATGTGGAGACCTAAAATTTTGGGAATCTCATTTTTATAGGAAAATGAATCCCTCCAAGGAGTGAAACCTTTAAAATTTGAAAAAAATTTCACCATGTTAGAAGAAATGCCCTGAGATAAAATTTTAAAAATATTGCCCGAGCAAAGGGAGAATGAAATTTAACAAAAAAGGTCATGCTCAAAAAAGAAAAAAAAGTACTTTTCTGACATTTTTATTCTGGGAAATCTCCTTGGCGAGCTTAAGGAGGGGGTTTGAGCTTCCTAAGCACCCCCTTGGGTGTGCCTATTGGAGTGGATCGAAAAAAAAAAACGTCTTGGATTTCGACCAAATTTGGTGAGGTGATTTACTTTGAGTGAGAGACTTCTCAAAAAATTTTTGAGCCCCCGACAGACAAGGAGAGGGGAGCAGGAGATGCTCAAAGTGCACCTCCATTTGAAAAAAACGCTATTTTTTGCGTTTTCTAGGTAATCAAAATTGTGTGAGGAGCATTCGTAGCACTTGAAAGATGCGATTTGAGTTTCTACATCTCCCTAAACCATCCCCATCCTTCTCCGATCAAAACTCAGACTACTACCAGGGGGTTGAAAAGTTGCAGATTGCAATATTTCAATAATATGAAATTTTCACTGAGCTGGAATAATATTTTTTTCATCGAGTAAGTGAACAAAAAATTTTTTCAACTACTGAAAGTGAAATTTGGAAAAAAATTGAAAATTTAATATGTACATCAATGCGGCCACCAGAAAATCATAAAATTTCAAAATACGGAATTTATATCGATTTTGAATTGATTATTTTTTTGCCTGAAAATGTTATTCATTTTTTTTCAATCACAGAAAGTATAGGTATTTCGATTATTATTTTTCGAAAATTTTGTATGTCAGTGCAGCCAGTTACAAATTGTGACATGCTACACTATGGAATTTATGTTGACCTCAAATTAATTTTTTTGTCGTTTGAAAATTTCACAGTGATTTTGTTTTCAATCATCAAGAATAAACAATTTAAAACTTTTCTTTGAAAATTTTGTACGCCGCCGGAATGATCATTGGGATAGATTTTTATCCCAAAAAGTTCATCCCACGATTTGTCCGAGTATTTTTAGGCTGCGATTAATTTGGGATGAATTTTAATCGCAGACTAATCGCTGGGTTTTTTGGGGTTTTTGAGGCCGCGCCAGTGCAGCCAGTTGCTAATTGTGATACTCTAATATTATGAACTGAAATGCATTATTTTTTCGTCATGTGATTGAACCAATTTTTTCCCCCAATCAACAGAAGTATGTTTTGAATTTGAAGACATCAGAATATCACAATTAGCAACTGGCTGCACATCCCTTCAAAATTTTCAAAGAAAAAATTTAAATTTTTTATTTCTGATATTTGAAAACAAAATTTTTGTGAATTTTTCAAACGATGAAAAAATTAATCCGAGGTCAACGTAAAATCCATAGTGAAGGATGTCACAATTTGTAACTGGCTGCACTGACATACAGATGATTTTAGAAAAAAAAATTCGAAGTATACTTTTAGTGATTGAAAAAAAATACAATAACATTTTCATTGGAATTTTATGATTTGTTGTTGGCTGCATTGCTGTATAAAATTTTCATTTTTTTTCAAAATTCACTTTTAGTGACTGAAAAAATTTTTTGTTCACGTACTCGATGAAAAAAAATCATTCCAGCTTGGTGAAAATTTTATATTATTGAAATATTGCAATCTGCAACTTTTTAACCCTCTAATAGCAGTCTGAGTTTTGATCGAAGAAAGATGGAGATGGTTTAGGCAGATGTGGAAACTCAAATCGCATCTTTCAAGTGCTACGAAGGCTCCTCACACAATTTTGATTGGCTAAAAAACGCAAAAAAAGTGCACTTTGAGCACCTCCTGCTCCCATTCCCTTGCCTCTCGAGGGCTCAACATTTTTTTTGTGAAGTCTCGCACTCAAAGTAAACCACCCCACCAAATTTGGTCAAAATCCAAGATTTTTTTTTTTCGATCCACTCTAGTGCCTATGTACCCAGTCAAAGAAATCTTTTTTTCAGTTCGTGTAAGTACATCAATGATTCTCATAAAAAAATTGATAATTTTTCAAACATTTTACCAATTCAAAGACCCCTCTCGAACATCCAAATTTTCCCAACTCTGATTTCTAGCCAATTATACACCTGCGCCAGTTCACCGTAACACGAACATCTTACTCGACTATGAAAATACTAATGACATAGAGATAAAGCTACATCAAAGTCGTGTTTAAACTCACCAGCAGAGACGATATGGAAAACGCAAGGAATCACTTGAGGTCCGAGTGCATTTGTAGACGAGCACAACAGGGTACCATAATGAGCTTCGCTTGTTGGCTGGTAGGTCATCACTGTGGTGCCGTTATAACTGTAGAACTTATTACTCATAGGTGAGATCAGTACGATTGAGTTATTGAAACTCCAATGGAACCGAGTTGGGGTAGGATTTCCGTCTACTTGGCAGGTGATATTGATCTCTTCGTTACGTTCGGCTCCGTAGACACGTTGCTGGTTCATACGACAAATGGGTTCGTCTGATAGGAATTTAAAATCAGTTTTTCAGTACAAGTGAAATTACGTGGAATAAAAGAGATTTGAGATTAAGTAAACAAGGTTGAATTGAGAGGGATGAAAATAATTCAAGTTTTGATTCTAAGCAAAGTGATTCGATAAATATTCTCTCATTCATGAATCAGTCAAATTTACTGGCATTATACGGTAAGTTGCAACAGAAAAATTGGTAAAAAATTTCATTGCGAGGAAAGCAACAAAAATCTTCGTACACTAGAATCGTGATAATAAATTTCATTAAAATAGGTAAATGGATAAAAGTTTTCACAGATAAATTTCGAAAAAATTTACTGAAAAAATCTACAGAAATTTTCACTATAAAGAAACCAGCGAAACTTCCATTCAAATTCAAATTCAAATCTTTTATTTGTAATTGTGGTCCATGACCACAAAAATTTTTATTGAAAGAAAATGAAAGAAAATTTCATTAAAAGAAAAAAATTAATAAATGCAAACAAAAGAAATTTAATTTGTAATACCTACAAAGAAAATTTTCAGCTGAAAAAAATCTCTGAAAGTTTCCTTCCTAATCGATGAAAATTTTCCCGACAGAAAAGCCGAAAAGAAATCAGCAAATTTTTAATTCATTTGAAAATCAAAGATAATTACCAAAAACAGAGTTGATAAACATTATAGCTTTGGTCAACGATAGGCGAAAGGTCTAGGAGTTGGTAGGTAACACAAACAGGTGTAAAGATATACTAATCCCCTACTGGCGGTACACGTTGATATAAAAATGGGTAAATGGATAAAAGTTTTCATGGAAAAAATTTTGAAAAAAATTTACAGAAAAAATTTACTGGAAAACCTCTATAGAAATTTTCAAAAACAAAAAAAATTTAATGAAAAAAATAAAGGGAAATCTCATCAAAAAAAAGAAAGAAAATTTTACCAAGAGAAACGAAGAATTGTTTATTATATTCATACCTACAATAAATATTTTCAACTGAAAGAAAATCTCTGAAAAATTTTATCCAAAAAATCATTGAAAATTTTCTAGAGAGAAAAACGATGAAAATTTTCACTGAAAAGAAATCAGCAAATCTTTCATGTAAAAATCGTAAAAAATTTCACGACAAACAAATTACCTGAAGGAAAAATTGATCAAAAAATTGCAAAAATGTCTACAGTCGGAAAAACATTGAAAAATTTTACAAAAGAAAATATCTGAAAAATTTCTTTAAAACGAATTTCATGAAAATTTCCACTAAAAATAAATCGAAAAAATGCTTAAATCTATTAAATGACAAGTACCTAGCAATAATTTCCACTAAAAGAAAATTGCCAAAAAAATCCCACCGGAAAAAATCATCGTGACATGGTAACTGAAAAAAAATATGGAAAATCTCACTCGATGAAAATAAGGAAAAAATTTTCGTTGACAAAATAATCAATAGAAATTTTAACTAAAAGAAGATCACAAATTTGTAAATTGCACGAAATTCAAAAAAAATTTTCACTAAGAGAAAATATTTCACTCAAGGAAAACTATAAAAAGAGTTCACTGAAAGAAAATTTATAAAAAATTTATTGAAAGAAAACAGAAAATTATGATTGAGAAAGAGTTAATGAAACTTTTGCATAAAAATCAAAGGAAACAGCATTGAAAAAAAATAAATTAACATTTTCACTCAAAGAAAATTAAATAAAAAACTTCACCGAAGGGAAAAGAAGGAAAAAATTTACTAAATGGAGAAATACATTTTTTCATTTGTACTGTATCGAAAGCACGTTTTTTCATTGCTAATTTGCGGATCGGAAGTTCGTCTTTTCATTGTTGAGCTGTTAACACGATTTTTAGTGCTTTTTGGTGTTTACTTCCGCGTCCTAGTACGCGAAAGTCAACTTCCGTGACCCGGTATACGAACCACACGAACGCGTACGCTTTACGTAAAAGTACTAATTGATGATTTTGAGAAGTACAAATGAAAAATATCTTACAATATAAGCATCGGTAGTGAGCATTTTCATGACGAGCGTAAGTTTGCGAAACGAGCCGAAGGCGAGTGAGAAAATACGCGAGTCATGAAAAGGCTCACTTCCGCTGCTAGTATAGTAATATACTATTACTAAAATGAAATCAGCGGAAACATCATTTAGAAGAAAATCAATGAAATTCGTACTAAAATGAAATAGATTAGATAGTTGGTAATTTTCATTAAGAGTAAAACAGGTAAAAAATTTCGTACGAAAATTAATGAAATTTTTACCCGACAAAAAATCAAAGAAAATTTTAAAAAAGAAATACCATCTCTGAAAGATTTTACTAAAAGAAAATCATAGTCAGGTCTCAATCGTACAAAAAAAAGGTTTCCGCGCGAAGTTCCTGTTAAAATTGATTTTATGATTGATTCTTATTCTGGACACTATAACAAAGAAATTAAGCCCGTATGCTCTTTTTTCCTCCTCTCCCTTTCCTCCGAGGTCCATCTCCAACGCGTGTATTGCTTCATCTATGGGTCATAATGAAAAAATGTTCAAAGAAGAGTTGTTTCTCAGCACCTAATGTATATTTTCATTTCTCATCAAAATTCATTTTGGAGCAACTCCTGGCCCCCAAATTTGAAAATAAAACAGTTTTCAGAAAACTTCAAAATCACGTTTTCTTCATTTTAAGCGAAGTTTCAGAGATACGGCAAAATTTGTAACCACAAAAAGTATTCAGAATTGAATTTCGTTTTCAATGAGCTTCATCACGACCATTTTCACCAATTTTACCCAACAGGGTGGATCTCCCCCCCCCCCCTATCTCAAAAGGTAGACCCACGAAAAAAAATTGAACGATTTTGTTCTTCGATATCTAATTCATAATGTCATTTATCATTGGAATTCATTTTGGAGCAAATTTTGTTCGTGGGTCCAACTTTTGTGAAAACGTGGAAGGGGGAGAGGTCCACTCTGTCGGGAAAAGTTGGTGAAAATGGTCGTGATAAAGCTCATTAGAAAGGAAATTCAATTCTGAATACTTTTTGTGATTACAAATTTTGTCGTATCTCCAAACCTATTCGTTTAAAATAAAGAAAACGTGATTTTGAGGTTTTCTCAAAAAACATTTTTGTTTCCAAATTTGGGGGGGGCCGGAGTTGCTCTAAAATGGATTTTGATAAGAAATGAAAATGTACATTAGGTGCTGAGGAACAACTTTTGTTTGAAAATTTTTTCATTACGGCCCATAGATAAGGCGATACACACGTCTGAAATGTGGAAATGGATCCTGGGGAAAGGGGGAGGCATGAAAAAGGCATACGGGCTTAATTTCTTTGTAGTCCAGGCATTTTAGGAGTTGACCCCCCCAAAAATTAAAGCCCGATTTTTTTTTCGTGTTTTACGTTCGTAATGGTCCACTACACAACATACTAAAATGGACACCCCCACAACCCTCCGCTACCCCCAGGAGAGGGGTAAACGTCCGCTGAAAACCGGTTTTTCGTGAATATATCCTCAAATAAGCCTCAAAATTGAAAAGTAGTTATGAACAATCTTGTTCTACGCGTAATTTCCTATCAGAAGGGTTTTTTTCAGGGCTGGTAAGTCAGCCTTAAGCTTTAAGCTTTAAGCCGTTAAGTCGATGATTTTTTCAGAAATAAGCCTAAGCGTTAAGCCTAAGCTTTATTTTTAAAATTTTAAGTTTTAAGTTTAAGTTTAAGTTTTATTTTTTTTGAGCTTAAAACTTAAAATTTTTTACTCCATCTTTCCATTTTTTTCAAACCAACTATTTCATTTCTTCCTAACCTTGAAATTTTTTCAAATTGGAATTATTCATTAATTAATTGTTTGTAAAAAAAATTTCTCAATTTCTTTCCAACATGAAATTATTTCAAATTTTAGAATTTTTTCTCATTTTTTTCAAACTCAAATTATTTTCAGGCCTAAAATTTTTCTTGAAACAATTTTCTACATTTTTGAAATTTTTTCAATCTAAAAATTCCTTAGATATTTTATCAACTTGTTTTCCAATCGCTTTTCAATTCAAAATTTTTTCCAGTTTACAATTTGTTGACATTTTTTATAAATCTGACTTTTTCACCTACTTAATCATTTTTTCATTCTCCAAAAAAAATTTCAATAAATGAGAAACAATATCATGGTTAGTCTAGGTGTGCAACAGGAGGTAATTGGATGCAAAAATTAAGTTGAAAAAATATTGAAAAGAAACTTTAAAACTATGAAGTTTTTGCTTGAAAAAATTTAGATAAAAAAATCTGAGTTGAAAAAATTTTAAGATAAGAAATCGAGTTTGAAAAAGTTTTAGAATTCAGAAATAATCTTGGATTTAAAAAAATTAAAGGGAAAAAATTTGGTTTGAAAACATTTCAAGAAGAAAATTTAGCAGCATGAAAAAATTTAGAGAAAAAAACTTGAATTTCTTTTTTTCTTAGTTTTTAATTCAGCTCCCCCCCCCCCTCCAGAAAAATTATAAAAAATGGATTTAAGCTTTAAGCCTTAAGCTTTAAGCTGTAAGCCAATGATTTTTGGCCGTTCAGCTTTAAGTTTAAGTTTAAGTTTTAAAAAATTTGGCTTCAAGCTTTAAGCGTAAGTTTAAGTTTCATTTTTAAAAATTCATTTTAAGTTTTAAGCTTAAGTTTAAGTTTTATTGATTGGCTTACCAGCCCTGGTTTTTTTCTTTTTCAAAAACACTCACTTCCTTGACCAAAAATTAAGGGTAAAAAACACCTATTTTTCAACAATTTACAGCATTTTTGGAAAAAATCGAAACTTTTGGGAATATCTCCTCAAAAAAGCCTCAAAATGAAAAAATGGTTATGAACAATCATGTTCTACGGGTGATTTCCTATCAGACAGGTTCGTTTTTTTTTTCGAAAACACCCGCTTCTTTGCCCAAAAATTAAGTGTTAAAAACGTATTTTTTTCCAATATTTACAGTATTTTTGGAAATTATGGAAATACGAAGCTAAATGTACCCAAAATGAGTATTTTTTAATACATGCTGGTAAGGTATTACAAAAAAAGTCACCGAAAAAATTTCAACCCCTACCGTTAATTATAAGGCAGGTTATTGAAATTGAATACTGCATTTAAAAAATCGAAGTTGTGGAAAGAAAAAGTACTATAAACGCGATGTTATTGCTGATTATTGGTGATACGAAACATTTCTTTGCATCGTAAGGATTCAAAAACGATATTTTCAGCTTCGTATTTCCATCATTTCCAAAAATACTGTAAATATTGGAAAAATAGGCGTTTTTCACCCCTAATTTTTGGGCAAACAAGGGTGTTTTCAAAAAAAAAAAAACGAACCTGTCTGATAGGAAATTACACGTAGAACATGATTGTTCATAACCATTTTTTCATTTTGAGGCTTTTTTGAGGAGATATTCCCAAAAGTTTCGATTTTTTCCAAAAATGCTGTAAATTGTTGAAAAATAGGTGTTTTTTACCCTTAATTTTTGGTCAAGGAAGTGAGTGTTTTTGAAAAAGAAAAAAACCCTTCCGATAGGAAATTACGCGTAGAACAAGATTGTTCATAACTACTTTTCAATTTTGAGGCTTATTTGAGGATATATTCACGAAAAACCGGTTTTCAGCGGACGTTTACCCCTCTCCTGGGGGTAGCGGAGGGTTGTGGGGGTGTCCATTTTAGTATGTTGTGTAGTGGACCATTACGAACGTAAAACACGAAAAAAAAATCGGGCTTTAATTTTTGGGGGGTTTGGTACATTTTTTCTCTTATTTGCCTGGACTATTGTTTTAGTATTCAGAACAAGAATCAATCGTAAAATCAATTTTAACAGGAATAGCGCGCTGGTGTACGATTGAAACCTGACCATCAATTAAAATTGCGCTGAGAATAACTCGGAAAAAATTTTCGCAGAGAAAAAGTAATAAAATTTTCAATAAGTAAAAGAAAATGTCTAAAAAATTTCAGTGTACGATAATCAGCGAAACTTCTGCTGAAAATTTTACTCAAATAAAATCAGTAAAAAATATTAACAAATGGAAATCATTGTGTGAAAAATCACTAGAAAATTGATGAAATATCTATACAATTAAGATGATGGAATTCGTTGAAAAAATGATCGAAAATGCATTTAAAAAATCAGTACTCAAAATTAATTTCAAAATTTTTTCCATCGAATTGTGAATTCCAAAATGCAATGAATGGGTAAAAAAGGAAATGAAATCGATTTAATGAAAATTTGACTCAGTTTCAAAATTGATGGAAAAGCTACAAACTTCGAAAATTTGAAAGCTTCATAACAAACACCTCCAATTTTAAAAAGAATTGGCCTCTTCAATTCTACCTTAAAGTCGACAACCCCACACAAGTTAAAATAAAGCAAAATGAAATGAAACACATAGTAAAAAGGAATTGAAAATGACAATGAGATGAAACTATAACCCTAAACAAATCACCAATCAATCTACTACAAAGCAATGCTAAAAACTTTCAGCAAAAATACACAATTTCATCAAAGAAAATCATCATAACTCACATTTCACATCCAATTTGACAGACTGACTGACCGACTCTCCTTCGGAATTCAACGCTGCGCATCTATAATGCCCCGAACTATTTTTAGTCACTTGTTGCAGCACCAACGTTTGATTACTAATTATAATTCCGGACGACGCATTGCTGGTGATTTGTTTATTCTGCAATAAACGAAAAACAAATACATAGAAAATTCGGTATAAAGCCAGGCTTAGTGTAGGCAAATTAGGAAATCATAAAGAAATTTGGGGCGGTAAAGCTTTTATTGCGGAAAACTGTCGAGAGTGGTCCCCTGAGTAACCCCTAAAAAATACCACCCGCCAAACCCCTTGCTAATTTTTTTATGGGGGTTGCACCCCCCCAAAAACGGGTTTTCGCTTCTATCTTCCCTGGGTTTAATTTTGAGGTAAAAATAGCTCAGTACTTTTTTGTTCTACACTCAATTTCCAACATTTTTTGTATAAGAATTTTTCTTGTACGACCATTAGGAGAGGAGATAGAGGGTCCTGAAGGAAAGGGGTTTTGGGGAATATATTCAAAAATGTGATAATAAGTATAAAATCGTTGGTAAAACGTATGTTATGGACATTAAATAGTAGTATTGAGTAAATTGGCGTTATAAATAAAACTTGACCTTCTTCCCCCCCTCCCCACGCACCTGCCATACTTTGTTCCTTAATCATATTATCACGGCTGAATAAAAACAAATGGTGCAATAATGCTTTTATTGGTTTATTAAAAAAGATTCTACTCGCTCTCCACTTCACTCTCCTCACTCTTTTCTTCGCACGTATCTCGCTCAACCTCATGCTCATTACATATAAAATACTCATCTTTTAATGACGACATTTTATTAAAAAAACACACATTCATAACGCACCAAAGTTTGCAAATACCCAAATATACGCATGTACTAGAGATCCTTCGATTCCCAAAACAAACACAGTTACGGAACAGCTGTTGAGGGTATTCTAAAGAAACTGGTTTCGTCAGAACAAGGGACGATCAATACCATATGATTGGTATGCATATGCTTCGCTTTGAAGCAGGGGCGCAACCAGACCTCTTTTTTGGTGGGGGCTAGAATTTATGAGAAAAGTAAGGGGGCAGACCTCGGGGGAGTGGGAGAGGACCTGCGTTTTTTAGAGGGCTCGCTAGGACTCGCCATGGTTTAAAAAGTTGAAAATTGTAGTCTTTTTACTGTGAGGACCTTAGAACAAATGGAAAATTTGCCTAATTACGTCAGATATCGACATTCAAAATATCGCAAGACCTTTTTTTGACTGTGCATTTTCTCCCTGGGGCCCAAATTTTCTCTATATGGCTCTAAGGGGGTGTAGACTCGGCTTAGTGACTATCTATTTTCATGGGCCATTTTAAATTTTTTCCCCTTGAATTATAAAAATGATTTTATTCAAAACAACGGAGTACAAAGGGCATTCAGAACCAACTGGAAGTAAATTTTTTTGAAGCGGGATCAACATCTCATACAGGTAAAACGTAAAACGAAGGAAGAATTGTGTAAATTGAATTTTTTCTATCTATACAATCCTTAGTCTCATCCTAGAACTCGTTTGGGTTGATTTAGGGTAGTGATTTTGAAGACGTGTTGATTTTTGCTTCCAAACTAGCAAAACTGCGAAATTCTTCGAAAATTAGGGTCCTCGAAGAGATTTCTTTAGGTCGAGGAATAGAAAATAGCCACGGGAAGCCAAATCTGGAAAATTGGCTCCCTGTGACTTTTCTCTATTCTCCGAGCTAAAGAAACGTCTTCGAGGACACTAATTTTCGAAGAATTTCGTTGTTTTGCTTGTTCGGAGACTAAAATCAACACGTTTTCAAAACCACTACTCTAAATTTTCCGCAAACGAGTTCTGCGATGAGACTAAGGGGGTAGTAAGGGATGATATAGAAATCAGAAAAAGTTTCAATCTGCACGATCCTGCCGTCCATTTACCCGTATGAGGTGTTGCCTCTTCAAAATAAGTTAATGACAGTAGTTTCGGGATGATTTTTGTATGTAACATTCGCGTTTAGCTAAATACTTGTATAGTATAAGTGTATACATAACAAAAAAATCAAAACATTACAAAAAGTTTGGGGGGAGGCTTTAGCCCCTTAGCCACCCCTTGATTGCGCCCCTGCTTCGAAGAATTCGCAGAAACGTGATAAAAGGAAGTAAAAAACTACCTACCGAAGAATCTGATATCGCATTACAGGATACATAATATATTGGCAGTGAGGGGTGATGTGAGGGGGGCACATGGCAGGGGGGAGGTCAAGAACTATTAATAACGCCAATTTACTCAATACTACTATTTCATGTCCATAACATACGTTTTACCAACGATTTTATACTTATTATCACATTTTTGAATATATTCCTCAAAACCCCTTTCCTTCAGGACCCTCTATCTCCTCTCCTAATGGTCGTACAAGAAAAATTTTTATACAAAAAATATTGGAAATTGAGTGTAGAACAAAAAAGTACTGAGCTATTTTTACCTCAAAATCAAACCCAGGGAAGATAGAAGCGAAAACCCGTTTTTGGGGGGGTGCAACCCCCATAAAAAAGTTAGCAAGGGGTTTGGCGGGTGGTATTTTTTAGGGGTTACTCAGGGGACCACTCTCGACAGTTTTCCGCAATAAAAGCTTTACCGCCCCAAATTTCTTTTATTTTCCCAAAATGAGGCTAATTTGCCTACACTAGCTATGAGGGTACCGTAGAATATTGGAATTACAAATATATTTTTTAATCTCTTCTTCCGCTCGTCGTTTCAATCGTATTAAATGATATTTCAAACAACCATTTCAATTATTCTTTCGAATATTTACATTTTTCTCTTCCGTTCCCGTTCGCGACGATCGTCGAAAACACAAAAATAATAAACCGGGCTCGACGCTGCCCTTCTCCCTCCTCCTACCCTCATTCCCTGCACTTTCTCCGCTAGGAAAAATACGCTGCGAGGCCATAATGTGATGGTTTTTCCATCATGTTGTAACCTTCTCCCCTCCCCCCGAGGGTAGGTTAGGTAAGGTACTCTTTATTCTTCACTACTTTGCGTATTCCCCCCATTTTTTTTTGCAACTATAACTCGACGACTCTGTGATTTCAAAAACTATATTAAAAAAACTTCAATACCGCGGCAGCACGAATCGTATTAAATAAATTTCACCGCTACTGTTTCGTTATTACATTTTTTTCCAGCTACACTTCTCCACATCCGCATACCGCACTGCAACAGACTAAAAAAGAAGGCAAAGAAAGCTCCCCCTGCTCTCCGCCTCGTTCTAAATACGACCAACGAAACGCCAACTCGACGCAGCTAACTTCATTGAATAAGTTGTTTAGTTAGAAGAGGTAGTGTAATTCGGAAATTTACTCTCGGAATTATCATTTTATTTTTTTTACCCCACATAACAAACGAAACACGAATGTAAAGGGAAAAAATACAAAAATACTTTTCTTTCATACCACCAAAGGTTACATCGACAAAAAATTCTCGTCAATTGGTACGAAGAAAAAAGAAACCTTTATCGATGATTTATAACGTACACGTCGCGTACCTACTTACCTTTTTTACTATATTTTTTCCGTTGCGAGAATGAAAAATTACATTTTTATGAAAATAATTACCCCATTAAACATTCTTTGACTTGTTCGATAGATTTTTCCAGCAAGTAAAATGGAAAATTCGAAATTTTTCTCGCAGTGGAAAGGAAGATATTTTCGATTTATAGAAAAGATTTCTAAATATTTACCATTTGTCTGTTTCTTTCCTTCTGCTAAATTAAGTAAATTCTTCAAAGAACGAAGATTTTATTCTAAAAATTCTGAATTCGTGATTAGCAATTTAAAAATTCGAACTGCAAGGTCTAATAAAATTTGTTGAGCGAAAAACTTGACTTCGCTTGATTTTTTTACTTTTTTATGGAGACTCTCTCCCTCCCCCCAAAAATAGTTTTTACAAAAACCTTCATCTTATAATTTTTTTAAAATCACAATGACCTTCTAAATTAGAATTTTTACGAACAAATTCAAATAAATATGATTCAAAAACATTGCAATGAGCTTTGTTTTCGGCGAATGAAATTTTTTTTAAATTTTGAAAAACAAAATGATCTTCAAGTCAAAAAGCTTGACTACGACAGGAAACCACGGATTTAGAATAATTATTTGAAAATAGTACGACAAGAAATTTTGGATTAACAAAATTGAAAATTGGTTATTTTTCATTAATTTTGTCGTGAAAACGATGGATTCAGGGAATTAAAAGTTGGTCGTTTTTCATAGTTTTTGAAGAAACGACTAAAAATAACTATTTTCCAATTTAGAACATTTCAAACCAGCATTTTTTTATCGTTTCTGAAGAAACAACCAGAATAAACTATTTCCGAGTAACTAAGCACTGTCGTTTTTTGAGAAACGACAAAAAACGACAGATTTACCAAACTGAAAAATGGTCGTTTCTCATAGTTTTTTGAATAAACGACCAGAAATAAGTATTTTCTAATTTAGAAGATTTCAAACTGGTCTCTTTTTCATCGCTTCTGAAGAAACAACCAAAAACAACTATTTCAGGGTGTCAAACAGTGGTCCAGGAGACCTCCTAGAATGCGCGAAATTCATCATCATAAAAAAAGATATCCGGAAATTAAAAATAATCAGGACAAACGCAGGACTTGTAAGACTTTTTGATTCCTAGTAATGTCAACCTTTTCATACAACGCCTTCGAGTTTGATAATTCAATCGAAGAAAATCTCACACCTGGTCCACCTCTTTCCAATCCACAGCCATCGAAACCTCTCCACACCATTTCATTTATTAAACTAGCTCAACATTATAAAACTCTGTGATTTTACCCAATATACCATAAACTTTGCTCATCCCAGTTCTCCTCTTCATCACCTCGTGTTACTGCGAAAAAAATACGCCTGTCAAAAGAGTAGAAAAACCTTTACGAAAAGATACAACTTTCTCGTTGAATACTAATGTGAAGTTAAAAAGTTTATCTGGCTGAAAAAATGACGCTTCTAACCTATTCGCCTGCTGGGATGTTTTACGCCAGTTTTGAGCTATTGTATATTACAAAACAAAACAGAAAAGTAAAATAAAATGGAATAAAAAACTTATTAAATGTATAAGGTTTTTCATTTCGTTCCCTCGTCCTCGACTGTTCTGTTTTCATCGAGGCAAACTTTTATGAGTCTTGTAAAGCTCGCAGTTGGAAATGGACAAACATAGTTCGTAGATAGGTATCCACCTCTTCGTAGTAATTCTTGAATTTTTAAAACAAATTTCAAAGGGAGACTTTGTACGAATTCTCTGACATCACAAGAGTACAAAGGGTTACTTTTAGTGGTTATATTGTTTTAGCACTTTTTCGTTCATTAATTGAAATCAAGGTAAGTTGCTTGGATCTTTTCTACGATATAAGGGACGTGATCGAGTCCAAAACTCTAGAGGTAGGAAGGAAGCGAATATTCGTCAGCAGAATTACTTTTTGATCAGTTGAAAATTAAGTCAGCGGATGTTTTTATTCAACCATGATTCGGTCCACGGTAACCAAAAATTATTCAAAATTAAAAAATCTTGCCAAAAGTTTTTTGATCCCAATATTTATTTTCAAACAGAAAACAGCATATTCATTGATCCTAAAAAAAAAAATCAAAATAGAACATAAAGTAAATTATCAAGAGAGCCACTCAAGGTGCAGACCTGCAGACCTTCGATTTTAATGAGAACAAAATTTTTGAAACAGGAATGTTTCAAATCTTCTGATACTCAAGCCAAAATTTCAACGGCTCAAATTAATTTTCTCGATCAGTGATTCAAAAAAAAAAGAAACATCAAAACATTTTTTTTTTTTGGAAAAAACTTCACAGAATCCCATCATTTCCAGTCATTCCAAAACCTCCGGCGAAATTTCAAATCACTCCATCTTTTTAAAATTTCTCCATAGGACGTGAAAAGTACCGAGTTCGATTAGTTACGCAAGAAATTCAAACCTCCGCCATGGTTTCCAAGCAGACATAATATTGTCAGATTACAAACAGAATCGCGCGGAAGAAAGAAATCACGTTAATAAAATTGCCTAATCAATTCGCCGTAAATACGCGACACCAAACTTGCGTATTTACGGCGAATGCGATAGGCAACTTGATTAACGCGATGCGAATTACTGAAAAACGTATGTGACATGGTTTCAAGGCACTAACAACAACGTGGAGGGAGAAAACGCGTTTAAAAAATGATCTATTTTGACGAAAACAGCGTTGATTATTTTTTTTGTTTTCCTTGTTTTGAGAAAACTTCAACGGAAAATTCGAAAAAGCTATTTCCAAGATCATAGCATGGCCTTTAGTACCACAAAAAAACCACAACTAAATAAATTAATTTTGATGAAAAATTCGTGTTGTTGTTTTCTCATTGACGTTTACAGGAAATTCAACAAAGAATTTGAAAAAATTAGTTTGAAAGCTGTATCCTGTCCTTTGGCATCCCAAAATGAGCTCCAAACGAAATTTTAATTTAAAATTTCACATTTTCAAACTTTAGGACCCTAAAGGGCTGTGATACGAACCTCGAACCAACTTTTTTGGATTCTTCGTGAAACTTCTTATAAAAATAAGGGGGAAAATCGATTTTTCTTTAGAAGAGTAGAAAATATATTGCGACATTCAAACATACACAAATTTCTCTTTTCAAAAAAAAATATAAAAATTTTAGTAATTTTCATTTAACAACGGTTAAATCAGAGTTTTGTACTTGAACTAGAGAAATAATTCTCGAGCAGAGAAGATCGGGGTCCGGGGATAAATTGAAGAGCAAAAAAAAGGTCTTACTGAAAATCCAAAATTTTCGATTTTTGACTTCCAATACTGCGGCTTAAAGGACAAATACTGGAGAAACTAGAAAAATAAAAAAAACGATCAATAGGGATCTTCCGATTGCTCAAAAGCTTTAAATTCTTTTAAAATTGTCAAAAATTCAGTAAAAGTTTATTTTCAAAAATTTTTAAAATTGAAAAAATCAAAATTTATCAAAATTATTTAGAGACTATGTATGTAGGTGTAGACCAAAAAACACAATCATTTTGAAAAAATCAATGTTTTATAGCTTTTTCAATTTCTCTTATTAGATTTCATCTATGATGAAAAATTACAAAAGATAAATAAAACAGCGAATTTCTCAAAAAAATTGTGCGTTTTTGTCTAAATAGTCAGTAAACAAGTTCTAAAATTTATTTGATCAATTTGGAATTTTTGACAATTTTTAAAGAATTGAAGGCTCTTACGCGATGAGAATAATGATCGATTTCGAATTTTTCAAATATAATTTTCCAGTTTCACCAGCCTCGGTCTTTTGCGGGGTATTGGAACTCAAAAATCAAAAATTTTCCTAATTCAAGGAATTATTTTTTTTGATATTTACAAAATTTCTCATTTTCAAAATCAAAAAAAAAATGGAAAATTTTGAAAATTTCTAAAAATTCAAAATTATTAAAAATTGCACGATTTTAAAAATTTCAAAACTTTGCCAAATCCAAGGAATTCAACATTTTTTGATATTTACAAAATTTACAATTTTCAGAATACAAAATAGAAAATTTTCAAAAATTTTTATAATTCAAAATTTCTAAAAAAATTTTAAATTATTAAAATTGTATGGTTTTGAAAAATTTCAAATATTCGCCAAATTCAAGGATCGATTATTTTTCTTGCAAACTAATCATTTTTCGTTTTATTCAGGGAATCTTTGAAATTTAAAACCGCCATAATAATTATTAATTTAAACATTCCTTTTGATGTCGTGGATAAATTATTACCAGAAAATTTATTAAATTATCTAAATAAATTGGCGTCTGAAATGGTGCCAAAAAAAACATGTAAGTACCTACATCCTCATTTAATTTTCTATGATATTTTTTTAATTTGTAGAAAATATGACGATGATGGCTTCAAGTTTGAAAGTACTTACGAACCCTCTCAAATTGAAGAGCCCGTCCGTCCTCTCCTCCTCCACCCCCACCAAGATTTCTTAACTTTGTAAGTATTTTGTATATTTATTTTTTTCCAGTAACTTCCTTTAATATACTTTTTCTTTTTCAGAAATGAAGAAATGAAATTAAGACAACCCTAATATGAAAACAGCTGGCTGTGTATTTTGTGTTTTTTTTCAATTATTTTAATTTATTTTTATTTTTTGGGGGTGGGAGGTAGGAAGGTTTTTTTCTCATGATCTCCCCTAGAATTAAGTATTTTTTCGTATATTTCGCTGGTATTTGTAAGTTTTTTTTAGATTTTATTTTTTTCAAATCTTTTTTTTTCAAAATTTAATATTAGTTTTAGCTGGAAACGTATTTTTTAATATAAAAAATTATTACGTTTTTCATTTTCATTTTTTTTTTCATTAAAATTAAAGTTAATCGGTTGATCAGTCAGTTAGTCAATCTTACATACTATTCTTCACTAATTGACTGACCATCAACCATCCACACTAAAAAAACTATAAATAGACCCTCGACCTCGACATCCTGGTCATTTCAATACCAGCTTGCATCCAGGTAAGTACGTATGAGAAAAGAGCGAGGTCAGTCACTCAGAAAGAGTGACCACACACAAAACAAACATCAACAAGTCTGACGATCAGTCAGTCAGTCAGCCAGTTGGTCAGTCATACACACAACCATTCCCTGACCAACTGACTGACTGACTCACTAATCAATACACTGGGGGCACTTTGGAACAGGGCAGTCAGTCAGTCAGTCGGTCAGGTACATGACTGACTGACTGACTGCCCTGTTCCAAAGTGTCCCTTATATGTACTACTCGCGCGGATGTACGATTGAGATCTGACTAAAGCAAGCTTTTTTGTTTGAGAGGGCCCTTGCCTCAAAGAGAGGATGTTTTAATCCGGAGGGGGATGGGGGGGGGGGTCGTCGCGAATCTCCCAAAAAACTCGGGTCTGAAAAAAGAGAAAACCCTCCTTTTCTTCCTCTCAGCACAGCCTGCTCCCCAAACATAATTTTACCATTTCTAGCCTTTTGAGAACCTACAGAGTGATTTTGAATTTCTTCAAAGGACGCGGAAATCACCTTTGGGCAGCTAAAAATCAAGTTCCTATCTCTTTTCGAGTAGTTTATAAGTACATAAGAAAATCCACCTTTGTCGCAATTTCTACGTTGACATCTCGAAAGTATTTACTCTTTTATGTTACAGTTTGATTACTGAAAATTTGGAAGGTCGATCAAAGAAACATTATTTATAGTACAGTAGAAATAGGGGAAAAAATGGCCATACCCCCAACAAATTGCTATAAAAGCGGTTTTTGGTTTATTCTGTAGAAAAGGGTCTATTCTATCACAATACTGAAAGACCTCCCTGATCCTACCCCCCTAAGTCACTTTTTTCGATGCCACAGCCCCCTCAAAATCAGTTTTTCGCCTTCAACTTTCGAAATTACGCATTTATGAAAAAAAAAGTTGAAACAAAAGTTGTAGAACATCAAAAAACGAACAATTTTGTTATTTACAATTTTTCCCTAGGACGTTGTGGAAGGGAGCTAGAGCCTTTGAAAAAATCACAATTTGAAATTTTCCAATTAACAGAAATAATTACGAAAAATCGGGTTAATCGACTTTCAGGAGCGGTTCTTTTGCATAGTATATCCTATTACTACATAGAATAAGAAAAATGTATAACGGATCCCAGATCTCGAAGTGGGGGGGTGGACCCTCCGCAGGAAAAGTCGCATTTTCCCCCAAGCGTAGCTCGGCTGCAATGAAAAATTCGAAAAATTGGTTCAAACAAACGTTGTAGAGCGTGAAAAGACGAACAGTTTCCTTTTTTTATTTTTTTTCTACGTGGTCTTGGAGGCGAGCTATTGCAAAAAGAAAAAAAAAGCGGCGTTTGAAAATTTCTACTCGATTTTTGAACCCTTCACTTTTGGGGCCCAATTTGGGTTCAGTGGGGGGTCATTTTATTATAAAAATCGAGTTAGGCGGACCCGAAAATCCCAGAAAGTCACTAGTTCGACTATTGGTACGCTATACATTTCAAATGTACGTACCAGGCATATGTACACATGTGTAATTTATTGAGGTAATGAAAAATTTTCAAACGCCGCTTTTTTTTTTCTTTTTGCAATAGCTCGCCTCCAAGACCACGTAGAAAAAAAATAAAAAAAGGAAAATGTTCGTCTTTTCACGCTCTACAACGTTTGTTTGAACCAATTTTTCGAATTTTTCATTGCAGCCGAGCTACGCTTGGGGGAAAATGCGACTTTTCCTGCGGAGGGTCCACCCCCCACTTCGAGATCTGGGATCCGTTATACATTTTTCTTATTCTATGTAGTAATAGGATGTACTATGCAAAAGAACCGCTCCTGAAAGTCGATTAACCCGATTTTTCGAAATTATTTCTGTTAATTGGAAAATTTCAAATTGTGATTTTTTCAAAGGCCCTAGCTCCCTTCCACGACGTCCTAGGGAAAAATTGTAAATAACAAAATTGTTCGTTTTTTGATTTTCTACAACTTTTGTTTCAACTTTTTTTTCATAAGTGCGTAATTTCGAAAATTGAAGGCGAAAAACTGATTTTGAGGGGGCTGTGGCATCGAAAAAAGTGACTTAGGGGGGTAGGATCAGGGAGGTCTTTCAGTATTGTGATAGAATAGACCCTTTTCTACAGAATAAAGCAAAAACCGCTTTTATAGCAATTTGTTGGGGGTCGGACTTGACTTCTACTGCACTATTAAGTTGTTCGTCAGGAAATATCTGCAAAGAAAATATGGATTTTCTTATTGAACTATTCTACAACAGACATGAACTCGATTTCAATTTTTAAGCTGCTCAAATTGAATTCAGTGCCTTTTAAACAAATTTTAAAATCGAGTTGGGAATCAACTACCGGAAACTGCAGAAAGACTGGAAATCACGAAATCGGTTCCGAAGGATTGATTTTAGGTCGGGACTGGTTTCACATCGATGTTATCATTAAGGTTATTTTTTCAATAAATTTTCTCAAAAAATAGACTACGAATCGATTACGAAAACTAAATAGTATTTTCAAACTTACATACGTATAGGTAAGTTAGGTACATGTAAGTAATTTTTAGTAATTTTCGTCACTTTGTATCGCACGATAGAAACTTGAATAACTTTCCCTATTCTTTTCTCTCCCATTTATACGTAGATCCAGCTCGATCGTTACAGCAGGTGAAAAATCCCATCTAAATCTTCTCGAAGAAACATTGTTTAAAAATCAAAATTTCTTATTTTCAATGATTTTTTGAACAAAATTCACCAACAAACATCCGAGAACTTAAATCAGCAGGTAGCACCAAATTAATTCTCAGTTAATTTCGACACTTCGAATCGGAAAAAATTCAAATAATTTCTCCTATCTTCCCTCCCATATCCAAAAATCCAGCAATCGTTACATTAACTCGAATAAACATCCTATTAACGTTTTCGAAAAAACCACATTTCCGAATCATGCTGTTCATCTCTTCGTATTTTTCAAACGTACCTAATCTTCGTCGGAACATATTTCAAATTGAAACTGAAATTAATATCGTATTAAAAGCAGAGAAAACAATAAGCGGAGTTTGTTATTTCATTATCTTTACAGCTGTCAGATTCATCGAAGCAGTATGCCAGTATCACGTTCATACGACCAACCGTTCAGGTGCAGTACACGTCGATACAATTTTCCAATATACGAACGTGCTCGTTATACTACGTTGATTTTTTTTCCTTTTTTTTTTTAATAAATACGTACGAAAGTATCCGTAACCGTGAGCAAAGCAAAAAAAACGACCACCTTTACCACGATAAAAAGTAAAATGCAATAACGTTTCAATGAAACATCTTCTAAAACCATTCTACATACAAGGGAAAATATTCTTCCTTCGCATACGTGAATAAATTCGAGTCAAAAATTTAACTTAAAACTGCTCGCTTATAAGGGCAAAGCAACAAAAGAGTAAAAACTTGCCAAAGGATTAGTACGTTGGCATAAAGCGAACGCTCTATATAGGCTACCTACCGAAATTGTATTCGTAGATACGAACTAAACTTTAGCAATGGTGATTTTCCCTATTAAACAGCTCGAGTGTAACGAAGTTTTGTTAAACGAGAATAAAATTTCACCTACAATGTGAAATATTGGTATCTAGCAAGTCGTCTTGGCGGTTTTATTGCATTTTCATCTGGTTGTTGAGTCATATTAGAGTAGTGTTTTTTATTTTTTTCAGAATAGCACAACACGTAGGTAAATCTACTTTTCACGTTTTCACGTAATTTTATCAACATGCTGTCAAAAATTAAAAGCAAAATTCTTTCTGTTTTCAATTTTGAGAACGAATTGACAAAAACATAAGTAAGAACTTTTTTTTGGAAAAATATAGGCAACACTGAAACCTGAACAAATATTCTCAACATTTTTTCGAAATATTTTCTCATCAAGTAAGAAGACAAAAACATGAAAAAATTGTCTCCCCTCCAAAATCAAAAAAAATTACAAAAAATTAGCAAATTAACGAGTTTTTAGGAAATGAAAATACTTGTAAAATTGAACTTGAAAAAGTTTTATTTCTATATTATTTTTTTTTAAATTTCTCTCAACATAGATACTTACTACGATGAAATATATATTTTTTTAAATAAAACAATATTTTCACATTTAGCCACGTATTTTTTTCCCCAAAAAAATTCATTATTATGAAAACTTTTTGTCAATTCGTTTTCGAATTTCAAAAGAGGCAGAATTTATTTCGTGTTTTCAAAGTTTTGATAACATAATGGTACGTAAAATATCGTAAAAATGTGAAGTTTTTTCTGCAAATTATGCCCTCGAAAATATCTTACGAAAACATCATCACAGATGCTTGATATGTTATTTACTTATTATACATGAAAAAATGTAAATAGGTAGCTCAATACTTGTATAGGTACATAAAATTGTACTAAGAATTATTTTGAGTTTTTTGAACAATTTTTTGCGCCGCCAAAAAGGAAACGCTGATTTCGCCACCAATTCATCATGATATTGTAGGTCAATGCTGTAACCCATACACAAGTATGTATTCTGTGAATCGGATGCCGAAATTGACAAGTCTCGATGGTAAGTTCGCGTAAACTCTTTTTGATTTTGAACTGAAAAAGATTTTAAAAAGTTAATTTTGAGGAGGTATCCAAAAACGCCAGAAAATGACAGTAATTGCATTGACTTAATGGGTATCTCAAGTAAGTATGTACTTTTTTTTAGCATTGATCTGTTTTGGTCCCATATTCATCAGAAAGTCCTTATAAAAGCCCGTTTCTGAAAAAAAATTTCACGTGAGATAAATACAATAAATCAAAATCGATTGAGTACAAAATTTCAAATCATTCTGCAAAAATTAAAAATTCAATTTTTCAAGTTTTTTGTCATCTATATTTTTGATAATTTGAATTTTATACTTTTAATGAAAAAATTTGTAAAAATTGGAAAAATGGCATTTTTAATTGTTCGAACGAGAAAAATTCTGAATTGAGTCTGATACTTTCCAATTTTTATAAACACTCCCAGGACAAAGGATACTAGTTACATTGCCATAAACTGTCTTAACGTTCCATTTTCATATCAATTACTGGTGAAAAGGGATGGCCGGGTGAGGGGTGAATTTGGACCCTAACGCTTTTGGGCTCCTAAACACGTGAAGTGGTGTATATTGACTAGAAAAAATTTTTCACAAAATTTTGGACCCTACCTCCCTTCTTTTCGAAGTTATTGCCATTTTATTGCATTATTTTCAAGAATTTTTCATTTCAACGGAAGGGATGGAAATTTTTTGTTCTTTGACACAAAGTTACATCTCATGAAGGTATATTTAAAATGATTTTTTTCAACAATTTTGGTGCACTTCTTCATATTTTTTCGGTTATTTGAAGTTTTTATTCGTAAAAAACACCATATAAGCAAAGAGCATCCACCTTGAAAAAATTATTTAAAAATCCCTTTTTTTATGTAGAATTTTGCTGTGTGTTTGGTTTTGACCATTTCTTTGAGCTGAAGCCTGAAAATCGCAAAAAACCGTAAAGAAATGTGGTTATTTTAGCAGATTATTCAAATTTTCAACGTTTTATATCGAAAGAAATGACCAAATGAAAAAACCAATCTCATATTCGTGTTCAGCGAGTCAAAATACCCCGATAAGCACCCCGAAGTCTCGAATTTCACTTTTTTTGTCATGAAAAATCAGTAAAAAAGTGAAGTTTGAAAGTTTAAACAAAACTATCGCGAAAGGAGTGTTTATCGGGAAATTTCTACCTGCTGAACACGAATACGAGATTAGTTTTTTTATTTGGTCATTTCTTTTGATACAAAACTATGGAAATTTGAAAAATCTGCTAAAATAACCATATTTCTGCACGCTTTTTTTGTGATATTCGGCCCTTGGATCAATGAAATGGCCAAAACCAAACATACAGCAAAATTCTGCATAAAAAAACGTATTTTTTAATAATTTTTTCAGGGTGGACGCTCTTGGCTTATATAGTGTTTTTTACAATTGAAAACCAAAACCTCATACAGCCGAAAAAACGTAAAGAAGGGCACCAAAATTTCTGAAAAAATTACCAAAGAACAGAAAACTTCCTTCATTTTCGTTGAAATTAAAATTCTTGAAAATAACGCAATAAAAATGACCATAATTCCGAAAGGGAGGGGAATAGAGGTACAAATTTTGTGAAATTTTTTTCTAGTCAATATACAATACTTGAAGTGCTTAGGAGCTCAAAATCACCAGCCGGGGGCCAAAATCACCTCATAACCGACCATACCCTTTTAATGCGTTTTTGAGGGTTAGAAATGCAATCGATTTAAAGTATTATCGATTAACAATTCAAGAAAAGCGCAAACGACATTTTGTTCAAGTTGGTGACCCAAATTTCTGTATGAGTTGATATAGAATGATCGTCAAAAAAAAAGTTTCACGAAACGGACTAAGTTTTGGACCTTTAGTTTTACAAACCAGCACTTCAAGTCCAAGGTATATTTTTTTTCAAAATCAACTCTGTTCGGGAAAAAATTATTCCAAAACGTACCAATTCAAAAAATCACCATATTACTGTCCTCGTAAGAAAACAATAAGATTAACTGCGAACCTAAATATTTTTCCATTTATTAACTCAAAAGAAACCCCTTTCCCTCCAATATTTTTTTTCAAATTTGAAAATTGAGATCACCACTTCTTTTTTCTTTAAAAAAACTGACGAAAGACATTTTGGGAAACCAGTTCTCAAAATATGTACTAATCAATGTTCTTCTACGTATAACCTTATCAATCATTGATTTTCACAGAGAAAAAATGAAATTCTGTACATAAAATACAAAAAAATTATCGTAAATCATTAGCGCACCCAGAAATTAATTGAGAAAAGGGGATTGAACATATACTCTTTGAATTTGAATCAGTCAGGTTTAGTGAAATTCTGCCTGTTTGAATCAGGAAAATAAATTTAACTAAAAATCAATGATTTTCTCTAATTTTTCCGTTCCAATTACTGATTTTTTCAGAAAAATTGGGAATTGACTGAGAAATTAGTGATTTTTGGCTGAATGATCAGAAAAAATCAGAATTTTAGTGAAATTTGCTTCAATGATTCAAAAAGTCAAAATTTCATTCAACAGATTCAGATTTAGACAAAAATCTGCGGAAGTTTTTCATGTAGTTTAAAATTTGGATTTTTTGACCAAAGTGCAAGAAATTTGGTATTTAGATAGTTGGAACCATTCAATTATTCTGGATAACGTATCTCTATTGAATCAAAAATAATTTCACAATAGCAAATCTAAATAATTTTCTTTAAACCAATTCAGGAGATTTATCTTCTTTCTGATACAAGGGTGTCTACAGATTTACAAAATCCAAAATTCGCGACTTTTTCCATGTTATCTACCTTTCAATTTGACCCTCCTCACCCCCAAAAAATCAACAAGATCAAATTTATTTCAGAAAAAATTTCAAATCGGAAGGAAATATGTATTTTAAATCGAAATAATAAAAAAATTAACACATTATGTAACTTTTCAAAATTCCTAAATTGACCCAAAATTGGTGAAAAAGTACATTTTTAAAAAAATTTCACTCTTTTGTATGAGGAATGCAAATGTACAACATTTTATGAAGAATGGAGGCGGCAGAATTAATTTAATCTCGTAATCTACAGCTCGAGGTAGAACAGTGAAAAAAAACTAGGGTGAAATAAAAAAAGTCGAAAAAAACTATTTTTTACTAAAATTTTCTAAAAGTTGGTTATTTTATGTTACTACCCAAGCGAAGTGAGAAGAATATTTTCACGAAAAATCATATGAGAACGGATAAAATTGCTAGATGTTTATTGAGCATTTAATAAGGGATTTTTAACCCGATGGAGAGCTGGTATGGGCTGATAAGATTCTGAACCTAAAATTGAGAAAAAAAATCATGGGAAGTCTGAAGCATTAGCAGATTACTAATATAATTATGTAATTAAAAAAATTTTTTTTGAAGAATTTATAAAAACAGCAACAAAGAACGTAATTCCAAATTATTTCTCCTTCTGAATTTTTAAAAAATCATAGTAAAAATTCCAAATCTCCGATCTTTCCAGATTTTCCAGAGAATAAATACATATGATGCTCCCTTTTTCAAAAAAATGGGAAATTTTTTGAAAATTGTAATCGTGATTGCTACTAAGTCTGCCAGAAGGACACATCGCTTCAAAATATTCAATTGTCTGGAATAAAAGGGGTTTATAATTTAAGAATGGCTTACAAGGGAGGTATCTCAATTCAAAGTAAAATTTTGAGCCCAAACAAAAAAAAACGAAAGTACCATAACAAGACCCCGTATCCAAAATTTCAGGTGCTAAAGTTCATTTCTCGATTTTTGGCGAATTTTTGAAATTTAAAAATTACCTCCGCCCTGCGAAATATGAAAATTCGATCTATATGTAATGAAGGAAAAAAGCTAAAATTTGCAATATACCCTATTTCGACCTCCCGAATCGATTGAAAGCGGTTTCGAGACGTTTCGGAGCCATGCACCAGAAAATTTTGAAATTTTCCAGCGCTGGAGAAAAGCCTTTAAAAATGGCCCATACGCACTTCAGCACCTATAATCGGGGATTATCCATATTGGTGACCTACATATTTGGTCGATTAAAACACAATTTTTCAAAATTCGTAACTTTGAGTTCAAATTCGCATTTTTGGGCAAGAAATTTTCCTGGCAAAAATTTAAAAATTATCTTAAAAGAGTTGAAATTTGGTAGATATCATATTTTCGACCTCTCGAATCGAATGGAAGCGGCTTCGAGACGTTTCGGAGACATCAGAAAATTTTGAAATTTTCCAGCGCTGGAGAAACACCCATAAAAATGACCCATATGCACTTCACCACCTAGAATCGCAGATTATCTAAACTGGTGACCTATTTCATCTATTAAAACAGCATTTTCTGAAATTCGCAACCTTGAGTTGAATTTTTTTTTTTTGACAAAAAATTACTTTTTTTCCAGGAAAATTTCTTACCCAAAAATGCAAACTTGAACTCAAAGTTAGGAATTTTGAAAAATTCTGTTTCAATTGATCAAATAGGTCACTAATATGGATAATCCGCGATTATAGGTGCTGAAGTGCATATGGGCCATTTTAATAGGCTTTTATCCAGCGCTGGGAAATTCCAAAATTTTATGGTGGTTCCGAAACGTCTCGAAACCACTTTCAATCAATTCGGGAGATCCAAAGTAGGGTATATACCAAATTTTAGCTGTAAAATGGTTGATTTTTAAAAGTGACTTGAACAAGAGATATTTTGAGGCGCTGAAACTGTTTTTGATGTTAGTTTGATCCTGAACTGAAAATTAGGCCTCCAAAAGGGGGGGGGGGTTGAAAGGAGGAAACTTTTTAAAATTTTCGAGTGGGGCATCGTTTTATACGTACCTATTTTAGGTTTATAAATTCAAGTCCGAAGTCAATTTTACCCTAACTTGAAAATTGAGCCCTGGGGGGGGGGGGGTACAAGGAGCAACTTTCTGAAATTTTCGAGTGCGATATCGTTTTATATGTATTTTGGACTTCTGAATTCATACTAAAGTCGATTTTCCTCTTACAAAACCGATAGATATTCCAAATGAAGTACTAAATTTAGTGGATAACTGAACATTTGTCAAAGTTTGCAATTTTTAGTCGTTTCATTTTTGTTCCTCTACCTTGCATTTTGTTTTATTGATTTAATAATTGTTCATGTTCCTATTAGGTACTTCATCAATTCAAGTCTTTTTTATGGTACAAAATTACGAAAAAATAAAAAATTTCTCCTCTTGCACTCCCTTCTGAGCAAAATTTTCGAGTGAGTTTAAAATTGACTTGAATATGAATTCAGAAACCTAAAATACCTGTAAAACGATACCCCACTCAAAAATTTTAAAAAGTTGTCCCCTTGCACCTCCCCTCCCTCCTCCCCGAGGGCTCAATTCTCAAGTTGGGGTAAAATTGACTTCAGACTTGAATTTAGAAGTCCGAAATATATACATATAAAACGATACCCCACTCAGGAATTTCAAAAATTGCCCCTTTGAAACCCCCTCTAGGGCTCAATTTTCAAGGTGGGATAAAACTGACTTCAGACTTGAATTTAGAAGCTCAAAATACATAAAACAATTTACCCTACTTTGAAATTTCAAAAAGTTGCCCCCTTGAACCCCCTGCCCCTCCCTTCCCCCCAGGGCCCAATTTTTAATTAAGGGTCGAAATAACATCAAAAACGGTTTCAGCTTTTCAAAATACCTCATTTACGGTACATTTTAGACCGGTTGCGGCCGTAATTACGATGTTATGGAATTTTATCCACTTAAAATCGCATTTGAACCCAGTGTGCGGGGTCCTGTTATGATGTACTTTCGATTTTTTTTGTTCGGGCTTTAAATTTTACTTTGAGTTGGGATTTCTCCCTGGTTAGGTAAATTTATGAGCTCGAGCGAAGCGAGGGCGAAAACTTTTATAAAAAGTGTTTAAAAAGTTGAAATTTCTTTAATTCTTTGTTTTGTGAAAGAAATTAAGTAATTTGGAAAAAATTCGCGACTTTTAATAAATTTTGGGCCAATTTCGCGACTTTTTCCCGACTTGACGACCTAAATCTAAATTCGCGACTTTTTCGACTTTCGCGACCTGTAGACACCCAGTGACACGCAGACTTTTATTCTCAATTTTAAAAATTCGAGCCCATTAGTTTACCCCTGGTTTAAAATTTAATCAATGAAACTAAACACTTTTTGGAAAAACTTCCCCGATGAAATAAGCGCTGAAAAAAATATCCACCTATTACCTGCTTCCAGCTCTTTTCACTACATACACAAAACCCAGGTATACACCTTTCTTGCAACTGGAATAAATAAAACACGCGAGACGAATCGTTTTAATTTATAGTACGTCGGGCGTCATTGTTGATACTTAATATGTTTCGAAGCGACGAATACAACGGTCCTTTCGCCCTTACCGCCCCTTCTCCCGAAAAGATACGAATTACTGTAACGTGTACAAGACGTAAAAATTTCATTCACAACGATTAGCAGTTCTCTTTTTGTTGGGTCTAGCTACTTTATAATGGAAGCTTATTCATTAAAATGACAAACAATGAGAGTTTGCCTTTTTCTTTCCCCTTCCACCAACTCCCATCCATTCTTCGTCTCTGTTACGCCGGCGAAGAGTGAAAAAAAGCAAGCTACACGAGACATAACGAAGCGAATTTTTCCGCGTAGTAATCTCTTATAAATAAAAAAGAATTCATTTCGGTAAAAGCAATCGTACGTCGTAAATTCTCCGCCCATCGTAAAATGTTGTTTAAAGTCGGAAATTTCGCCCCGGTGGTAGTTTGAAAAGACCAAGCCAAATACCGCTGTACGTATCTCTGTTTCTCTTTCTGGTATATACGTAAAAGTATAAGGCAAATGGCGAATTTTTTATTACCGAATTAAACGGTAGTTTTAGACGATGAATTTCAGACGATGAAGGCGACCGGGGCGGGAAGTGGTCTTTCTTCGATGGATCGTATAAATGGCGCTTAATTGATTTACAAATTGAATATACTCGTATAGCGTTTCCAGTTTCCAGCGTGTGCCTGTATCGAAGTATACGCCGGCGAAGGCCCGGAGGCGGAGGGAAAATCGAACTAGCAGGATCATAAGAGTATATAAGAGTATGACACGGGGGACCTAACAGCGTTGTTACTTAGCTTTTTTTATGGCATTTTTAGGTATCCTTAACGACGTTTACATTTACCCCTTCGTAACACTTCGCCTTCGTCGGCAGTAAAAAAAAAAAAAAGGGTTCGGACATTTTTTTTGTACAAATCGAAAAATAATTCGCGTAGGTTAAATCGTGAAATTAATACACGGGAAACGTGTCGTAAACTTGGCAAAAAAAAAAAAGGATATCGAAAAATTATTAAAAATTTGGAAACATTTGTATAAAGGTAACTGCTGCTGCAGGATTTTCCTTTTTTTCAAATGCATCGACCAGAAATGAGTTACCCTCCACATCTTCGTCAAAAGCAGTAATATTTCACGCCCCAATGAAAAATTATACTAACGATGTGCACGCCAGCGACAAAAAAGGAAATTGCAATTTTTCCCTACAAAATATTACACGAGCGGCGAACTAGTTTAAATGTAAATAAGCAATTATAGCTTTATTGTTATTAGCCGAATATTTAGCGGAAATAATTCGTTATTATGCATTAACAATAACAGCTTCGGCTCTGGCTCGTTAAAAAAAACGTGCAGCAAAAATACTGAAATTAAATATTACGGAATTCACGAAGAATATTTCATAGAGTAAACACAACGGATTAATGTTTTCCAAAAACGCTGGAATCCAGAAATTGCACTTAGTGAATAGGTATAATAATCTATTTTCTGGGGGGGGGGCTGATTTTTGGTGAAGTTACCTAGCAAGATGATCTTCGTCTTCGAATTTGGTTACGCGAATTTACACGGTGCAAGTATAAGTCTCAACTAATGAAAATTCCACTTTATTCCTAAGGAAGCCACCTTCAAGGGTGTTGGTATTTTCCACTTCGATCGTGAAGAATGGTATGTTTGTAAAAGTGAACGATTTTGCTCACACTATATTTACCAGCTCCAAAAAATATTATTTTTTTCAAAAATGTGATTTCGACGATGTAAGTCCAAATTTATCAGGGATCCGGAGGAAGGGGGTCTGGTCCCTCCGGCTCCGGCTCCAAAAATTTTTAAAAAGCGCCACCGGCTCCGGCCCCGGCTCCATGATTTTTTTAAAAGTACCTCCGGCTCCGGCATTTTGTTTCAAGCGCCTGCAGCTCCCGCTCCGGCTCAATAAAAAAAGGCTCCGGAGGGCCCTCCAAAGATGAAAAATCAAAATTTTTATATAATTTTAAGGAATTATAATGAAAATAATAAAAAATACAGTACTTGATTAACCCTTTTGCGACCAATTTTGGAATCATTGCATTTAAATTTTTTTTTGTGGAAATTGTTCCTTAACCCCTCCCCTTCCCCCTTCCAAACACAAATCAAATGTCACAGAATTTTTTCCCCTCCCCCCAACCTCCTCAGGGGGCATGTCCCAGTGGTATAGTAAATTGACCCTGTGTGTCCCAGCGGTAGAGAAATTAGCAATGACCGTGTCCCAGTGGTAGAGAAATGAGAAATTACACAGTGACACTGGACACTGATACAGTGATTCTCAAACCACACACATGTTGTGTGATGCGCAGTAGCGAGTGCGCATCACAGCGTGGGACCAAACTGGAATGGTGAGGGAAATGAACACGTTCTGAAATTGAAAATACAAAGGAGGGACCTCCGGAGCGAGGAGCCGGAGGGGGTCCAATGTGGTTCTTCCGGCTCCAGCTCCGGCTTCGGAATTTTTTTAAACATCCCTCCGGCTCCGGCTCCCAAATTTTTACAAAAGTCCCTCCAGCTCCGGCTCCGGAAAAAACGCCCGGAGGGGGCCCACCTCCCTCCGGCTCCACTCCGGATCCCTGAAATTTATTCCAAGTTTCAAATTACCTTTAAATTTTTTCAACATTGTATCCAATTTTAAAATTTCTTCATCTGTAAAATTTGATTCCCTACCATTTTCTCGAATCTAGAATCCCGAATACCAATTTCTCGAATACCTAATTTTCTCGAATATCCAAAGACAGCTTGTATTGAAAAAGAGGAGGAATGTTTGCCAAAGTTTTAAATTTCAGGGGTAAAATCGACTTTTTAAAAATTTTTGAAATTTTTGTAATTTTGTCTTGTAGCATTGACTGCAGAGTTCAGGGACGAAACGTGGGCGGAAATCTTGGAAAGAGGGGGAAAAGAGGGGAGGGAGAACCAAAATTCAGTCGACTCTATTTTTAAAATTTTCTAATCAGTCGTAATAAAATCAAAAAACAAATAATCGTGATTTTTCGTACTGCTTTTTTTTTTTAAATTCCCTCCTCCCTCTCCTCAAAAAACTATATTTCTTAATGACTCCTTCTCTTCTAAAAAATGGGGAAATTTTTTAAAATTTCATTCAAAATCGCCATATTTGGATATTTCAAAACTTTTTTCATCCCCTGACCTGTATACTTACACCGTTTAGTACGGTCTAAGTTTGAAAAACGGTTCTGCTTTATGTAAATGATAAAAGTTAATGAAAACTTAAAATTGTTATTCGGAAACAAAAGCATTCGGGAAAATGGTAGGAACGGTAAAGATTTTTTAATTTTCTAATTTTTAAATTTGGTTTTTTTCAAAACTTTCTTCAATTTTCTTCCAACTTGAAAATTTTCTACAATTTTTTCCAACCTCGAATTTGTTCAAAAAATGTTCAACCTCATGTTTTTCAAAAAAATTTTCAACTCATTAATCAATACCTAATTAGAAGAAATTTTTAAAATACTAAAAACTAAACTTTGCTTAATTTGAATTGATTAATGACATGATTTGAAATTTTCAATTGAACTTATCAGCTACAAACTGTTTCTTTATATCTTCTTTATTACAATACTAAAAATAGTCATGCATTATAAGGGAGGAGTAAAACTGTATTCCAACGAACAAGTTCGTGATAAAAAAATTATTAAAAGAGAATAAAAGAGGACAATGGAATTAATTGTTAATTTATTTCGAATTGGTATAAAAGTGATTTTCCTGAAGATTCATGTTCGATTTTGCTGAGTTCGGGCGAACTGAGTACCATAATACCAATACTGCCTCCTCATGGAGGACCCCCAACCACAACTCTGGAGAAAATTTGAGAATTTTTCTATCAATAGATAGATTATGAGAGAAAAATTTCAAATATACACTGAAAAAAATGAGAAATGAAAAATATAAATAAACAGTGTTTAAAAAATGATAAATTTTATTCAAAAAATGATAAATTATATCCAAAATAATAATTACGGTGCGTCATTCACAAAATTGATAAAATTTATTCTAAAAAAATTAAAATATTTATCGCGAAATTTGGTCAAATTTATTGCATCGAAATAAATTTTACCAAATTTTGCGATAAATATTAAGGACTACCTACTGTAATTTTTTCAGATTTTTGAATAGTAGCTTTCGTTTTTTATACTCATCATGAAAATTGAGCTTTCACCGCCAAAGTTCAACTTTGAGCTTTTCAAAATGTGATTAATGTTTTTGAATCTCCTATCGATTCTCCTTCAAACTCCGCAAACACTTTTCCCCAAGCACAACAGATCTCGAGATTTGAGACTTCAAAATTGGGTAATTTGGCAAAAAAAAACCGCAATTGCACAAAAATTACGAACCCTCCTCCCTGAAGAGGGTTACAAGAGAAGTAAATCGTGGTTATGTAAATAGATCATCAAGGGGAACTCGTAAAAAAATTTGAGCGAAATCGAAAGACCGGATTTCATTTTTGGTTCGAATTGATATGGAATAGCCCAAATAAGAAATGTTGAAAATGATACATTACAAGAAAATTAAGCGTAAGCCTCAAAAAATATGAATAGAACATTAAATAGAGCGTGATATTTTCTCACTGTAGAGTCCAATGTTATTTTTCCCAAGAAGCTTAGTCTTTGAGGTATTTTCAATGAAAAATAAAAGTTGAACTTTGAATTTTCGGTTGAAATAACTCAAAAACAAAGCTTTCTAGGAAAAAATTGATCGGACCTCGCAAAAAGAAAATTTTACGCTGTACAATTTATGTTCCATTTATTCTTCTCATAGGACCCTTTCTTTGCCCATAAAATCCACTTCAAAGGTCAAAAGTCATCAAAAAATATGAACCTTTTCAACGAAAAATTCAAATTATGGAGAACCCAGACTCATGAAGAAACTCCGAAATCATACCCGATCTCAAAACTAAAAATTATCTCAAAATCACCCATCAGTGTTACCACACAGATAAAAATCTAAAAAAATTGCAAGCCTACGTAATTACAACCCCTCGAACAAAAAACACCTCTACTTATCTCAGGCATCACACCGCACGTGCTGAAAAAAATCTCCAACCAAAACAGCCTACTCGTACGAAAATATTAATTAAAAAAAAATCTCCACACGTGCGCCAAAGCGTTCAACTCTACGTACCATAATTACACACACCCAGGTGAAATTTATTTCCGGTTTAATTTATAATTCAGCTCGTAGGTAAAACGAGGTCTGGGGAATTCCTCTGAAACAAACACCCTCTCAAGTCATCTCGCGGCCTTTATAATTAAATCATTTTCGACATACTCGTATTTCTGAATGATAATTAGAACGCTTCACGACGCTGTACTCTCTTTCGAGTACCATACCACATCTCTCGATCCAATCTCGACGCTTTAAACGGTCTAAATAATTAAGATATTTGCTCGACATACCTTAAGCAGGCTGTATTGTTAAAACCTCTCGAATTTTTTTTCCACCCTTAAAAACCAAGAGTTTTCAAAAAAGAGTAAAAATACACCAAAAGTCGAATATATAATGCAAAATCCTAATCATTTAATTCCATATACTACGTGTGTTCTACATTTGCAGCGCTATTAATAAGTAAACGTGTACGACCCAAGTGAGAGAGAAACCTTTGCAATAATCTTTGCGATACGTTGAATGTTTGAAAACTTTTCGCCGAAGTTTAATTCGTATACGTATACCCGCGTAATATTCACCACGCCGTCATCTTCATATCCCTTACACACTTGCGATCATATAAAAACGAAAATCTACACGAAAAGAGAGAAACACTATACGTATACGAGAATCGTTTGAGAAATTCTCTTGAAAAGTTCAACTTTTCAAATGAGATAACTAGAGAAAACTTTTTAATGGCATACGGTTTCGTCGTCGTCGTTGAAAAGCTGAAAAACCAAATGCTTTATTCGTCGCCTAAAAAAAAGCGAGATGGATCCGGGAAAGGAGGAGAGAGGAAAAAAGCAGGAAAGAAATTATCGATATAGGAAATTCTCTCGTACGTGTATCTTTTCACTCTGCTACCCTTGGATGCTTCGTTCGCACGCATAATGCTAATTAAAAGCTAACAAAAATTTACACGCCGTCGTTGATAAAACCCCCTCCGCGTCGCGACCGGGTAACCCAAATGTCAACCATTATGATTCATTTGGATCAACGAGTATTTGAAAAATACGGCGCCAAGTTGCGGCTTTCGGTCCAGCTCGAGTGTGTGCCTGGTTCGGCCACGGTACACATGTTTCCTTGTTCGGTTGTGTGTTTAATTTCCACAAAAGGACAAATTTGGCGCCAGCAGAAAAAAAAAGGCTACGGGGAAATGTTTACAGTGTTGGCAAATCATCGTTAATTTCGGACAATCCTAAACCGAGCTGGCGTATGGAGCTCCCTGTCCCCGGCCGGCTGAATTTGCCGCTCTTACGCGTTATTTTTCGCTCGTTTTCTAAAAATATTCGATAATTAACGGTTCGTGTCGAAGGTTACGGCCATTTCGGAGTCGTAGCTGGTTTATTTACGTTCGATTCGTAATGTACGAAAGTAAATAACGAGATACGACCAGACGATTTGTAAAATTTTTCTGCGCCTCTTTTTTGCGATAGCTGAAATCTGTTTTATTTGGAATCTCGAGGAAAAATCTCGCTGTTTGTTTGAGAAAATTTGTAGGAAACGAGGGAAAAAACGTCTAAAAAAATCGAATTTAATTCGGAAAATTTGGGTCAAGGTATCAAAAAAATCTCACAATAATTACAGAAACACGACGTAATTTAACTTGATAAATGAATTATCATGAATGAAGTTGCTATAGTAAGTAATTTTATGATTTTTTTTTTCATTTTCACAATGTGATGTGATATCGATGCTGAAATATCATGTTAAAAAAGTAACAATTATAAAATGAGTCATTCGTGAACGACTTATCTTTTTTTTTTGAAAATCAAAGAATTCCAAAGATATGACTTTTGTTGATGAATGAAAACTTTCAAGATGATCAAATCGTTCAAAAATTATTGTGATTCCAAACGATTTTATTTATTTATTTTGTAAGAATAAGCAAATTAAAATCGATTCTTGAAATTTTGTTAATTTACGAATTAAAAAAAGAATTTCATTCATTCGCGAATGACGAACGATTTAATCTAAAGCCAAATCAATATTTTGAGAACGAATCATGCGATGTAGCAACATAGATTTTACTCAGCGAATTGATCGTTCTTAAACGACCTATACGTTATATTAAGGTGGGCCAAAAAATCAAAAATGTTGATTTTTGAGTTCCAATACTGTGCAAAAGACGCTGAGAGAGACCAGGAAAATGAGAAAAATTTCAAAATCAATTGATATTATATTCTTTGAAAATTATCCACAAATTACTATTTTCTTAAAAATTTCAAAAGAAATTTTAGAGTCAATTCGGTGACTATATAGACCAAAACGCACATTGAAAACAATCAATGTTTTATAGCTTTTACAAATTTCTTCCATCACACTTTAGCCCAGGAAATATAGCAAAATTTTTATGCGAACCTCGGAATAATTGGGGGAAAGCTGAATTTTACATTATTTGTACATAATAGCCTACCAAACATACTCCTAAAAGTTGCACCCCCCAACTCGCCGGCTACCCCCGCAAGAGGTCAATAACCTTTGCGAATATACGTTTTTTGACCGTAGCGCCGAAAGGAAGGGTCGGAGAGGGAAAAGTGGTGAAATGAAAAATGTTCTACGTGAAATTTCCTACAAACTTGACTGGTTCAGTTGTTCTCAAAATTGCGAGATTCGACGTACAGTGGGGGTTAAACTTTTTCAACTTGGAAAAAAATTTTCAAAAAAATGATAATTTTTTTTGTAATTATGTTTTTTGACTGTAGCACCAAAAGGAAGGGTCGGAGAGGGAAAAGTGGTGAGATAAAAAATGTTTTATGTGAAATTTCCTATAAACTTGACCAGTTCAGTTCTTCTCAAAATTGCGATATTCAGCTTACAGTGGGGGTTAAACTTTTCCAAATTTGAAAAAATTTGAAAAAATTGGTAATTTTATGTGTTTATACGGGGGTGGCTCACAAGTTGCCAGATGCAACTTTTGACAGTATATTTTTGAGCCCATTCTAATTTAAAATTACACATAGAATTACCGATTTTTTCAAATTTTTTCAAATTTGGAAAAGTTTAACCCCCACTGTAAGCTGAATATCGCAATTTTGAGAAGAACTGAACTGGTCAAGTTTATAGGAAATTTCACATAAAACATTTTTTATTTCACCACTTTTCCTTTCCGACCCTTCCTTTCGGTGCTACAGTCAAAAAACGTATATTCGCAGAGGTTATTGACCTCATACAAGGGTGGCTCACAAGTTGCCGGGTGTAACTTTTCACAGCATATTTTTGAGCCCATCCTAACTTCAAATTACAAAAAAAATTATCATTTTTTTGAAAATTTTTTTCCAAGTTGAAAAAGTTTAACCCCCACTGTACGTCGAATCTCGCAATTTTGAGAACAACTGAACCAGTCAAGTTTATAGGAAATTTCACGTAGAACATTTTTCATTTCACCACTTTTCCTTCTCCGACCCTTCCTTTCGGCGCTACGGTCAAAAAACGTATATTCGCGAAGTTTATTGACCTCTTGCGGGGGTAGCCGGTGAGTTGGGGGGTGCAACTTTTAGGAGTATGTTTGGTAGGCTATTATGTACAAATAATGTAAAATTCAGCTTTCCCCCAATTATTCCGAGGTTCGCGTAAAAATTTTGCTATCTCCCCAGCCTAGCCTCTATCTTTTGTATGCAATCGTAACTTGAAAAAAAAACCATTTCCGTAAAATGTTATACAACATATACTGGATTCGATAATGGAAACATGGTAAGTTGCTTTTCTTCAAAATATAAAAAATTATGGATTTCCAATAATGAAACTCATTTCAGTAGGTAGGTATAAACTTTCTTCATACAACGTTTTTTTGAACATTCGAAATGCTTTTAATTCTTTCTTAAAAGAATACTTATGTAATCTAAAAGAATTCATTCAACAAATTTTTGAGAAGAACGATAAAGTTCAGATATGCAATGACCGTAGATTTAGGTACTTACAGCGAATTTTCTATAAAATCTTAATGAATATAATTTGAAAATGAAGAATTTATTTTCAAAAATTATACGTAAATTTGATTCCAATGTAGGTATGTTTTTTTTTCAATGATCAGAAGTTCTCTACCCAAAATTAATCATTAAAGTGGATCGTTGATAATTTTTTTCAAGAAATTTGAAGGGGAGATTGAAAAAAATTGTAATTTGAATTTCAGGTTTCTGACTCAGACCTTTCCGTTCTCAAGTGAGCTTCAAAATTTACGAATTTTCAAGAAATCATTTTTTATTTATTCATTGGTTTTTGTTGATAGTTGGCTATGCTATAACATTTTGACAAAAATAAGCAAAAAAGAATCGAAATTTTTTGTTTTTTTTGGAACCTTTTGCTGATTTTATTTGAGATTTTTTTAAAACTGTTTGCTCTGATTTTCGAGCAGGGTGAAAATTGTGGTATTTACAGATATATGTGAGAATTTAAATTCATTTTTCATGTTTTTTTTTTTTTTTTACAAAATTTCAGGATGCTGAGGAAGATCGACTGCTAAATGAACCCCTTATCCAAGATCCTGCAATAAATGTAGTGATTCATTGGGAACACAATCAAGTGTACGAGATCTCCAGTGATGAGGAGGAGGAGGCTGAAGAAAAGGAAGAGCTCAAGACTTTGAACAAACGAAAACATGGTAAGTATTTTCACATTACTTTTTTTAAATTTATAGTTGGTATTTTTATTTCAAAATTTTCTGGTTTTTTTTTGTGTTTAAAAATGAAGAAGATGAAGACAGCAGTTCCATCAGATGAGATCGAGTCCAGCTTGAAAAAAATTAAACTTGGCAAGTTTTTGTATAAACTTTTGCATGTGTTTTTGTTTTTAAAATTTGTTCATCGTTATTTTTGTTTTTAAAATTTTTTTTATTGTTATTTTTTAATTTTTCATAGTTCTTAGCTACATCATCAGAATAATTTTTAAAACAGCCCTTTTCAGGACTACCTATATTTTTTAATCTAATTTTATTTTTCAATTAAACTCGCTGAACCTCCTCTTTTCTTCAATATACAGATTGAAAATTTTTCTTTTCAAATGAAACAAAGTTGGTACCTAAAAAAAATAAATTCTTTCACACATCATTCACACAACCGAAGAATATTGCTCGACATCAACCATACAATACATTATCTCACAGGAGACATAACTCTCGGACAATTAAATTCTGTACTCTTTTTTTTTTACCCAAAACAAGGTCATCCAAGCCCATAAAATTACTTCATAAAATATCACACAGTAAAGAAAAAGAAAAAAACTAAGAAAAAATAGCACTTATTTTTTATTTATACACGCAGATCGCCCCACAATGAAATTTTTTTCTGAATAAATGTTTCGTTTCAGGAGACATCATTGTAATAATTTTTTTCCACAAGAAATTTGTTACTACGAATAAAACGTGTCAAGCTAGGTTTTACACTATTTCAAGTTCAGCTATTCGTTGGCCTACGCGTAATGGCACTTTGATACTTATACATACGAAGAAAAGGTCAATGGAGAATTTTTTTGAAAAATCTTCTAACCAAGTTTTCAAATTTATTGATTCCCTTCGGACGTTTTATAACTTTTCTAAATTTCTCGGGATGTGTTTCGGAGTGTATATCTTTAATGGGCAAATAGTTCGCAGATCGAATGACATTAAGTAATTTTCAATGGGTTTTTACAAGATGAATGAATTGTCGCCGAATATAATTTGTATTCGGGTAATAGTAAATTTACAGGCCGTGGAGACATTTTATTGGGATGAATTTATCGTCACATGTTGTATCGCGAAGAGAAACGATCTCTTAATACTGAGACAATAGAAAAACTTGAAAATCGAATTCTTTTCATTTTCAATTGTCTTTCTCAATTGAAATTTCATTTCGTGGAAATTCATTTTTTTTTTTTTTGATTTTTAGAAGTTCAATGTGGCAGGCTTATTTTACGTCAAATCGCCCAAGTTTTGACCTCAGGTCTTCCGAGGTTTCTCAAATTTTTTTACGGTTTTTCCTCGATGGTCTGATGAAAGATTTAACAACTTTTCCATCATAATATTTCACGGAGGCGGTTTTCGTAAGCTTCATACAATTGGGATTTCTTGAGAGACGACTCAACTTTGAAGGCTCATATCTGGAAATTGGTTGGTTCCAAGATGAATCTGCTTGAGCGATTTTGTAGAAAATTGAACGGAGATTCAAAACCAATGTTTGAAATTTTAAGAGCACAAAGTTGAACTTCTGAGATAAAAGTTCGCGATGAGCTCAAAAGTTCAGTTACCATCTCAAAATTCAGAAAATTATAGAAAGGAAAACGTTTCATGTGTTTTCAAATAAATTACTTTCAAGAGAGGATCCCAACACCCTAAGGGGCACAGGGGTCCTTAATTTTGGTCGAAATTCAAAAAAATGGAGAAAGTGAAAGTGACATAGATTTTTACTAATTTGAGGTAGCTGAGTTTGAATATTCGCTTACTTTTTTGACCTGACCCTTCTAAAAAAAACTCCACTCACTGCCTCAAATTGAGGGGCTTAGTTCCAAAACTCACTTTTGCCAAAAAAAATCGATGTCGTTTTTTTTGCGGATTCTGGTTCAGTTTTTCATACTGAATCGAAATCTGCAAAAAAAACGACATCGATTTTTTTTGGCAAAAGTGAGTTTTGGAACTAAGCCCCTCAATTGACTAAAATCTCAAAAATTTGAAAATGACGTGGACGTGCCGTTCGTTACGTTTTAAAGTGTCGCTGAATCCGAATATTAATTTATTTTTGGAATAAGTTTCTTAATCTCCTACCCGCCATCACAAAAATGAAAAAAAGTAAGAAAAAAAATGAAACAGTGTGTGGCATTTTGATTTCTACTAATTTGTGGCCATTGATCTGATTATCAACTTGCTTTCTCGGTCTGTTTTTCCCTTGCCCCGCACTGACCCTCGAATTAGTAGGAATCGAAATGGCACACGCTGCTTTGTTTTTTTCCTTACTTTTTTCCATTTTTCTCGTAAGGAGCAGGGGTGGCACTGAAAAGCCGTATCCAAAAATCAAATGATAATTCGGACTTAGCGACCTTGAAAACTTGACAAACGAGTGAATGCACTGAATCATGCATAATGACGCACAGATACGTTCAATATAATGATTTATCATGATTACGACATCGCATTCACCAAAAATGTTTTTCAACACAGAAATTTCTGCTTGAAAAATTTTTATCTCAAAGTTCAACATTCGTTCTCAATTTTTTATCTAACCCTAAAATTTTTTCTATAACTTTATTGTTTGAATTCTTGAATTTTTTCATTTTTAAAAATTTATTTTCAACTCCTAAATATATATTTTCAGCTAATCCTAAATTTTCCCCTTAAATTTTTGAAACGAAGTAATAAATAACAAATATCTAGACATTTTCGCTCAACTCTCTACAATTTTTTTCAACTTTTGAGAATTTTTGCATTAAATCCATTTCAATTCCGGAAAAATGTCAAAGTTTTGATGAACGATTTTTTTTGTATTTGATGACAAGACTCTGCGTACTATAGAAGAGCAGGGAAAAAATTTGTAAAGCCGAAAAAAAATTGAAAAGAATTTAGAGGGAAGAAAAAAATGGGGAAAAATTTAAGTTTAAAAAAATTGAGAAAAATTTTAGAGAAATTATTCAGATTGGATTAAATTTTATGGGTGAAAGAAAGCCTAAAAGTTGTAAAAATTGAAGGGTTGGGAAAAATTTAGAAAAAATCAGTTTAGATAAAATTGTGAGAAAAATTTTAAAGTTGAAAAAATTTACGGTGGAGAGAATAAAAGTTTTTTAAAAATTTCAGAGCTCGAAAAAATTTTAGGAAAGATGTTCGGAGTTTGAAAAAATTCTGGAAAAAAACGATATGTTGGGAAAAATTTCGAACGTATTTCGAACGTGATGAAAATTACTGAAAATATTTGGACTTTAAAAAAAACAATTAGTGAGGAACCGACGAAGTGATCATCGTATCTCCAAGAATGACGTTTCTGATTGGTACATTACCGTAAAGTGGCGCATCATTAGTGTATCCCGCAAAATCTCAACAAAGGACACGTCGCATGTCATTTTAAATTTTTTGAGATATTAGCCATGTTGAGGAGATGGGTGAGGATTTTTAAAGAGACCGGATCAAAAAGTATGCCAATATATTCAAACTCAGCATCCTCAAATCAGTATAAGAACCGAAATGTCACTTCACTCTTTCAATTTTTTTAAATTTTGACCAAAATTGAGGACCCCTGTGCCACTTGGGGGTGTTGGAATTAGGGCTGGCGATTATAATCGATTATTTTTTTCTTTAAAATCGGCCAAAATTCTTAATCGGTTAATCGATTAATCGATTATTCGATTATTTTAATCGTTTAATCGACCGATTATTTTTAATCGTCTAATCGACCGATTATTTTTAATCGTCTAATCGGTCGTTTTTTGAAGTCAAAAAAGTAGCTCAAAAAGCACGAATTTTTGTTTTTTGTTTTCAAAACATCTGGTTGGAAAATTTTTATTTAAAAAAAAATGAGTCAACAAATTTCTCTTTTTTAATAATATTAGTCGACAGATTTTTCATTTTCAACCCCGAAATTTTTGCCCAAACTGAAGATTTTCACATGAAACAAAGAACTGAAATTGGATTGCATATTTTTGTCCCAGGACGGGGAGGGGGAGGGGCGAAGGTAAATTGATTGTTCGATTTGAGAAAATCGGACGATAATTTTTAATCGATTAATCGGGCGATCATTTTAAATCGATTAATCGGGCGATCATTTTCAATCGATTAATCGGGCGATTATTCTTAATCGATTAATCAGACGTCGATTAATCGATTATTTTTTAATCGATTAAAATTCTAATAATCGATTAATTGATTTCAATTTCTATAATCGCCAGCCCTAGTTGGAATCCCATTTTGAAAAACGATTAGTTTGAAAACAGATGAAAAGTTTTAAATGATAGCTTTGAACTTTCGTGCTCATTACGAAAAATTGAGCTTTTATTACAAAAGTTTAAATTTGAAATCTCAAAATTTTATACACTGGTTTTGAATCTCCTTTCAATTCTCTTCAAAACAACGTAAACAGAATTATCTTGGAATTTACCAATCTCAAGATATGCGCCTTCAAAACGGAGCCATTTCATAAAAAATTTAAATTGTACGGAAATTTCAAGGACCACCCCCACCCCTCCGAAAAATTTGGATCAAAATGATAATGATTCCTTGTAGACCGTCGCGAGGGGAACCTGTGAAAATTTTTTTGAACGAAATCGGAAGATCAAAGGTCAAAATCTGGGCGATTTGAGGTATAATGAATGAGCGAGCCAGCATTATGTCGATAGAACATACTTAAGAAGTCTTGTCGATTTTACCCCAACCAATCATCGTTTCCCGGATCATTAACCTACATAACGCAACATGAAAACCTCGCCTTTAACTCGAAATATTACGTACGAAGAAGAAGACCCTAGACGTCATTTCGAATTCTCGATAAGGCAACTTTTCAGCAACAATTAGAAATAATCTGCGTTCCAGATTAGTTCGCGTCGAGCTCGGTTATAACAACTGTGTTTGCTTTTACGCCATAGGTTAATCCTAGGGTACGAAGGTACCACTGGTTTGAAATTATTTCATCACCCTCGCGGCTGTTTACGATTTATGACGTTAAGACAATGCTTTTGAAACGTACTACGTAAGTATAATTTGCTTTCGACGTCGGAATTTATTTCACCTGCGGTACACGCCAACGTCAAGTCGGACCAAAGCGAACGGACTGCTTTACTCTGCTCGGTCCGCGTCCTGCTGGTAGTTAGGTACACATTGCATCGCCGCCGTGTATCTATACTTTATCGTACAGTTTCTTCTCGGTAGCTTAATTTGATTGATATTTCACGAAGAAAACTTCCGCCAGCGAAGCTGAGTTGGCAAGTTTGCGGTGATTTCGCCCCGCTGTACGCAAACTTTAAATGATGGGTAGTCCGATGAATGTAAATTAAAAGCGCCTCGATAATGTATCTCTATTGTGATGTCAAATTAGCCGTGCAGGAGAACGGGGCGCAAGAGCAGGCGAAAAGGGGCTGAAACTTGCGGCCAAAGTTTTTACAATATGGAGTGATTCGCTGCTCAATTCCCCTCTCAATGGTTCGTCGACTGAACGTATTTCTATTTCAGCTAGGCACGTTTGCCTAACTGCAAATCCCCCGGACAGGTGTACGAGTTTTTGATATTGGTTTTCTTCGATATATTTTATGCATAGTAAGTATTTTACTCTGACAATGTCAGCGATCGGTGTGGAAACATGAAACATGTCCAGTAGGGTGGATCGAAAAAAAAACATCTTGAATTTTGACCAAACTTGGTGGGGTGGTTTACTTTGAGTGGGAGACTTCACAAAAAAATTTTGAGCCCCGAGGGACAAGGGGAGGGGAGCAGGAGGTGCTCAAAGTGCACCTCCTTTTGAAAAAAACGATGTTTTTGCGTTTTTCAGCCAATCAAAATTGTGTGAGAAGCCTTCGTAGCACTTAAAAGATGCGATTTTAGTTTCTACATCTCCCTTAAACCATCGCCATCCTTCTCCGATCGAAACTCAGACTGCTACCAGGTGGTTGAAAAGTTGCAGGTGGCAATATTTCAATAATATGCAAATTTCACTAAGCTGGAATGATTTTTTTTTTCATCGAATAAGTGAACAAAACATTTTTTCAACCACTGAAAGTGAATTCTAAAAAAAAAAAATTGAAAATTTTATACACCAGTGCAGCCAACAGCAAATCATAAAAATTCCAGAATACGGAATTTATATTGACTTTGAATTGATTATTTTTTCGTTTGAAAATAATATGTATTTTTTTTTCAGGAAAGTATATTTCGATTTTTTTTCGAAAATTTTGTATGTCAGTGCAGCCAGTTACAAATCGTGACATGCTACACTATGGAATTTACGTTGATTTATAATTAATTTTTTTATCGTTTGAAAAATTCACAGTAGGTACCTAATTTTGTTTTCAATCTTCAGAAATAAAAAATTTTCTAGCGTTCTCTTGCGCAGCTGACTGCCTTGCAGCGTAACTTCTCAAAAATTACTTCAAATTCAAAACATACTTCTATTGATTGGGGAAGAAAATTGGTCCAATCACTTGACGAAAAAATAATCCATTACCTATCAAAAATTAGCAACTCGCTGCACTTACGTACAAAATTTTCAAAGAAAAATTTTAAATTTTTTATTTCTGATGATTGAAAACGAAATTATTGTGAATTTTTCAAGTGATAAAATAATTAATTATAGATCAACGTAAATGCCATAGTGTAGCATATCATTTGTAACTGGCTGCACTGACATGAAAAATTTTCGAAATATACTTTCAGTGATTTAAAAAAAATACATAATATTTTCAGGTGAAGAAATAATGAATTCAAAGTCGATATAAATTCCGTATTTTGGCATTTTATGATTTGCTGTTGGCTGCACTGGTGTATAAAATTTTCAATTTTTTTTCAAAATTCACTTTTAGTGGTTGAAAAAATTTTTTGTACACTTACTTACTCGATGAAAAAAAAAATCATTCCATTTCATATTATTGAAATATTGCAATCTGCAATTTTTCAACCCCCTGGTAGCAGTCTGAGTTTTGATCGGAGAAAGCGGTGGTTTAGGGAGATGTGGAAACTCAAATTGCATCTTTTATGTGCTACGAAGGCTTCTCACACAATTTTGATTGGCTAAAAAACACAAAAAACAGCGGTTTTTTTCAAAAGGTGGTGCACTTTGAGCACCTCCTGCCCCCCCCCCACTTGCCCTTCGAGGGCTCAAAATTTTTTTGTCAAGTCTTCCACTCAAAGTAAACCACTGCATTAAATTTGGTCAAAATCCAAGATATGTTTTTTTTTCTCGATCCACCCTAATGTCCAGTCCACCCTCCACATAGGTACACCTGACCAGTGTTACCAAAATTTTAGCATTATGCCAAAAATTATGCTAAATCATGCAACTTTTTTTTATTTCATTTTTGGTTTCCTGGCATCATGACAAGCAATACAAAATGTCAAAAAATAGCGATTTTGATACTTGATGCAAAAAATGCAATAAAATTACAATTATTCGGAAATATCAATTACGTGGTAAATATTTCATTTTGAAAATCCAAGTTTTAGCGTTTTTAGCCAAAAAAGTATTTTCATTCAGAAAAAGTTCTTCACGTAGCCGATATTGAATTTCGATCACTATGGTACCAGAGGCGAAACAATTACCTGAGGGAAAAATGTAATCCACTACAATCCAAGAAAAATTTCCAGGCGTGAAGGATAGGCAACGATTTCTCATTCAATTGGTAATACCTACTCTCTCATTTATAAATCAGTTAAAATACTCGAAAATCACTGAAAAACAGTCAGAATTGCAGCACAGTAATAAATCAGTGAAAAAAATTTCACAGAAAGGAAACAGCGAAAAAAATTGCTGGAAGATCAGTGAAAATTCACTGAAAAGTGAGTAAGATTTTTGAAATTCGCTGAAACATCAAGGGAATTCTTGGAAAAATAAGTGAAATTCTTTGAAAATCAGCAAAAATCCGCTGAAAATCAAAGAATTTTGCTGATTTTTTCTGTGCTGCAATTCAGACTATTTTTCAGTGACTTTTCACTGATTCAAAAGGAGAGAGCACTTTTTTGCTTAAAAAAACAGGCGATGCGCGGTTTTCATATCCAAAATATACTCAGATTGCATTGTACCTACATAAGAGGTAGTTATGACGTAATTTTTTTTTTGAATTTTTAGCCAAGATACCAACAAAAAATTGATATTTTTCGACTGACCGATAAAAGAAAAAAATATTAGGAATAATAGCAGACATCCCAGCCAAAATTTGAAAAAAAAAAGTAACTTCAGGAACCTCTGACAGTCGGAAAAGTAACCAAAAAAGTTCAAAAAATTAAAATTTTTTTAGAAACTTTAATTCATGATTTCATCTAGAAACTGTAAAAAAGTCATTCGAATTTTTACTTGTATTTCAACACAATCGCCAACTATATAGTTGAGTATCAAGTAATGCCATGGTATACTTTTTTAAAATCAGTTTTTTAAGCAATTTTTGATTTTTTTTGAAGCAAAAAAACAAATTGATTTTTTGCTCAAATTTTTGAAAAAGTTACTTTTTTTTAACGAAAAGTAACTAATAGTAACTTTTGAGTACAAAAAGTAACTAATAGTGACTTTCATTGAAAAAAGTAACAAAGATTAATTCAAAAGTTACCTACTGGGATACCTGAGGTAGGTAGCTAGGTACCAAATTGTTTTTTGCAAAGCTGTGAGATAATTTTGAAATTTTGGTTTCAAGCCTTCAAAAACATTTGAAAAATTCGTGTTTGAATAAATTTTCTTTCATCACACATGATGATGAATGAAAATTTGTAAGCATAAATTTATTTCATGAATTTTATTGAATTTTCATTTCAAATTGATCTCACAGCTTTGCAAAACGTCTTTGACCTAAAAAATCATTGAATTTAAATTTTCATTTCTTTGAACTTAATATCGTAAATATAGGTAAATAGTTAGATAGGTAGGTGGAATCTAAGGAAAATTCTTTGGATACACAAAAACATTTGTCGCCAAAAAGTTGTGACATGGATCATGTTTAAAAAAACGAATCATTATGATGAGAGATGAAATAGTGTACTCAAATCACTCATATATGAAATTCTATAGATTTTATAAGCACATACCCTCAGAATTTCGTTTATTGTAAGGAATTCTTATTTGTAAAATTTCCCCTCCAATAATATCACCATGAAGATCCTTCAAGGTATAGATTACTGGTATGGCAAGATGGACTCGATTAATGATGGAAAATTTCAGTTATCTATATGGTAATTCAAGATTACAGGCAAAGAAGTTCGTATGGTCAATTTTTATAAGATTTTCTTCAGAGCTGGAAGATTTCAAAATTTTTTGGGTTTTCGAAACGTCTTGAAACCACTTTCAACCAATTCAGGAGGTCAAAAATAAGGTATATACCAAATTTCAGTTTTTTTTCGTTGATGAAATCAATAATTAAAAATTTACAGGACGATGAGGTAATTTTGAAATTTTAAAAATTCGCCAAAGTTCGAGAAATGGACTTCAGTAAATGAAATTTTGGATACCTATAAAGTCCTTTCAGCGTGTACTTTTCTTTTATTTTTGTTTCGGCTCAAAGTTTTACTTCTACTTGGGATGCCTCCCTCGTTTTCGCGATTGAAGAACTATCGACAAAATCAGCTCCAAAATCGCCAAAATGATGGTAAGAAATCATTTTTGTTTCTTCTCTGGCTTCCAAAAAATCAGTTAATAGAAGCGTTTTAAGCTGAAAAAATTATTACTTAATGTTCAATTACTAAATTTTCACCCCGTCCTTTCCATGTCATCTTCGACTCACGTATTTTAGTACTTACACCGAGTTTCGTACTGAAATCAAAAAAACAAAAATTCGCGATTTTTGACGAAAAAAATTCCAGTTGATTGTCACCCCATAAGAAACAAAAATTTATGAAAATCTCATTAAAATATCGCGTTCTTCGAAACTTTTAAACGAAATTTCGTGTTTTTTTTCGTAATTTTTGGCAGAAAATTTACCTTTTTTCTTTACCCCGTGTTTTTTCGTTTCAGCACGAACCCTGAGTACGTCATCAGTTTCCTTACCATCTTCTAACCGCTCAAAAATGACAATTTCAATCATTGGGAAGAGAGAGAGGAATCAGCAATTCATTTCAGGTCATTAATAAATCGCAATGTAATCAATTCGAAGAACGGAATCGAAAGTTATACCAGTAAATTTGAACGATACTTCAGTACATACTTTTAAGGGTGTTTTTCATTTCTCAGACCATTCCATCCAGGGAGAAATTATCGAACATTTTTGAAATGTTCATTTTTAATTTTTCGCCACCTTCAAATTTCATCAATTTTCGAAGTCAGCTAAATCTTTGAATGTCCAACAACGACAGATTTTCTATTTCACTTTTCTCATCCCTTTTCCAGAACTCAGGCATCATAGTGAAATTTGGTGGGAAAAAAGTAACTTTAGTAACCCAATTTGGGAAAAAAAGTAACCAATGTATTACCAAAAAGTAACCAAAAACTCAATTTTTAATGGTAAAATTTGTAAAAAAAAAAAAAACAAACATGTAAGTATGTACTTGATGCAATTATTATAACTTATAAGCGCTCCCAGAAATTATGTAAGGGAGGGGCTGAGAATTGGTAAAAAATGGGGTGAGAGGGGGTAAAAATTCGTAACAAACTTCAAAATCTATTTTTACAGTAGTGCTCGTAAAGCTAGGTTAATTTCAGTGGACAGATGAAAAAATGTAATACAGATAAAAGCGAAGAAAAACTGAAAAATTGCAAGAATTCTCTAAATCTGAATCAGTGAGATGAATATAAATGAAAATCAGTGATTCGCATGGATCGTTTAGTCAAAATTACTGATTTTTTTCTGGTTAATTGAAAATCGACTAAGAAATCAACGACTTTTGACTGCAATATCAATGAAAATTATTTTATTGGTTCAAAAAGGCAGAGTTTTTATAAAACTTGATTGATGTATGTAGATTTAGAAAGTTATATTCTAATGTAAGAAATAAGAAAAATTATTTTTGAAGAGTAATAAAATGCACTTCTCTGAATACTTTTGAGGTAAAATTTCATTTTTTTATTGAACTTGGATTGAATCTGCTCGACTCCGGGACTTCAGACATTATGCAAGGGCGGGGAAGAATTTGAAAAAAATGAGGGTGTGTCAAAATTCAGTAAAAAAAAGTGAGTATCTAGCCTACCTACCCTGTAAATTTATATGAAAATCAGTGATTTTTCATTGAAATATTAATCAAAATTACTGATTTTTATTTGACAAATTGGAAATTGATTGGAGTTTTGACTGAAATATGGGTGAAAATCTCTAGTTTTTGATGAAAATTATTTCACTATACTTAACCAAGAGAATGAAAATACACCAATTTTGACTGATTCAAATTTACGGAATGATAGTGTATTCAAGAAACAGAGGCATCAAGAAATTTTTTGAAACAAAAAAGTCTCCAAAACTCGACTAAACCGAAACTAACAGACACTTTACGCTTAAAAAAATCAATTTTTAGAGAAAAATTGTGAAAAAAAGGTAAATTTTTTGAGAAATTTTGGAAAAAAGTAACTTTTAGAGGTAAAAAGTAACCAAAGTAACTTTTGAAGTGGAAATAGTAACCAAAAGTAACTTGTCTCGAAAAAAGTAACCAAGTTACTAAAAAGTAACCACGCTATGATGCCTGAGAACTAATACACCTATAAAAAGTAAAGGGTACCCCCGGTTAAGATAGGTGAATCGGCCTAAGAGCTACTTTTTGAAACTAACCATCAGACATTATTAGGGACCCCAAAAAATAATTTTAGGCCGTATTTTCAACCCCCCACCTCACTCCCCTTCACCCCCACCCCCCAAAATGTCGAATTTTCGTCAAAAAATCCTATCTCGGAACCTAATGAACCAAAAATTCTGAAATTTATGTGGTGTATACGGGAAGTGGTGACCAACTTTTGAGAATTTTTTCAGATTTTTTTTGCACCGCCTTCTAGCCAAAATCCCACTTTGAAAACTTAAAATCGCTCTAATTTCGAAACTAAAAGACATACATTTTTTCTTTTTGGCACAAATATAGTCCTACATTGGTACAATATAATGATATTTTTTTCAGATTTTTAGCGTTGGGAGAACAGACGAAAAAATGCGGTTTTCTATTCAAAAATGCTCATTTCGTCATTCACGCAACCAAGAAATTTTGAAAATATTTTTATGGTATGAATGAGGAGAGGTAAAAAATTTTTGAGAATTTTTTATGAATTTTTTTGCAATGCATTCCAGCCAAAACCCCACCCTCAAAATTTTAAAATTGCTCCAATTCCAAAACTATAAGGCAAACATTCGTTCTACTTTTTGAAACTAACCACCACACATAATTAAGGACTCCAAAAAATTTTAGGATGCATATTCCACCTCCATCTCACTCCGTTTCACCCCCATCCTCCCAATATTTAGTTTTGTCAAAAAATCCCATTTTGGTACTTTGATGAACCAAAATTTTGAAATTTATGATAATCAACATTGAGAACTTTTTTAGATTTTTTGCACCGCGTTTTAGCGAAACACCCACTTAGAAACTTTAAAATTGCTCTACTTTTAAAAGTAAAAATACCCTCTCATTTATAGATCAGTGAAAAATATCGAAAATCACTGAGAAATCGTCAGAATTGCAGCACAGGAGAAAATCAGTGATAATTCACTGACAAATCAGTGAAATTCATAAAATTTGCTGAAAAATCAGTGAAAATTAACTGAAAAACCAGTGAATTTCGCTGATTTTTTCTGTGCTGCAATTCCAACTGTTTATCAGTGACTTTTCACTGATTCAGAATGAGAGAGAATACATTTTTTCTTTTTGGTGCAAATATGGTCCTTCTTTGGTACAATTATGTGACCGTGGCAGGCAGAACCGACTTTAGTTGTCAAAATTTCAATTTTCACTTGTTCCAGAATTTTTATACTCTGATGCCTCGAAATTGAGTAGAAATCCACCCGAAGTCCCAAAGTTTGAAATAAATTTATAAGGAGCAAGAATGTGAAGTTGACTATGAAAAAAATCAAACAAAAAAAAATACAAGAAATATTTAAAAATCATCGTAAATCAGTTATATGTACTATAAACTGAGAGCTCGTAGGTAGGTACTAGGTAGCTAGGTAGTAGGTACCTAGGAATGGTGTTTAACTGTTTAGGGTAATTTGTAGCTTATTTCAGCAGAAAAATATAGGTAGTTGATAGGCTATACAAGCGAAGAAACACTTCCTGGCCGTATCGCATCGCTAATTTTAAAAGTTCGTATTTTGAAAACTTGTTTTTGCATGTAAGGTCGATTTTTCCCGACACGGTCAAATATACCTACTGTTAATTTTTTTCAGAATTGTAGCTTGGGAAGAAAAGGCGAAAAAATACTTTTTCTATTCAAAAATACCCATTTCGCCATTCATACAAACTACAATTTTTTAAAAAAATTCGATTTTTTTGCAGTGCATTCTAGCCAAAACCCACCCTCAAACTTTGGATTGTTCCAGTTTCAAAACTAAAAGATACCTATATATTATTCTTTCTGTGTAGTAGTTGAAGGGTGAGTTTTGGACTAGAATACATTGCAAAAAAAAATTCTGAAAAATTCTCAAAAGTTTGTTCCTCACGCTGCTCATACTTTACCATATAAATTTCAACGACTTTAAATTTATTGAGTGGGGGTTTGACTACAACGGGGTGCAGGAAAATCTGAAAATTTTCAAAGTTGGTAACCAATTACCATTCTCTATATACAATACCAATGAATTTCAAAATTTTGGTTCATCAAAGTACCAACATGGGATTTTTTGACAAAACTAAATATGTGGAGGATGGGGGTGAAACGGAGTGAGATGGGAGGTGGAATATGCATCCTAAAATTTTTTTGGAGTCCTTAATTATGTGTGGTGGTTAGTTTCAAAAAGTAGAACGAATGTTTGCCTTATAGTTTTGGAATTGGAGCAATTTTAAAATTTTGAGGGTGGGGTTTTGGCTGGAATGCATTGCAAAAAAATTCATAAAAAATTCTCAAAAATTTTTTACCTCTCCTCATTCATACCATAAAAATATTTTCAAAATTTCTTGGTTGCGTGAATGACGAAATGAGCATTTTTGAATAGAAAACCGCATTTTTTCGTCTGTTCTCCCAACGCTAAAAATCTGAAAAAAATATCATTATATTGTACCAATGTAGGACTATATTTGTGCCAAAAAGAAAAAATGTATGTCTTTTAGTTTCGAAATTAGAGCGATTTTAAGTTTTCAAAGTGGGATTTTGGCTAGAAGGCGGTGCAAAAAAAATCTGAAAAAATTCTCAAAAGTTGGTCACCACTTCCCGTATACACCACATAAATTTCAGAATTTTTGGTTCATTAGGTTCCGAGATAGGATTTTTTGACGAAAATTCGACATTTTGGGGGGTGGGGGTGAAGGGGAGTGAGGTGGGGGGTTGAAAATACGGCCTAAAATTATTTTTTGGGGTCCCTAATAATGTCTGATGGTTAGTTTCAAAAAGTAGCTCTTAGGCCGAATCACCTATCTTAACCGGGGGTACCCTTTGGACCATCCCACACATTCAAAGAGTTATCCAGCTTGAAAAAGTACTCTTTTCTGTCCCGAATCAAAAAACTTCCTCAAAGAAGAAACAAACTACACCAACGAAACGACCCACATACGAAATAAAAACAAAATTACGTCTACACAGCGCCATAATATCGTACGCACACCCTAAAAATATAAATTCCAAGGTCGCAACCCTATTCCGCGACAAGAGTACGATAAAATAAAAGGAAAACAACCCCGACGACGACAACAAAAACGTTGCGAAACTAAACGTTGAAAATCTTACTTATTCATTTCGTCAAATTCGCTATTCCGCTTTCTTGCACGCGTTTTAAAGGGTTGCGAACATAGCGACAAACGTAGCAGTGGAAACACGACATGGAAAAGACGACCGGAAAATGTGAGTCGTTTAAATCTCCTCTTTTTTTTTCCGTAAAAAAATAATGAAAACGACACGCCAGTAACTTTCGTCTCTTTCACAAATTCCTGCACTTGGCAAGAACAAAACTTCCATCTTTAATTTTTTTTTTCCTTTTTTTTCTTCTTTATTTCCAGTTATAATCCTCGTATTATACATTATATACTCTTCCTGTTTAAAAGCTCTTCAAAATCGATACGAATACGATAATTTTTCCGTACTTTCGACAATACGATGCGACAAAGTGCGGATTTAATCATCATCGCACACCCCCACAGTCATCACATCGCGTTAACGTTGTTCGGTCTGGGTGAAATTTAATCCAAATGGCCGGAAATTCGATATTCGTTCGTTATCACCTATTTCGCAGCTATAGCTAGGTACTGCGAGGTGTACGTCTTTGAGAAACATATTGAAAATTAATACTTACGTTATGCAACCATCGAATTCTCGTTATCCAAGGATCAGCTCTAATATTACAGTCGAGGTAAACATCCTCGTTCTCTCGTATCGCCGACGAATTAATATTCTTGCCGAAATTCAACGATATTATAGGAGCGTCTAAGATATGGAAAAAATTCATTCATTAGCATAATTTTTTCATTATCTAAGCGGTTCATAAGAATAATTACGCGTGATAATAAAAAAGAATTAAGATCGAAGAAAAATCCACGTCTTAATTCGTTTTACTGATATTTCTGATCATAGCTAATTCCTCACTAGTGATAGGAGGGCAAACTTTTTAAAAATTGGAGCTCCATTTTTTCAACCATTCATAAAAGTTGAAATACATTTTAATGGAAAAGTGTGGTGAATTAGGCAACCCCGAATATGTAAGCTAATGCCGGACTCATAAAGTACATAGAAGCAAAACGATGGGTTATTAAACATTAGTAAAAAAAAAGAGCTCAAAATAGCTATGTTTGCAATGTACATTTTAACCCAAAAGAAAAAAGCGAAGAATAAAGACGAAATTCGCCCCTAAAATTCTGGGCAAAATTTACAGGCATCCCACACAAAATTTGAAAAAAAAGTAACTTTAGGGACTTCTGATAGTCGAAAAAGTAACCAAAAAAGTTCAAAAAAGTAACCTTTTTTTTTTAAATTCAATTCATTATTTAGCCCAGAAAATGTAAAAAAATTCAAAAAAAATTTATTTGTGTACGTAATACATAGGTACCTAGTATTATAAGGAACACCGAAACTATTTATTCTCATAATGAGCATAACCAAAATTTAAAAAAAAAAACAAAAAACTAAAGGGTATATCCGGATAAGGGGTGGTTTTGGCCCCAGCCCTGATTTTTGATCCAATGCTCCCAGATTGTGTACCTTGATGAAAAAAAATTCTGGAAAAAATTTTGGCCCCCAACCCCCTCCCTTTTGGAGCTATGGCCGTTTTATTGCGCCATTTTCCAGAATTTTTAATTCCAATGGAAGTGAATAAAATTTTCTGTTCTTTGGCACAAAGTTACATCTCGTAAAGGTATATTCAAGATAATTTTTTCATCAATTTTGGTGCACTCCTTCATGAGGTTTTGGCCATTTGAAATTTCCAACTGTAAAAAAGATCTTAAAAGCGAAGTTCGGCTAATTTTTTAAAATATCCTAAAAACGTGTTTTTTGACTTAGATTCACGTCACGTATTCAGTTTTAGCGATTGAGGTGGCGCAAGGGCCTAAAATTGCGAAAAACCGTAAAAAATGTAGTTATTTTAGCAGATTTTTTAAATTTTGAGCGTTCTATATGGAAAGAAATGGCCAAATGAAAAAACTAATGTCGGATTCGTGTTAAGCAGGTCAAAATACCCCGATAAACGCCCTTTTCGCGATCATTTTACTTTAAATGTCGAAATTCACTTTTTTCATTGATTTTTCATGACAATAAAATTAAATTTCGAGATTTAAAGGAAAATGATCGCGAAAAGGGCGTTTATCGGGGTATTTTGACCTGCTGAACACGAATACGGGATTGGTTGTTTCATTTTATCATTTCTTTCCGTATTGAATGCTCAAAATTCGAAAAAATCTCCCAAAATAACAACATTTTTTACGGTTTTTCGCAATTTTCGGCCCTTGCGCCACCTCAATCATGCCAAGAGGGTTCGTAATACTAAAATGCCACTGGCGTACGAGATTTTTTTCAACTTTTTTCTATCCAAAAAATACCAAAAATTAATTTTTTGGTGAAATTTTTGAAAAAAAGTAACTTTTTTGAGAGAAAAGTAACAAATAGTAACTTTTGAGTGCAAAAAGTAACAAATAGTGACTTTGCTAGAAAAAAGTAACATGGTTACTATAAAAGTAACCCCGTGGGATGCCTGAATTTAAAAAAAAATTAAACGCATGTGGCATATCGTTCGTGATCTTTTTGAAGCTCTGAGTTCGAATATCAACCTACTTTTTGGATTTGACTCCTCTACGAGAGCTCAAATTTGGCCAAAGGAAAATGAATGGATAAAAAATCGAGGTACACGTCGTTCGTTCTGTTTTCGATGATGCTGTATTCAGAAATTGATTTATTTGGTTCCAACCTTCTACTGTACCCTCTTACTTCAGCCGACATTTGAATTATTTATTCGTGAAAATTTCACGTGACATGTCATTCGTGATATTTTCATAAAAAAATGATTCAAAAGTGGTAGGAAGAAAAATACGGGAGAGCTGGAGGATAGGACGAAAAAATTTCAATTCGTGAGTTCGGCATACTTAATCGTAAAAATTACGACCGACATGCCATTCGATTTTTTTCATTTTTTCGTAAGAACCTATTGGTAAACATTTTTCCAATTTTTCAAATTCTATCTTTGAATTTTGGTGTATCACTGAAACTTGACTTTTTGCTTAACAGGTCAACTTTGAACTTTTGATATAAAAGACTTTTACAGAAGTTTGAAAATTCAAGAAAATGAGCTACCTATGTTAAATGCTGAAAGGTAAGTAAAGTAATTTATTTATTTATATATAAGTAAGTACCTATGTACATACATATATTCCAACGATTTTAATGCAAAAATATTGTATTCAGAGAGGTATCAGAATAAATTCAACCTCTCAATTTGTAAGATATTGATACATAATTGGTTACTTTCCTATATTTAGCTTCTTACTATCTACTGATTACTTTGAACGATGGGATTGACATTCACTAGGGTGCAGCGTTGTACAAATTTATTAGAATTTTGAAGGGCCCGTGTCAAAAATAGTTGTGAAAAAATATTTGATTTTTAAAATTTTTTAGTGTTGGTTAGTGGTAGTTTATATGTATAGGTACCTAATTATTAAAAAGTAAAATATTCTGTATTTACTCGACTATTGTACATGATCAGAAACCTTGTATGTATTTGGCGATAGTTTGAAAGTGAATACAAAACATAATTACCTACTTGGGCTGCAATCGATTTCGGATTTTATTTTTGGAGGGCCTCTCAAAATTTCTTTGCACCAACGCCATAACTTCCGAATTGTCATTATTTCATGGTAACTTGAAAACCCCCCAAAAAAATGAATGGGGTCGGAGGATCGCCCTACATCTTTCTAGCGTTAAAATCAAACCACCAAAATCGATCAAAGCTCAAGTAATCATATTCTGTATTCACTTAAGGTCATTTGGGGTAATTGTAAACATGGGGTAATTGTAAACAAGTCGTGCTGTAAATACTTAAATGCATCTAGCGAGCTGGAGTTGCCAAAAATAAAAACTTTGAATAATTGGTCTTACTATAATAAAAAACTTCGGGTTCTTGGTGACAGCTGTGATGAAAAATTTCACGATGAAAAAAACATGATATCAAATTTCGATTTTCACACAATTTACGTAATCTTCAAAATTCGAGAAAAAATAGAAAAAAGTAAAAAAGTTGGTGTTTGATGCATTAATTTAGTTCTACGGACATTCAAAAATGATGAAATTCAATTCTTATGATTTTTGAAGCTGAGAAATTAATTTTCTGCAGCATTTACAAATACCCATCAAATTTTTCAGGTGTGGGGTAATTGTAAACACGTGTTATTTAAATGGGATTCACAAATTTAAACACAAAATATATTTTTTTTTTGTTTTGATTTTTTTGATTTTTTTTTACAAGTTAGTTTTTCTACGCGTTTAAATATTTAATCTGTATAATTTTTTTCCAAATTATGCAAAAAAAAACTAGTAATACGTTTTTTATGGGGCACAATGTATGCATTTACATTTACCCCATCATAGTGGGGTAAATGTAAATATTCTTGTCCAATTGTAAACGAAGTCTATAATTTCGGAATGAATAATCGAATCGATGAAAACAAACCGCCATATTACTCCTCATACATTCATTGATACATGGTAAAAATTTCAATCACTTTGCTTTCTTACTTACAGAGTAAAACGAAAAAGAGTAACACAAAATCGGTTCAATTTTCCGAAAAATTTACAATTACCCCAATTGACCTTACATTGGCGCCATATGCAAATATCTTCAAATAACGTTCTCAAGAAAAATCGGGGAAAAATCATTAATTTTTCCCCCCTTTAGTAGAGGCAAGTACGCCGAAATCGAAAAAAACAGTTTTTCAAAATAATTATTTAAAATTGTGAAACCGAGCTTTTTTTCTGGAGAGAAGGGGGTAAAAAAGGACGAAAAAGCTGAAACTTTTATCGCGTAATTTGGAGGTAATCTCACAACAATTTTTGGGCAAAGCGCAAAAAATTTCAAAAAAAAGTTTTTAAATGTTGCACCATTCGACTTCAATTTTTGATGTCATAGTCACACGTGATATATGACTTGTGTACATTGATAACATTATGTAGAGGTGAACAATGGAAGAAGAGAAAATTTTATATATAATGAAAATTGTTTCATTCAGATCGGTTGTTTAGTTTCTACAATAGATATGATAGAACCTATTTGCACATTACATAGGTAAATATCACCTTTACACTTGCTTTTCATTTATTTTGGCTGAAGAACAATCAGATGATAAAAATATATTTTGTTGAGTAATTTAATTTAAATAAGAACTTGTATACTTTGTTATATCTATTATTTGTTTTGTTTTAGGTGATTACGAATTAGCTGGCAAAATTAGCGCCCTATCTTAATTGTTTTAAATGTGATTTATGTGATTTTGATTTTAGTTCAATTTCAGATGCATTTTTTACTGTACCTACTTGAACACATATTTTTGCTATGGCTTCATTATTGAATATAGGGAGTGAAATAACTTTTTATTAATATACTTAGGTAATGGAGGTGTATTTGCGAAAGCTGAGAACACTCATATTCAATTTTATATTGTACTTTAAATAATTTAAAATGAAGATCATCCTTACACTGGTCGTAAGAAGGTGATGTTATCTCTGAATCCAGAAGTAAAAAATGTAGATCTGTTTTTACTTGTAAATGTAAGTACATATGTAAAAGCTGGTAAGAAAATTTATTTGTATGCATTTTTCTTGTGTTTTATTTTTAAAAAATTTATTTTGCAGAGCTATAGCAGAAATTTCTCTGCCTAAATTTTTGCCAGAGTCCAGTATATTTCAGATTAAGTGTAACTGGATCCGAATCAACACTTCATGTGAAATGATTTCATTAGTGCGTTCAAATTTGAAATATTTCATTTATTTGAAATTAAGTAAATTTTTGGAAGAATTTTTGCCAACAAAAATTTTGGAATAACCTTCTCCCCTTCAGTCAGAAGATATATCCATGTCAAAATAGTGTTAGGTATAATTATGGGTTCCTCATCCAGAAAATTTTGACCTCACAACTAATTCAACATTGAAAATTGTTATGTTTTCACGGAGATTGAAATAAGATTCTCTCTTGAACATCAAAAAATTCATACAAGAAATTTTCCTTCAAGATTTTACAGTTTTATCATCAAATTTTTGAAAAACAATTCCATCTTCAATACTCCATGTGAAATGGAAAAAATGTTATGTAATTTTCTAGAGCTTTTCGTTTGCACACGTTTCAAATGTTACACTTTGTTATGTGTACTTTCCTTGCATGTTAACCTTTGCTTTCCTTATATTTTGATGTGCAGATTTCTATCCATGAAAATCAGTTGTGCACATTCCTATGGAAACCAGCTGTTCAAAAATTATAAAATCGACTCAGTTCATAAAATGTCGCTTGTTTTTAAATCCTTGCTCACAACTTTCATGTATTAATTATAATTACTACATATGTGTACTTTCAAGTTAAATTCAGAATCCTTTTAGCCCAACTTTGAAAATGAAATTATCACTCAACCCAGCGATTCCGCTCAAAAGCATACTTTGAGAGAAAGATCACATAAAAGTATGTTACCTACCTTTTCGGTGCCAAAGTTTTGATTAATTAATTATATAGGTATGTTTAATACCACGGGAATTAGGATCTCGCAAATTGTTACTTTTTCCATTCTGAAGTCACTTTTTTCGTTCAAACAGCCTACCGTTCTTGCATAAAATTACAAAAAATACTGATATTTCTATTAAAAAAAAAGTCCTATCAAATCTTTTTTTACCTAATAATTAGTTCATTAGCCTTGTTGAAAGATTTATTAGTAAAAAAAATTTTCAGAAAGAAAGTTTTTTCAGCACTATCATCGAAAGAAATACAGTTCGAGTCATGAAAAAAAATAGGGGGAGGGGTGATTTATGAGAAAAAAATTGAAAAATTGTTCACCGGTTTCGAAAAATAAGTCACTTTTGCTTCAAAAAAAAGTCACTAGTCACTATTTTTTCCAAAATGTGTGTTTGATGCCTGCTACCTCATTTCTTGTGATTTTGAGCTTCTCCTGTCTGAGGAAAGCATTTACAATTTGTGTTTGGTGAATGTGAAAAAATGGTGTACTTAATTTTTCATAATTGAGCTTTTTCCATATAATTTGTTACGGTAAATGTTGGAGTAAGTATAATTATTATTTAGGTACATTTCACTTAAAAACATATTAGTACAGTCAAATTAGCTCAAACCTAGAAAAAATTCCCAACCAGCTGAATTTTGGTTTTTACGATGTATAATGGTGTCAGTTACAACATACAAAAAGTTCCGCTCCCCAAGTGTGGAGCCAGCCCCAAGAGGGCGACCCCCAAGTGATTTTTCGTCTCTACCGCCTCAGGGAAGCCTCAAATCAAAAAATAACAAGTATAAAAAAATAATCTACATCAAATTTCCTATCAAATGGACTTTTCACTTTTCGAAATAACTCGATCTTAACCTCAGTTAGGGGTGCTTAAAGTTGACGCCTTTTCACATTTTTTCAATTTCACCCTGAAAATACATTTATTATGGGTTTAAAACACATTTTAGAGGAAAATCGGTAAGAACTAAAAGTATTCCTCGTCCAATTCTTCATCCAATAGGGTTATCATGTTTTTCAAAAAACCCAAAATGGGGGGGGGGTGCAAAAAAACTAATTTTCAATTCACATCCTAATTAGTATAGTCACAAACTGCAAAAAAAAAATGACTTTTGATGGAAGATGCATGAAAGTTGGTATGATCAACAACAAGACCAAAACAAAATTTTAGAAAACGGGAGACACTTTCAATTCACCATAAGGGGTGCGAGGGGGTGGTTTTTTGAGGCTCCAGCCCCCCATGTGGAAAGGTTGAACATAGTCGACGTTCTTGGGGTAGATTTCATATATTTCAACCTCCCTGAACTTGGATATGCAATTACTTTTGAAATCTGATAACTAGAAGTGCCCCAAATTTCAAATTAAAAAAAAAACTATTTACTAATATTTGTGAAAAATACCCGGAAAACGCAGTTTCTTACCCCTACACCTCACATAACGGTCAGGAACGAATTTTCAATACGATATTCGGAAAGTAGAGGTCAAACCTCAAGTGTGATTCATTAGATATGAAAAGTTGAATGTCATATCAAATATAAGGTAACTATTGAATATTTCAAAAAATGTATACGTCAGCACAGACAGTGCATTAGGTATGCGAAAAACCTACCAATCTGACGAAATTTTGAACCTCGTATCTCCTTAACCGCGATTCTGGGAGCCCTTAAAAATATCTAGATTTATTAGTCAAGGTATCGACTAGTCATATCCGCAATTCTAAATAGTTCAAAATCTTTTATACCTATGTATCACGTATAGAGACCAAAATATTCAAAAAAAACCCTCTAAAATTTATCAAAATTGTGAATATTTTGGCACCTCCTACTCCTTCCCCTGAAGACGTGTGAAGTTCGGATGGGTAGTCTATAATTCGAGTTTGACCTCTACTATCCGAATATCGTATTGAAAATTCGTTCCTGACCGTTATGTGAGGTGTAGGGGTAAGAAACTGCGTTTTTCGGGTATTTTTCACAAATATTAGTAAAAAGTTTTTTTTTAATTTTAAAATTTGGGGTCGTTCCTGACCGTTATGTGAGGTGTAGGGGTAAGAAACTGCGTTTTTCGGGTATTTTTCACAAATATTAGTAAATAGGTTTTTTTTTAAATTTTAAAATTTGGGGCACTTCTAGTTATCAGATTACAAAAGTAATTGCATATCCATGTTCAGGGAGGTTGAAATATATGAAATCTACCCCAAGAACGTCGACTTTGTTCAACCTTTCCACATGAGGGGCTGGAGCCTCAAAAAACCACCCCCTCGCGCCCCTTATGGTGAATTGAAAGTGTCTCCAGTTTTCTAAAATTTTGTTTTGATCTTGTTGTTGATCATACCAACTTTCATGCTTCTTCCATCAAAAGCCATTTTTTTTGCAGTTTGTGACTATACTAATTAGGATGTGAATTGAAAATTAGTTTTTTTGCCCCCCCCCCATTTTGGTTTTTTTGAAAAACATGATAGCCCTATCGGATGAAAAATTGGACGAGGAATACTTTTAGTTCTTACCAATTTTCCTCTAAAATGTGTTTCAAACCCATAATAAGTGTATTTTCAGGCTGAAATTGAAAACATGTGAAAAGGGGTCAACTTTAAGCACCCCTAACTGAGGTTAGGATCGAGTTATTTCGAAAATTGAAAAGTCCATTTGATAGGAAATTTGATGCAGATTATTTTTTTATACTTGTTATTTTTTGATTTCAGGCGTCCCTGAGGCGGTAGAGACGAAAAATCACTTGGGGGTCCCCCTCTTGGGGCTAGCTCCACACTTGGGGAGCGGAACTTTTTGTATGTTGTAACTGACACCATTATACATCGTATAAACCAAAATTCACCTGGTTAGGAATTTTTTCTAGGTTCGAGCTAATTTGACTGTAGGTACTATATCCTTAGTTACAGATTCCTAATATGCGAATAAATACACTTCCTCCGTTTGTTTACTGGATGAAAATATGTCTTGAAAGATGTGACATTTTTCTTTTAAAAAAACCATTCAAAAAAAGTACTGCTTTTTTTACTTGCTATTTTCCGTATTTTCTGGTCATTTTCACGCCATTTCTCGCTTTGAATTTGCTTAAAAAACAACCCATTTTTTCCTCCAATTAAAAAATTCAAGGAAAGTATAAAATTATTACGATTTCCTCGTTTTTCTTGTTTTTCTTGCCATCATCCACCGCGCATTTCTAACCCAGAACCCGAAAGCAAACCAAGGCTGTAGAATCGTGGAAAATATTCCACCTGTTACAGACCTCGTAACACATCAAAACGATGCCTTTCCCAAACGTCAAGAATTTCCGCAAATTTAAAATTCATCTCGCTTTCCATCATACTTAAACCAAACACGTCAAATGCTAACATCGCGAGTAAAAATTTCCACTCTGCTTTCGCTTCAAAGCCAACATATTCGGTACGTTGTTCAGCTGCTTATTAATTCGTAAACAACGCTCCACCCCAATCCTCGGGCATCTACCTTCGAGCAACAAAGATTTCGAGGTTTTCTGCGACATTACCCTCGCTGATAAAATAGCAGAATAAAAGCGATTAAGAAAATAGGTCGGTGCTCGGAGTGCCATACGTACGCCAACTCCAAAATTCTAGACTCGTACCACACATACGATAGTGCGAGTCGAACAATAACGCATTTTCTTTTCAATTATCAACATCTTAAACACAAACGTACGTATACAGATGCTATACGCATACCATGCTAGATATAAGTACAAGTAAGAGCATAAGAATTAACTTACAATTAACTTTCAAAGTCCAAAAGTCTTTACGGTTCTCGTGCGGTACAAATATGTTGCTAGCTTCGCAAGATAACGTTTTACCGGAATCCGTTCCTTCGGGCGTAAACGTTATAACACTAATTGCGCTTTTGCGATCTGCGCTAACCTGTTATAATAAAATACAAAACACAATTAAATAGCGAACGCCAAAATTTCGCGGTAACGTTTCAATTTTCTCTCAACCTCCATTCATACCGACAATTAGTACGTTAACTTTCAACTTTTAATTTCACCTTCGCCTCGTCTCCGCGCCCTCCGTACAAGAGCTTTTTCCGGTGAAAATGCTCGGACGAAAAATCACACCGAGTCTTTGCTTTGGGAAACTTCTTTATTAAAAATATCACCTTTTTCGCGTAAACTTGCACAACAAATCTCGCCGCACCGATATTGAAATTTTTCCAATTTAAAATCCCCTTCTTTTTGCCTTCCTATCAAGTCGAAATTCATTTTACTGGTGAAAGAAAAACGCAACTGGAAGTAGGGAGAATAAAGACAGATAAAGTATTACAATCTCATCCGATTTATATCTGTTTCGTCGAATAATAACGGACGGCTTCGTAAAAAAACTTTTTCTTTTTTAATAACGTTCAATTTTTGGCATCAGGTAGCTCGGCTAATGCGAGAAAACACGTCGAAATTACGATAGCTAATCCTTTATCGATAATTCGCACCAAATCCGCGAAGAATTAATAATAGATGGATTTTCTATTTATCTCGTTCCGACGACCTTCAAAATCCCTTCGATTCGCGTTGTCCAAATCTACACCGTCGGTGTGAAAAGAACCAAAACGGAAATGACTTCTCTCTGTTGGCGAATTTTTTTTCAAGACCCAATCAGCGATAAAGAGCATCCGAGTTTTTCCACACCGGATAATATATTTGTTGCTATTTTCTCTTTCTGGTTGAAATGGATAACACATTTGAAGAAAAAGTTTCGTTACGTCGTGGAGAGGAAAAAAAAGGAGTCACGCGCGTGAGACGAATATTAAACGAAAACCTTAGCGGGACAAAATGAAAATCTCGTGTATTTCGAGTGGGAATATTAAAAAAAATCCACGGGTTAAACGGGCTGTAGGTTGAATTGTATCGCGGGAATTTCACTTCGTTAGACTGCTGTATCTGAACGTACGATTTAATGCGGCTTTTAATGAGAATACGTTGAGATTTACTGATTTTTCAAAATTTCACAGTGGTTTTGGATTGTTTATTGATTTGGTCTCGAATCTCATCCGGTACCAACTTTCAAAAATTAAAGTGGATTAGATAACACAAGTCAACACGATTGTTGTGTTTGGGTTTGCGGCATTCGATTCAGCGTAAAATTTTCTATAAGATTGGATTAAAAATTTTTTTCAAATTATTCTCAAATCCGTGTGTATTGTTTTTGAAAAATTACATTTTTAGCCCCCCATCCCCCCAAGCAAACTTTGGAAGTCAAGAATGAGCATATTGGTGTATTTTGATGTCTAGAATCAGAATTTGGCCATGAGAACTGAAACACAGAACATTTTTTTTTTTTTTTGTTGACTTGTGTAATCATTGATTTACTTCTGTACATGGGATCACGAACCCTCCACATAACACTAACAAGAATATGAATTAGGTACAAAATAATTAGTAAAAAATTAAAGTATTTCATAAAAATGATGAGAAAATTTAGGTAAAATTATTTCCCAATTTTCAAAGTTCTATTGAAATGACTTATAGGTGCCTAACTGCCTACTTAATTTCTTAAAAGCTTGTGCAATTAAATGGGACAGTGAAACTGAAATTCTCTAATTAAATTAATTAATTTACACAAAACTGTCTTCATTTCGTTATATTTTTAAAAAAGTAGTCTACAGAATACAGACCAACCAGCAAAAAGTGGTCAGATAGTTGATTTTGCTGTCCATTTCTTTGGGCCAAAAAAATTGCAAGACATAATCTAGGTAGCGGTTCAGCATTGCCAAAAATTACGAAAAAAAATTTCTAACCCTGCACAAAGTGTGAGTGAAGGTCAAAATGGAGTGTTTTTCGACCTAACACCGCGCAAAAAATTAAAGTGAGGTTTGAATAAGTGTTAGTAAAAATGATGTGAGATTCATGAAACAGCACTAAAAAGGTGCGATTTGAGTTTCTACATCTCCCTGATCCGTTGCTACCCTTCTCGGATCAAAGCTCTTTCCGCTACCAGGGGGGGTCGAAAAGTTGCAGATCGCGAAATTCAAATACTTATTGTGAAATTTTTGCTGGCTCCGAGTTATTTATTTTTGCGCCCGGTAATTTTACCTTCTTTTTCAAAATTAATTTTTGAAGATAATTTTCAAAATTTTCTCGATCAGTGTAGCCAATTGCAAATTGTGAAAGTCAAATTATTGGAATTCGTGTTGATCTGATCATGTTGTATCTTACTATATCTTATCCCTGGGAAAATTCACAATTTTTTTTGTTTTTTCATTGATCAGAAACAAACTGGGGAGAAAATTTTTCATACCAGTGCAGTCACTTGTAAACCACAAAACCCCTGATTTTTAATTATGAAAAAATGAATTTCGAGACTTGAAGCAAAATTATCGTGAAAAGGTTGTTAATCGGGGTATTATGACCTGCTGAACACGAATATTGGATCGGTTTTCTCATTTGGCCATTTCTTTCCTGAAAATTCGTTATTTTTTGCTCGAGATGCGAAATTTTAACTTGAAAATAACTAATTTTCAGAGAAGAAATTGCCAAATGAAAAATTCAATCTCATATTCGTGTTCAGCAGGTAACAAAAAAAATTGTGAATTTTTCCAGGGATAAGATAATAGTAAGATACAACATGATCAGATCAACGCGAATTCCAATAATTCGACTTTCACAATTTGCAATTGGCTACACTGATCGAGAAAATTTTGAAAATTATCTTCAAAAATTTATTTTGAAAAAGAAGGTAAAATTACCCGGTGCAAAAATAAATAACTCGGAGCCTGCGAAAATTTCACAATAAGTATTTGAATTTCGCGATCTGCAACTTTTCGACCCTCTGGTAGCAGAAAGATTTTTGATCCGAGAAGGGTGGCAACGGTTCAGGGAGATGCAGAAACTCAAATCACACTTTTTTAGTGCGGTTTCATGAATCTCACATCATTTTTACTCGCCTAGAATCACAGGAAACCGCGTTTTTTTCAAAAGTAGGTGCTCTTTGGGCACTTCTAGCCCCCCCCCCCACTTCCACCTGGAGCTCACTTTTTTTTGGGGTAGTCTCCGATAACGGTTCACTGTCATTTTTCCGAAGACGACATCCCGAACGGACATTTTCCCGAATAAGATTTTTCACGAATCCGTTTTCCCGAATACCGAAATCCCAAATACAATTCTCGATTACCTGTTTCCCGAATGCAAAAATCTCGAATAAAGAATTTCACGAATCACCTTTTTTATTATTTCTTTGGAATGTCTATTTCATAGTGATGGAACGGTAGTTTTTTTTTCATATTAACCCTACAGAGTTTGGTCAAAATCCGAGGTATGTTTTTTTTTCGCGCTCCACCCTAACGGCAACAGTGTCCCAAACCCCTCAATCTGGACATAATACCCCAAAAACTTTTAATTTGAGCATCCCAAATACCTAAATTTAGAAATAATATCCCAAAAAACTTGACTGGGACATAGTGTCCTAAAACCAATTTTTTACATGGATATTGTCCCAAAACTTCAAATTTAGACGCCTCGAATTCCTCAATTTAGAAGTACTTATTGAGCCCAAAAAACTGAATTGGGACATATGGTGTCCTAAAACTGATTTTGGGAATGGACAATGAACATACTAGTCTCAAAACCCTCAATCTGGACGCAATATCCAAAAACTTTCCATCTGGATATTCCAAAGACCTCGATTTAGACGTAATATGTACCTCAAAAACTCAACTGTACAACCCTCAACGAATCACCATTTTTTTTCTTTCTGAGTTTGAAAATGGTTGTTTTTCAACATTTAAAAAAAGTTTGAAAATCTCCAGAACACATAAAAAAAGTTGGATTGACGTGCAATTTTCAGCAACATATTAATTTTCACTCATAAAAAAACATTTTTGAGGTTCATTTTCATTTTTGAAAAATTTTGGAGCCGGAGGGGGTGAAGGGACAATTTTCAAAATTTTGAAATCTTCTTTTCGTAAGATTTTCCGGGTCAACAAACAGAATACATTCCCGAAATTTCATAAAATTTGGTTCGGCCGTTTTTCCAGGAGCTTATCTAATGTCAAAGAAGAACTTTAGAATTTTCACAAAGTATAGGGGTCTGTAACTTCGTGAGTTTTTATCGTAGAAAGTTCGTTTTGGTCTTAAAAGAAAGCGTTTGAAAAATTATGAAACTTTTGTCTGAAACGTTTTTTAATTTTTTAACCGCTTTCCGAAAAAAACAAGTTGGCTGCATGCGAAAAACAAAGGCGAGTTGGTTTAAGAATATACAGTTCACACTACTCTCTCAATTATAAATCAGTGAAAATTACCGAAAATCACTGAGAAACAGTCAGAATTGCAGCACAGGAGAAAATCAGTGAAATTTTTTTCACTGAAAACAAATCAGTGAAAGAAAATCACTGGAAATCAGTGAAAATTCACTGCAAAATCTGTGAAATTCTTTGAATAATCAGTGAAAAATCACTGAAAATCAGTGAATTTCACTGATTTTTCCTGTGCTGCAATTCTGACTGTTTATCAGTAATTTTTCACTGATTCGAAATGAGAGAGTAGTGTTTCGTTTCGTTTACGGTGGGGCGGGGTACTACTAACCTCAATATTTCTCATCGACCATCAAAATTGCAGTAGGTAAATTTTTGTATTTTAAATTTAAAATTTGACCAACGTTTATGACCTTCGGAGCCAAATTTTAAAAATTGAAAATTGTTCTTTATTGTCTTCCAAATCTGAATTCTGAAAATGGCAAAACAATTTCCTGCGTCTTTCTCGAGAGCTGAATTTTAGTTTTCGTTCAAATCTCTTTACTCTGAAATAAAATTCTGAAAATTAAACATTTTCCTGTGTCGTTCTGCGGAGCTGAATTTCGATATTTTAATAATTCTCTTGTGCCCTCTACCGACACTGAATTTTGATATTTCAACAACTGAACCCTGTTTCTGAGCTGAATCTTGGAAATGGAAAATTCTCCACCACCCACTTTCAGAGTTTAATTTTGGTGCAGGATATTTCGAAAAAAATCCACGATTTTGAAATCGAATGACTCACAAATTAACCGCTAAAAAAAATGTTAAAAATTTTACACGAGGTACAAAAATAATTCAATTTTATCTCGAAAGTTGTACCCAGTTATTGAACACTTTTTCAGAACTGTTGAAAGAATTCTGGAAATTCCATTAAAATTCCATCTTTTAATTATTCCAAGCTTCTCGACCAGTTCAAGTGCGTTCTCACTGGTAGTTAACCTCGAAAGTAAAAGTTCATTTCGTTTATATCAAGTGAGCGAAAGATATTTCAAAATGAGCACCGTTTTTTAGGCTGGACAACATCAAACGATCTTGCGAAAATCTACGATTTAGAACTTCAGAAGTAAAAGAAATAAGCTACAAAGTTGAAATTTGAATATTTCAAATACAATGTCGATATACTCATCAATGGTAAAAATTTCAAAAAATTCACTCCCACCCAGTTTTAGTGTCTTTACAAAAGAAGGACTACTAATCATAATTTTCAAAACGGCAAAACGCATTTGTTTCAAATAACCACCTCGCTCGCCTGATTTACCCACCCAAATTTTTACTTGGGAAGCTATTTGTGTAAATTGAAGCATATTTCAGTATATTTCAACCAACCGAGAGGTTCGGAATAATTAAAAAATTTAATTTTTAACGAATATCCAGAATTCCTTCAGCAGTTCTGAAAAAAGTGTTCAAAAACTGGGTAAAACTTTTGAGCCATCTATAGCCGCGTTTAGTCATCAGTTCGAAGTAAGAACATGAAATAGAATTAATTTTGTACCTCGTGTAAAATTTTCCAATTTTTTTTTCGATAAATTTATGAGTTATTCAATTTTGAAACAGTCATATTTTTTTGAAATATTCGGTATTTGCAAATTTCACTTACTCTCTTCTTCAGAGCTGCATTTTTGGAACAGAAAACCTACCAACATAGCTGTGTCATGACCACATAGCTACAGCTACCCATCAACCATCAGATTTGCAGTAGGTAAATTTTTGTATTTTTTTATTTAGAATTTGACCAAAGTTGAATCTTTAGAGTAGAATTTTAAAAACTGAATATTATGCTTTATCCTCTTTCAGAGCTGAATCCTGAAAATGTAAAGAAACTAATTTCCTAAGCCTTCCTCCAGAGCTAAATTTCTATCTCTCCTGTACTAACTCTTTTCTACAACAAAATTCTAAAAATTGAATATTTTCCTGTACCCTTCTGCAGAGCTGAATTCTGGTATTTTATAAATTCTCCTGTACCCTCCTCCGGCACTGAATTTTGACATTCCAACGACTAAACCCTGCTCCATAGCTCCCCTCACAAATCTGAACAACCTCACCTCTTATTTTCCACCACTTTCAACCACATATTCATAAAAACACATAAAATCATCACACCATTTCGAAAATCTCTTCATTCGTCTTCGAGTCTCTTACACGATGACATGACATATTTCACTCGTCTTCGAGCCCAACGCTAGCAAAAAATATGTAACCTATTGCGAAACATCAGTCGAAAATTCTCGTTGGCAATACAAGAATAATATGAAATTAAAAATCACGACCGAGATCCGAAAGCGTAAAGAATGAATTAGCTGTTCGGTGAAATGTTGTCCCGATACTGTATCCGCGTACCGGAAAATGAGTTTTCTTTTTGGCTGTTTCGAAATGTTTTCGGAGCAAATTTTTCGCTACAAAGGCTCCCCCCTCGTTGCCATCGTTGTTTCGCCCGACATCGGCGGAAATCTCACGAGCTCCTTTCGCTGGCTGGGTAAACGTTAGAAGTACATTGTAATTTAACTTTTTTTTTTCCTTCCTTTCGTCTCTTTGAATTCCTAAACAGATAGAAATAGAAAGAGACAGAGGGGAAGGAAATGTACGACTGATCGGAATTGTTCCTTCGTTTTTAATTTACACCGAGTCGAATTATTAAAGGAGAAAACCGAGATACCTTGCTATCGGTTTACTACAAATTGACGCGTACTATTTAAAATAATTCTGGCGGAAATGGCGTCACAGCGGTACTATTACATCCTCTGATCCCCCTTCTGGCCATTTTTTTAGTTCTATTTACTACACACGCGGGTCGCGATACCGACAAATATTCAAAGCGTTACCGCTTTGTGAAAAAACCTTTTTTTCTTCTTCAAAATTAGTTCAACCAGAATAACAGATTTTCGTGATTCAATTCCGCCGCCAATTCCCAGTTTCATTCTCTCAACCAACAAACGCTCGACTCATATCGAATATTGCCTCTCTCCGATGCCCTCCTCCCGCGGACTCTTTGCTTTTCCGGAGCCTTACTTTTTTCATTTATATTTTCAACGCGTTTCTTTAAAAATACCTTGTGCGAGTGGAAACGCAGCAGGTAAACGTGGAGTGAAATTGTTTGACGTCTTTTTCCCTCACCTCCCCCTCGTTCACGCGATCGTAAGTCATTTCGCAATTGCTTTCGCTATTTTTCATTTTCATTGAGCATCCGTCGACGCGATGGTGCGAAGCAGTGTCGATGTGTCAATCAGTACTTAAGATTTTCCTTGTTAGTTTTACACCCACCTCGTCTCGTTTTGCTTTTTATCCGCATTATTCTCACTGCCGGAGTTTTATTGTTGTCTTCGTCGTCTCCCAGCCACACCAGTTACATTTCGAAAACCCCAACCCCCCGAATATTAAATTGATTTCCACCGGAGGCGCCACCATACATAATGATAACGATCGCGACTCCTCCTGGCGCAGAACCCCCCACCCTCAAACACCGAAGCTTTTAATAATTTGCGGTATTTGGCGCGATCTTTCGTATACGCCACTTGACAACTTTGGAAAGTATTAACTTTCGTCAGCGAGAGCTGGAAATTTGGGCCAGCGACGCACAGTGGGATAGAAAAAAATCTAGGCGGCAAAAAATCAAAGTTAGGTCAAAAATCAAAGTGAATGAAATGGGAAAAAAATACGCGGATGGTGTTCTACTAGTATTAGAGCATCTAGAAACGTATTTTTTACCTGCCTCACCACGCGGCTGTTGCCATGGCAACGCGCGGCAGTCGCGCGGCTCGAATGAGAAACCAGTATGTGGAATGACACATGTTCTACACAGTGCTGTGTCCAACGATTTCATCACCATTCCACGAGTTATAAAACGCGATTAGATAGTAAATTTCGTGCTGAATTCAATGGTGTGTTCAGTTTTAAGTTTTAATGAAGCCTGAGCGACATATTCGACGTTTAAACTAAGTACTTTTATGTCCTTAAAATTACACTTATTTAGACTTACAATTCCTGTATAAAAAAAGATTCGACTTGATTCGCAAAACACTTCTCGCGAGTTGATAGCTTGAAACCTGTATTATCAATAGGTTTTATCGAATTTTGCCATAACTGGCCATACTGAGCAGTAGCCGCGTATTTGTGTGATGCGCATGGTCCACAATTTTGACAAACTCAAAAAAAAATTAAAAAATAAAGAAACATATCGATTTCTACTAATTTGAATGCGCTGAGTTCGAATATGTATTCCATTTTTTCATCCCACCCCTCTAACCCCCCCCCTATCAGCCCCCTTAATAATATCAAAACTAAAAAAAAAACGAAAATTACGTGTGACGTGTCCTTTGTTAGGTTTTTGAGGGCACTGATTACGAATATTCGGTCATTTTTTAAATTCGACCCCTTGAAATCCCTCTGCACCCCCCCCTCATTTGGACCAACGCATGTATAAGAGATGAAAGTAGTGTATGGCATATCGATTACTAATAATTCGAAAGTTCGGAGTTCGAATATGTATTTCCTTTCTTCATCCCCCTCTACCCCCCCCCCCATCAGCCCCCTTAATAATCAAAACAAAAAAAAAACGATAATTACGTGTGACGTGCCCTTTGTTAGGTTTTTGAGGGCACTGATTACGAAAATTCGGTCATTTTTTTCTATTCGACCCCTTGCAGCCTCCCTAGCCCCCTCATTTGGACCAATGTAAGAGATGAAAGTAGTGTATGGCATATCGATTACTACTAATTTGAAGGTTCTGAGTTCGAATATGTATTTCATTTTTTCATCCCACCTCTCTGAACATGCAGAAGAGGATGACTAAATTTTTTCCAATTTGTGTTTTTTTTACTTGTCTTCATTATTTGCTACTCTCCTATTGTATTTTGTTCAATATATAACTTAAGATTTATATTCAGTAGACTTGAAATCATATATTTCAACACCCCCTCGAAAAATTCTGAAATTTTGGGTTCCCACCCCTCCCCAACCCTTCCGTGGGGTTGAATTGAAAAAGTACCGTCGGATTTGAATTCAGGGGGCCCGAAAACATAAATTTTGACACCCCACTCGAAAAATTCTGAAATTTTGGGTTTCAACCCCCTCCCTCACCCTCCCATGGGGTTGAATTGAAAAAATACCCTCGGGATAGAATTCGGGAGGCCCGAAAACATATATTTTGACACCCCACTCGAAAAATTCTGAAATTTTGGGTTTCAACCCCCTCCCCCACCCTCCCATGGGGTTGAATTGAAAAAATACCCTCGGAATTGAATTCAGGAGGCCCGAAAACATATATTTCGACACCCCACTCGAAAAATTCTGAAATTTTGGGTTTCAACCCCCTCCCCCACCCTCCCATGGGGTTGAATTGAAAAAATACCCTCGGAATCGAATTCAGGAGGCCCGAAAACATATATTTTGATACCCCACTCGAAAAATTCCGATATTTTGGGTTTCAACCCCCTCCCCCACCCACCCCTGAAGGGTTTAGGGTAAAAATTTTTCCAAAAATGAATTCAGCTTGTCAAAAAACCCTTAATTATCAAGTTTCAGAATTTTTTTGCGCGGGAAATCAAGTTAATGATTTTTTGCCGCCTAGAATTTTTTCTATCCCACTGTGCGACGCCGACGAGACGTTGATAAGTCATTTTTTCGCCGTTATTCTCTGCCGTTCATCTCGTCGCATTATCTCGCAGTAGGTAATTCCATTATAACCGTTCGTCGTCATCGTGTTCCACATCTCGAGCTTTCTCGTTCGAGCGGAGCCGTACCTTGACTGACGTCATCGTCACATCATAGCGGTGGCGGTATGGCAAAACTTTCCAAACGTGGCGCGAATAATACGCGTCAAAGTAGTCGAAAAGTGAAAGATCGGCGCGTTAATTAGCTCAATTTGAGCGGCGAATTTCGCCCCGCCAATGAAACGCCTTCTAATATCGGACGATTTTCTTGATTACAACTTTGTTACGGGGTTGAAGAAGGGAAGCGGAGGGGTACAGAAGGTGGTTTTACAATCGTAAAGTGTTTTTACGTGCTGGTTTTCGATTGATGGAAATAGGATGTTAGGCTCGAGTGAAATATCAGCGACGGCGAACGGTGAGATTATCATTGCGATGGGACTGTAATTTTGAGAGAAATGTTTGCAGGAAATTTTAGCTGTGGATGTATTGTTGATTATTATTATTAGAACTGTGAAAAGTTTCAAAACCAATGTTACACTGAGAAAAATGGAGAATGAAAAATGAATAGAAAGTGTTGCAAAAAATTATAAATTTTATTCAAAAAAAATAAATTTTATCCAAAAAAAAATAAATTTTATCCAAAAATAATAAATTTTACCAAAAAAAAAAGTTTATCCAAAAAAATAATAACGGGGCACCATTCGCAAAATTAGCAATTTTTATCAAAAATAAAAAATAAAATTTATCACGAAATTTGGTAAAGTTTATTGCATAGAAAATAAAGTTTGTCAATTTTGCGATAAATATTATTATTTTGCAATAAATATTATTATTTTGCGATGAATATTATTATTTTTTGAATAAATTTTACTAGTTTTGTGAATGGTGCCTTTTTATTATTACGTTTAATAAAATTTATTTTTTATTTTTTTGAGTGTATTAATCGTTGAAAGATCTAGAATATTCTTAAAACTAAAATTGATGGAATGAAGGTGATGATGATGAAACAGTGAACACAATTTTGGTTGAAAATTCAACGTGTGTTGATTTCCAGAAAAGGTGTAGCCGAGGGAAGTGTGAATCAGCACCGTTGAAATTTGATGACTCGATTATTTACATGAATCGTGAAAAAAAAAGGATGAGAAGACTAATTTTTCAAAATATCATTTCACCAAGACTACAAAAATTCAAGCGTCTTTTTTACTCAGGCTGGCAATCAGTCCACAAAGCTAAATTCAAAATCACTCTCTGATTATTTCTTTAGAAAAGTATATAAATTAAGAGTGAAAAGTTTCGGATTTTAATCAAATCCACATGAGTGATTCATTTTGAATAGGTCACCAACCACAAAAAAGTTCTTTATCGTAGCTCAAAGAATGGCAGAGATAAAAGTCCACAAAGTCTCGCCTTTTCATGGGTAAAGCCTAATTAATATGACTTAGGGAAAAGAAAAAGGCAACTAAAATTGATAATTGAGTTTTAACATCTCCCTAAATCACGAACAATCATTTCTGAAGGGAAATGAAAGCTGCTTGTGGAAAATATCCAAAAATCATTAAAGAAAAATCAGTTTTTTAATTTTCTTTCTATCATCAAAACTACAGTAGGTAAATTTTTGTATTTTTTATTGGAAAGACCAAACGTTGACTATACCTATCTGCAGAGTCGAAGTTTTAAAATTAAAAATGTATTGTCCTCTACCCTCTTACAGAGCTGGTTGCTCAGTCTCAAATTTTGATCCGCTAAACACAAATCCGACGTTAGTTTCTTCGTTTAGTCATTTCTATCTGTACAAAACGGTCACAATTTGTAAAATCTGCTTTAAAAAACAACATTTCTTAACGGGTTTTCGCCATTTTCGGCCCCTGCTGCATCGAAATCGCCAAAAGTGAATACGTGAGGTGAATCTACGTTACTCTCTTAATTTGAATCAGTCAAATTGACCGATTAAAAAAGGCAGAATTCAGTCATTGAAGAAATCAGTGAAAAATTTACCGATTCAATTAATGAATTTTCATTTTTGAATCAGTAATTTTTTTCTTGGCTACTGAAATGAATCAGTAAATTGAAATTTTTACATAATTCATTTCATTAGTTGAGAAAAAAAAATCACTGTTTCCCAAAATAAAAATTCACAAAAATTAAATCAGAAATTTTTCACGGGTGGCGGGTAAAATTTTTCCCCAATTAACATATATCAGGGGAATTTTTCACTCCCAAACGATGCTTAATTTTTTAAATTAAAATAAAGCCCAATGTTCTTTTTGACTGTTTTAAAATTAAGAAGAAAAAAAACCCTTTTTTTTGGGATATTTTCCCAAAAAGTGGTCGCTCTTTTTTTTATAATGGTTTTTTTTACGATTAAAACCTTAAAATTAAAATAAAAAGGGGTACAACAAAATTGTTGAAAAAATTATCATAAATGAAGGGAGGGGTCAAAAATTTTTCCAGATTTTTTTACATCGAGGGACACCATCTGAGGCGGTTAGATCGAAAATCGAAGCGGGCCGATTTCACCTATGATCCGGCCAGACCCTTTAGAACTTTTTGTTCATTAGTAGCCCTGAAAAAAGTGTCATAATGTGATTGACAGACAGTAGTTCCTGACTAACAGTACCAATCTTATAACTGTACCTACATATTGAGACTATTTCAAGAAAACTATTTTTGATTTGTCGCAGGAAATTCAAAAAACACGAAAATTGTGACTTTTCTCGCGCATTTAGCTCTAAAAACCCAGGAAAGAGTGAAAAGATGAGCACATTGGATTTCTGGGTAGAAACCTCCAATTTAAAATATTTTTTCGACATTTTTTGAACCTATCATATTGAAACCACAGAATTTTAAAATTAGATTATAATTTTTCTGAAAATTTTCCCTACTTACTTCAAATTTCATGTTGCAAAATGACAACCGAATGTCACCAGAAAATTTACAGCATAATATCGAAAAACTAGAAAGATATACCTTAACAGTAGTGGAGGCAAATTAGAAAATAATAAAAAAAAAAACATTTTTGCTTAGCAAAGCTTTTATTTCGGAAAATTGTCGAAAGTGGTCCCCTGAATAACCCCAAAGAGTTAGCACCCCACAAACCTCAGGCCAACTATTTTAGAGGGGTTAACCCCTCCAAAAAGCCGTTTTTTCACATTATCTCTTCGGGGGTTGATTTTAGGGTAAAAATAGTTCTGTAGTTTTTTGTTCTACACTCAATTTTTAACATTTTTTGTAAGAAAATTATTTCAGTAGGACCGTAAACGGAGGAGATAGAGGGTCCTGAAGGAAGGGAGGTTGGGGAATTACTTATACTACTATTTGAAAACGTGATAACACATATAAAATCGTACCAAACTGTATGTTTTTGGTATGAAAATAGTAGTATTTTGTAAATTGGTGATGGTAATACTATTTGACCCCCCATCCCCTTTATATGTGCCCACTCCGCCTCACCCATTTCTTTTTATTTAGCAATAGCAATATGATTTGTGGCGGGAGACTTTGGCGCCACCCGCTCAGGCAACAGTGCAAGTTGTGCACAACTGCGCCGGGCGGGCTGTAGGAATAGCTAGCCTGTTCCATTTTACGAACGTTCGAATAAGACAATACGTTTTCTGTGAGCTTACGCGAACAGATTGTCGAATAGTTTGTTTTCCGTTTATTAATAGTATCTATGTAAATGTTGAAACTTATTGAATACATCAATTTATGTCACGTTAACTGTTGTTTTATTCATTACACGGGTAATGTGTATAAATACTATAATATTCACACATTGGCGCCCGAATTAAATAAGAAAAATTCACGTTTTTCTTTGTGTTAAAAAAAACTCTGCACGCTTGTGCTCAGGTATGTCTACGTTTTGCTAGTGTTTTTTACGAGAGACACAACCTTTTCCCGATATATTTTAAGTTAGTGAATAATTTTACAAGATCATGGCCAGTCAACCAGACTTTCACCCCGTTGGAGTCTCAGACAAAATATCCAAGTCTGAGCATGACGAGGCAAGCCAAGATCTCGACCATAGACAAAGGTAGGCCAAATTGGCCGCTCACTACAAGATCTTTGACGTCTTCAAGACAAAGAGATTCCACAATAACAACAGAGTGCTGATGAAAAAACCTGTATTAGAGCTCCAGGACCCAAAAAATCTAGGATTGGCATTCCCACATCAGCTCTCAACCTAAACAAAGTAGACAGTGACCTACTCATCTGGCCACAAGTGAGCCATAGGAGAATAGGAAATGAGTCTACCGCGAAAAAGATTGACTAGTCATACAGTGACAAATTTACATTCTCGGTGATGGAAAACTGGAAAATGGTGCCGAATTTTTCCGGCGTAGACCTGCCTTCATCCATATGACGAATTATTCCATTTCAAGGCCACCCCGAAAGCTCCAAGTAAAAACGTGGGATTTAATTTCGCTATTGGTACCCATTCTGGCCAAAAAATCACCGGACACGATATCACACCACCCAGGCTCAGTCCTGGTACGAGATTACAGCATCCAATGCTTACGAGAAATGACCACCCTGAAGCTACGCCAGCTCCCGAAAAAATGCCAAAGCTGGAGCAAATAGAGCAAATAAAGGAGATGACACTGGCCATAGAGGAAAACTTGAGAATGAACCAAACACATACGCTCAAAGACACGACACAACCAGCACTAGAATTTGACCAAATCACATCTCAAGATCCTAAAGATTGATTGCCTAGGCCTAGGTATAAAAACGAGAATACGAGAAACGAACTGCAAGGCGCTTGAAAAAATCAGGGGTTTCAATATTAGGAAACGCGCATATGAGAAAAGCGGGAACCATCAAGCCTATGGCGTAATGCCAGCCCCTTGCCCCTCGAAACCCAGATGAAATTATGACTAAAGGGTGCAAGGATGTCGCAAAAAAAAATCCAGAAAAGCCAGGAATGTGCCCAGATCGTTAAAATGAACAAAAAATCCATTGAGGTACTCCAAAAACAAAAGACCCCGGCCTTTGGGTTTAAAAAACTCCCTTCAAAAAAACAGACCAAATTTATTAAGGTCTGAGCGGCTGAAAATCAAAACAAACGGAAAATTTAATTTTTGGTTTCAAGGGGATCTGGGTGGGAAAAATAACCAAGGTAGAGGGTGAATTGAAAAACACGAATACTAACCTCGCCAACCTGGAAAATAAACAAGGTGTCATTAATCAGCGCATAAACGACAAATTCGTGGAGCAGGCCACCAACATCACGGAATCTGGAAAAGGGCACAGGTTAAATTATAATTGCCCGAAAAAAGGGGAAAAAATGCCCCAAAATGTAAACCAGGTTTCAAACAGGGGCCCCGGGCCAATAAAATTTGTCATAAATCCTACTCCAACAATCACAACACAGAGATGATCAACAACCAGCGCATTATCTCCAATGAGGCGAACGTGCACCACCCACACTGGTTTGTTGAGGCATTTGAAAAATACGTGCAGCCCAAATTAGAACCGGTGTATAGATCAGGCCTGTTCATGGGGCAAATCGTAGTACCATCTGCAGAGTCATGGATCGACAGGATGACTGGAACTACTGACTACGATTATCTGAAAAAAGAATTTTTCATCAAATTCTGGTCTGAGAGCAAACAAAGAGCAGCATTCGAGTACTTTCTCACAAAAGAAGCACTCTCAGGCAACCCGCATGACATCGCGCATAAATTGAAGCGATGGGTCGATACTTTAACGCACCACGACCAGCTAGACAAGCAAAAATTCATCCGTTGTTTCTCTTTTTTTTTGTTATAATTAGTAGAATTGTAATTTTTTCAATACTTATGCCTTGTGTAAAATATGTTACGAGAATTATACATTCATTTGGAAACTACGAGGAGTAGTTCGTAACATTGTCCTTTTTATTTGACTTGCTTGTTACCATCTGCGATGCGGCCAAATACCATGGCTGGTGAAATACTACGAGAAATGAAGCAACTACTCAAAATATTGAAAACCATTTATTTGTATGAGATTTTTCTCCTCGACCGATAATTGGTACCACTACGTTAGAGATTTGGACCCAATCTTATTCGAAATTTTGATCCGACATAACTGCTAAGATTGGACCCAACTTGAAATCGGGCGACTATTCAACTCCAGTCCTTTTGGGGAAGGCGGCCATTAGGCCCTTCCCCATAGGAAGTAACGAGGGTGGTTTTTTTGTTTTCCTTGGGCCCTGCACTTCATGGGGCAATGTGGCGGGAGACTTTGGCACCGCCCGCTCAGGCAACAGTGCAAGTTGTGCACGACTGCGCCAGGCGGGCTGTAGGAATAGCTAGCCTGTTCCGTTTTACGAACGTTCAAATAAGTCAATACGTTTTCTGTGAGCTTACGCGAACAGATTGTCGAATACGAGGCACGTTCAAGTAGTAAGGTAACAACGCCGATTGTGACGAAACGGCTGGACCGATCGTTGCCAGGGCAACGAATTCGGATTCGGCATTCTTTCTACGTCTAGGAGACCCCTTTCCCTTCATATCAGTGTACGTGCAACGAGTTTTAGAAGCGGTTGAACATGTGCGCGTCAAAAAGCGGTCCCGCCAGGTGCGAGCAGCGGTCGGTTATAAAGTTTTTACGTAAAGAGAACGTTATTCCCGCGGAAATCGCTCGTCGATTAAAGAATGTTTATGGTGATGAGGCATTTTCGAGAGTTCATGTTTGGAAGTGGTGTAAGCGTTTTTCCGAAGGACGCGAAAATGTTCACGATGAAGAGAGGTCTGGTCAGCCATCCGTGATTACAGAAAAGATCGTCGATTCCGTTAGGGAAGCAATCCTTGAAAACAGACGAATGACAATTTCCGATTTGTGTTATGAATTTCCGACTGTTTCAAGGGGTACGATGTTTGAAATTGTCAAAAATTGCCTCGGATTCCGTAAATTGTGTGCCAGATGGGTTCCAAAACAACTCACTCCCGATCACAAAGTCGCGCGTATGGGAGCATCTTTGGAATTTTTTGACGCGGTATCAAGAGGAAGGAGATGATTTTTTGGAAAGGATAGTGACGTGTGATGAAACGTGGGTCCATTACACAACGCCGGAGGACAAACGGTCGTCCATGCAATGGAAGCACATCGGCAGTCCCAAAGTTCGAAAATTTAAGCAGACTTTATCAGCTAACAAGATGATGGCATGCGTTTTTTGGGACTGTAAAGGAATTTTGCACGTCGATTACCTCCCATATGGTCAAACTGTTAATTCGGAAGTGTACTGCCGACAATTGAAAGAGCTAAAACGAAAAATTCAGAATCGTAGACGCGGTTTATTGTCACGCGGAGTGCTGTTTCTCCAGGACAACGCGCGACCCCACACATCGATCATGACCACTGCTCTTTTGGAGTCATTCAAGTGGGAAGTTTTGAACCACCCTGCGTATTCTCCGGATTTGGCGCCATCAGACTTTCATCTGTTCCCTCAGCTTAAAAAATACCTTGCTGGAGAAAGATTTCAAAACGATGAAGAGCTCCAAAATTGTGTCAACGAATGGTTTAGAAGTTTGGCGGGCGACTTCTTCAAGGAGGGAATACTCAAGCTCGTCTCACGCAGCGACAAATGCCTCAACCGGTTAGGTGATTACGTTGAAAAGTAGTCTAAGGTTTTGTCTATTTTTGTCTAAAATTATACGTTCCTACGATTTATACTTTTTTTTCTATTGGCGTTGTTACCTTATTACTTGAACGTGCCTCGTAGTTCATTTTCCGTTTATTAACAGTATCTATGTAAATGTAGAAACTTATTGAATACATCGATTTATGTCACGTTAACTGTTGTTTTATTCATTACACGGTTAATGTGTATAAATACTATAATATTCACACAGATTGAGGGGTGAGGTGGGGTAGACATATATGTAGAAGGGGGTACACGATCAAGAAGTATTTTTAACCTTCTACCCTCTCCCATGTGTCCACCCCACCTCACCCCTCAATAGTGTTGCTATTCCTAAACAAAAACAAATGAGTGTGGCGGGGTGGGCACATATAAAGGGGAGGGGGAATACTACTATTTTTATGCCAAAAACATACAGTTTAGTACGATTTTATACGTATTATGACGTTTTCAAAAATAATAATATATTTCCCCAACTTCCCTTCCTTCAGAACTCTCTATCTCCTTTGCTTACGGTCCAAGTGAAAAATTTTTCATACAAAAAATGTTGAAAATTGGGTGTAGAACAAAAAATTACAGAACGATTTTTATCTTAAAATCAACCCCCGAGGAGATAATGTGAAAAAACGGCTTTTAGAAGGGTTAACCCATCTAAAAAAGTTAGCCTGAGGTCTGTGGGGTGGTAACTTTTTGTGGTTATCCAGAGGACCAATCTCGACAATTTTACGGCAAAATGTTTTTTTTTCTTCCAAATGATGCTAATTTTCCCTTCATGCAATTTCGCCCGAAAACTTCAAAGATGAAAGTTGACATCCTAATAAGTAAGTTATCATGAAAAATTTTCAAACTCACTCTTTTCAAGATTTTTTATGAAAAAACATCAAACCATTAGTTAGGTAGGTACGTAGGTATGGATACAGTGCATAAGTAGGCACTATATAACCCTCAAAACGAAGAAAAGCCCTACAGGCCCGATTACCTAGTAGTCTACAGTCCAAGAGGCAAAAAGTGCTCTAGAAATCGAAATTAGTGTGCATTTTCGCTGGACAAAAAAATCAGTTGGTTTATTGTAAGAATGGGTCCCGTAGTCCCAAAAAACCGAATTTTGGATTTTTGCCACGGCACAATAGGGAGCTGAGGCCTGAAACCCCCCTTTTTTCTCAATTTTTAAATTTGACTTTGGACAAAAAATTTTTTCACATTCTGGTAGCAGACACTCCCCTGACTCCAAATATATGTCACAACCCTTGGGTTACGGGCACAATGGGGTGCTGGGCCCCCAATGTGCGATTTTTTGCCAAATTCGACCATTTTTGGCACAATAATGCCTCTGTAGGCATTATGCGGTATGCTGGACAAAAAAAATCAAACGATATGTATTCTTGGGTTCATTCCGCGTCCAATGAGCCAAAGTTTGAGGAAAACTGTGGGCACAATAGGCCGGTGTGGAATTTCAAAGTTTTGAAAACACGCGATTTTCTCCCCCTTTGTTAAAAAAATAAGTCATGAAAAAAATCTGAAACTTGGGTTGCGACATATCAAAATGGGTTAAAATTTCACGAGAAGAACGAAATTATTGATGAAAATTAAATTTGAGCAATTGGATGGTTTTGTTGAATTTCTGGCGAAATTCTACCCCACTTTCATAGGTTACATGTCAATTCTTTGAAAATTCTCAAAAATTAATTCAATTTGAGGCTCAAAATTCTCTAAAGTTGCTCAAAAAAAGTTTTGGATAATATTTTTGAATTTCCGACGAAATTCTACCCCACTTTCATAGGTCACATGCCAATTTTTTTGAAATCAATCAAAAATTGACTCAATTTAAGGCTCAAATTTCTCAAAAGTTGCTCAAAAAAATTGGATGGTTTTGTTGAATTTCTGGCGAAATTCTACCCCACTTTCATAGGTCACATGTCAATCTTTTGAAAATACTCAAAAATTGACCCAATTTGGGGCTCAAAATGGGTTAAAATTGCTCAAATTTAATTTTCATAAATAATTTCGTTCTTCTCGTGAAATTTTAACCCATTTTGATATGTCACAACCCAAGTTTCAGATTTTTTTCATGACTTATTTTTTTAACAAAGGGGGAGAAAATCGCGTGTTTTCAAAACTTTGAAATTCCACCACGACCTATTGTGCCCACAGTTTTCCTCAAACTTTGGCTCATTGGACGCGGAATGAACCCAAGAATACATAGCGTTTGATTTTTTTTTGTCCAGCATACCGCATAATGCCTACAGAGGCATTATTGTGCCAAAAACGGTCGAATTTGGCAAAAAATCGCACATTGGGGGGCCCAGCACCCCATTGTGCCCGTAACCCAAGGGTTGTGACATATATTTGGAGTCAGGGGAGTGTCTGCTACCAGAATGTGAAAAAATTTTTTGTCCAAAGTCAAATTTAAAAATTGAGAAAAAAGGGGGTTTTCAAGCCTCAGCTCCCTATTGTGCCGTGGCAAAAATCCAAAATTCGGTTTTTTGGGACTACGGGACCCATTCCTACAATAAACCAACTGATTTTTTTGTCCAGCAAAAATGCACGCTCAATGAACACTTTTTGCCTCTTGACTGTAGACTATAGCCATCGATGATTTCAACTTCATCGAGTTCATGAAAATACATCACGATGACATTTCACCTCGTTAAAAAGTTTCCTCGTTCTAATTTTTATCGACTTCTTTAATTGTTACTTCTGTAAACTTATTTTAATCAATTTCCAGACATTGTAACTCTATTTCTCATTTTCAGCTTGGCATAAGTTCTCAATTTATCTTTTCTTTTGAAATTATTTAATGGACGCCTACTTCGACATCTATAATTACAAGTCTCGGGGTAATTAAAACAGAGAAGAAATAAGGCTAATAATATCTCGATGAGAATCGGTCAAGGCACTTACCAGCATTGATTTTCAACTTGGTAAAACTTTCTCCTATCTCACCCCTCCACTCCTTTAAACCCGCAAAAAACCCATTCTCGGTTTTAAAATGGCACCCGAACAAAACGGAAGAAACCTCTCTCAGTTCATTTTAATTTCAAATGTTAAAACAACTCTGGAAACTTAAGACGTCCCCCTAATTCTATGCAGATTTCAAATATACATCAACCGCCAATTAAATATATTAAATTATTTTCAAAGTCGACTCGAAACTCACCCGAGCGACGCTCGCAATACAATCCATCGGCACGTGAATACCCCTCACTCTCTCGTAATCTGGAAGGAGAAAAAAAAAAACAGCTTCCGGAACGAGCGGGGATAAACAAAAGGACAAAAATTAGCCGAGAAATGCGCGATATTAAGAAATTGAAATTTGCATGTCGTAATTAAGCGTAATTTCAAAAGATTCTCGGTTCTTGCTTTTTGCCCCGGCAGCCAAAAGCCACAAACATGTAGCCACTTCCTTCACGTGTTCGCTTATTAATGGCTTTTTTAAAGATAACGACGCGACGGCTACGGCACGACCGTGGTTAAAATGCAGAACCGCCGCACCACCGTTTGGCTGGCTTTTTTTTCGAAACAAAAGCCAGCCAAACATATTAAAAACTTGTCACATTATGCTGCAGAAACACGCATTACACCGGAGTAGTATTTTAATACAGTCGTCGTCGAGGTCTCGGTACAATCGTGAATTCAGGAATAGATAGCGAAGGGGGAAGAAAAACGTAGAAAGGAAAAGAGCAGTAATTCTACCGTTTATCTGGTTGTTTTACAATGCTGCATACAAATTCGTCTGCGACCAGGGAGAAAGAAAAAAAACAAGAAGGTATTTCAATTTACGAGATTACTAAATTGAAAAAGTACACAAGCTCGAGAAGTTTTAAGCAAAACGATCATTTTTTTTCCAATCAAATCAATCTAAACCGAAGTGATTTTTTTATCGAGGTCTTGGCGTTCCTCGTAGCTCGACTGCCTTAATGAAGCTATTCCAAATCCACAGCATCGAATAAAGAGCAGAGGTACACCATAAACTACTCTTAACCCGAATTCCTCGGCCACATAGGTTGAAAAACCACCCTAAAACCTTTGTTTCGTCCTCGTACGACGTTGGGCTACTCGTATTTCTTGTTACGACCACCACCGGCGAATAATTGCGCCAGAAAGGGACAATATGTACTTAGCATCGGAGGAGGAATTTGCAGCGCGAGTGTGTCCTTTCTTCCTTTCTCTTTCTCCGTTTCGTAATACTCTTTGCGCAATATTTACCGAATAAATTCTTCGCTTTATTTTCGCGCACGCAGGTTTATATTCGAAAATTTCGCAAAAATGAGGTAATTTATTAAACCTCGCGCGCCCCTTCCGCTGTCGGGCTCCGGCTCGACCAGTCGTATAGTTTCTTTGCTCGTTACGTAATTGCTTTTATCTTTGTTTATTAGATAGTTTTTATTTAAATTTATCAGCGGGTTTCGCTTTTTCTGCGCGCCATCGCCGCAGCCAGCAACGCCGCCGACCAACTTAGCCGAAATATGAACTATAAATCATTTACCCCGGGTTAATTTTGTTTCACTACTGTTGAAACCATTAAAAACCTAAGGTTTTCTTCGTCGCTATATATGAACTGTAAATTAATTTCTTTGCATATTTTTTTCACCCTGGATGCAGTTAGTGGTCGGAGGTGGTGGAAATAGAGGGGAGGGGGGCCAAGGGGATTTGTGCTTGGGATGTGTACCCTTTTACTTGGTTGCGGATACTTGACCATATACCTTTTATAAAGTATAGACACCCTATATTCCAGTGATCCATGAAGAATTGTCACGTTGCAATCAAGGTAAATAGATACTACGTATATAGGTAGTCTAGATCGGCGAGTTTGTGCGCTAATGTGTGAATGTTTTGGAAGTCACTGGTTGAAAATTTTTATCACTACACTATAGACACTGGACCTGGTGCAGGTTATAATCACTACTTTTGATTTACGTACGTAAATGTAAAAACTAGAGAAGCATTGACCTCGAGCGGAGCAATGCGCCAGGACATATGTCAACCACTGACGTCACTATCCCTGCACTTTCTCAGCTCCCGGGTGTGTACAACACGATCATAGACTACCTATATACGTAGTATCTATAGAGACTGCAATGTAACGCTTGGTTTGGCCTATCCCCCAGCGCCGTAAGCAGTGGAGCAGCCGGCAAGAAAACACTGGCATTGACTCGAGTCTATCTTGACGTCATTTTAGAGCCCCCCCCCCCCCCGAAGCCTCGTAATTTTTTATTGGTTCGTTGTCCGCTGCTCCACTAGCTTACGGCGCTGGGGGATAGGCAAACCAGCGTTACATTGCAGTCTCTATTTACCTTGGTTGCAATTGATAAGTACCAGTTGTCACGGAAGGAATGTTCTGTCTGTCTAGGTGGTAACACTGGGCGGCGAAGCTGATGGACGAAAGTCCATTTAGAACCTATACGATTGTACCTCTGCATTGTACCTCTGCGTAGTTTTTAAGAGTTATTGTAGTGTTAAGGTCGTTTTACAGAGTTAAGTTATTCTAATGGTTTGTCTCGGCCTAATTAAAGAGTAATAATGGTATAGTTCGTTTTAATTCCCTTCTTTCGTGTTAATTGAATCGTTCGTCTAATTTAATATTGCATGAGTCGTGATGAAATAATATAAGTCGTCTTCGAAGAGTGTATCTGTAGATTATGGGAAGGTACATATGCCTATTAGAACAATTATGAGCTAGTCAGGTAGGCATCAATGTATTCTCTCTCACAGTGGTGTCGTCAGAATCGAAAATTGGGGGGGGCACAAAAGGGGCCGGTGTGTTGGCAAACTTTTTTGATTTTTCGAAGTGGAAAAGGGAGACTGACTTTTTTCACCTAACATTCGCAAATACCTGGGTTACCAATGAAATCTGGAGTATATAATTGTAACGAGTAATTGTAATTCTCCCCACCTAAAGTGATATTTTGGTCGAACCTTTCGATATTCTAGTTATTCATAGATTATTCTTTTTATTTTTAATATGTTTTTATACTTCGTTCCATGTACATTAGGGTGGCCCTTAAAAAAAAGTTGGGATTTTTTTCGGGACCCCCCTCCCCCCCTAATTTGATGCCACTACATGAGAAAATGACGTACAAGAAATTTCAGCCCAATCGATGCATGTTAACCCGTCCCTCAAAGCCCATTTTGAAAAATTGATGGAGCGCGCCCGAGCTGATAATATTCCACTACCCTATTGACAATTTCAAATATAAAAATGCTAAAAGCATGCTAGCACGTCATGCTAGCATCGCCTTGCATGATTTTGGACCCCTTGGTGCTAGCATTATGCTAAAGGATAGTGCTAGCATCATACAAAGCATGATGCTAAGCACTGTAAGGACATTATGCTAGCACTGCCCTTTGGCATAATGCTAGCACCAAGGGGTTCAAAATCATGCAAGGTGATGCTAGCATGACGTGCTAGCATACTTTCATCCTGGCATGATGCTAGCACAGAACCTACACGAATGCTAGCACTATTCTTTAGCATAATGCTAGCACCCAGGGGTCCAAATCATGCAAGGTGATGCTAGCATGACGTGCTTTAGCATACTTTCATCCTGGCATGATGCTAGCACAGAACCTAGCACGATGCTAGCAACTATTCTTTAGCATAATGCTAGCACCCAGGGGTCCAAAATCATGCAAGGCGATGCTAGCATGACGTGCTAGCATGCTCTTGTCCTGGCATGATGCTTAGCACAGAACCTAGCACGATGCTAGCACCATTCTTTAGCTAATTGCTAGCACACCAGGGGTCCCAAAATCATGCAAGCCGATGCTAGCATGACGTGCTAGCATTCTTTTCATCCTGGCATGATGCTAGCACAGAACCTAGCAATGATGCTAGCACCATACTTTGCGTTGTGCCACTGGCATGATGTAGCATGGTGCCACCTAGCATGAATGCTAGCATTTTACTTGGTAGCATGATGCTGGCATGATGTAGCATGGTGCCACCTAGCATGATGCTAGCATATACTTGGTATCATGAATGCTAGCCACAATGGAAGAGCTAGCATTTAGCTGGCATGGTGTGCTAGGATTATGCTAGCACTAATTTCACTATGGTCTATCATATATGCTTAAGTACTTACCGCTTTACCTTTTCTGTTGATCTTGGTTTAGAGGAGCACGCCACCATGTCTAGGTGGAATATTAATATTAAAAGTAATACTTAAATTTCATGCTGGAAATTTTTTTTCTTCAATTTTGATCGAATTGGGGAAAATTTTTTGTTTTTTGGATATACTACACGTATAATAAAATTTTAGGTGCACTTTATCGAATTTATAACTCACCCTTGGGGGCTAAAATCTCAAAATTTCACAATTTAAGAAGAAAATGGAATTAGAATTTCATGCTGGAAAATTTTTTTTTCTTCAATTTTGATCGAATTGGGAAATTTTTTTGGTTTTTGGCTATACTACAGTATAATAAAATTTTAGGGCACATTCAGCGAATTTATAACTCACCCCTTGGGGCTAAAACCTCAAAATTCACAATTTTAATGAACTAGCATATTTCTAGCATAATGCTAGCATTTGATACTCGGAAAATTTTTTTTCGCATACAGTTCGTAAAAATTATGAACTAGCATATTTCTAGCATAATGCTAGCATATTGATACTTGGAAAAATTTTAGGTGTATTGACAATAGTTTTCTTTTAGTGATGAATGGTTGGGTGTGAGAAGGGATGATAGCACATTGTATTTAGAAAAATTGAGGTACGTAGCATGAACTAGCATATTTCTAGCATAATGCTAGCATATTGATACTTGGAAAAAATTTTAGTGTATAGCATAAAAGCATAATGCTAGCATTTTTTTTTTTTTTTTTTTTTTTCCAAAGCACATTTTTCAACTCAAGCATTTGATTCGCATACAGTTCGTACTAGCATATTTCAAGCATGATGCTAGCATATTGATTACTAGCATTTTGCTAGCACATTTCTCAACTCACGCATTTGATTCGCATACAGTTTGTAAACATGATTGAATTAGCATATTTCTAGCATAAAGCTAGCATATTGATACTTGGAAAAATTTTAGTGTATAGCATAAGCATAATGCTAGCATTTTGCAAAATACAGTTCGTAAACACTTATTGAACTAGCATATTTCTAGCATATTGAATACTTGGAAAAATTTAGTGTATAGTCATAACCTCAGCATCCTCTCTAGAATGTGCAAGCATCTTCAAAATGGCATAATGCTAGCATTTTGTAAGCACTGTTCTTTAATCTTACATTGATTTTTAACATTTTCCAAGCACTACTTCCACTTGACAATTTTTGGCAAACACATTCATAGCATTGATTTGCAATATAGTGTGCTAGAACAATTATTTTAGCATATTTCCAGGATCATGCTAGCATACTGCCATTGAAAAGTTTTTCATTGTATAGAATAAACCCTAGCATGCCTGCATGGAATACTTAAAGAAAATTATAAGTATCAATTTGCTAGCATTTTAATGGTGCTAGCAAACTGTGCACTACTTCCACTTGACAATTTTTGCAACACATTCATAGCATTTGATTTGCATATATGTGCTAGAACCAATTAATTTTAGCATATTTCCAGGATCATGCTAGCATACCTGACATGAAAAGTTTTGCAGTTGTATAGAATCAATACCCTAGCATGCTGCATGGAAATACTTAAAGAAAATTATAAGTATCAATTTGCTAGCATTTTAATGGTGCTAGCAAACTGTATGCAAATCAAATGATAGGATTAATCTTACATTTGATTTTAACATTTTCCAACAACACATTCATAGCATTTGATTTGCATATAGTGTGCTAGAACAATTATTTTAGCATATTTCCAGGATCATGCTAGCATACTGACATTGAAAAGTTTTCATTGTATAGAATAACCCTAGCATGCCTGCATGGAATACTTAAAGAAAATTATAAGTATCAATTTGCTAGCATTTTAATGGTGCTAGCAAACTGTGCACTACTTCCACTTGACAATTTTTGCAACACATTCATAGCATTTGATTTGCATATAGTGTGCTAGAACAATTATTTTAGCATATTTCCAGGATCATGCTAGCATACTGACATTGAAAAGTTTTCATTGTATAGAATAACCCTAGCATGCCTGCATGGAATACTTAAAGAAAATTATAAGTATCAATTTGCTAGCATTTTAATGGTGCTAGCAAACTGTATGCAAATCAAATGATAGGATTAAAAAACAATGCTGACAAAATTCTGGCATTAAACAATTAGAGTGGTGCCAGCACATTCCTTGTGAGAATGCTGGGTTTATGCTATAGGTTCAATATTTTTCAAGTATCATTATACCAGGCTAGTTTATTTGTGCTAGCGCACTATATGTGGATGAAATTATGCGATTGTAGATTGTACGCCAAAAATTTCCCACACACTAAAATTTTTCAAGTATCAATATGCTAGCATTATTTTTAAAATATGCTAGCTTAACAGTGCTAGCACACCGCAGGCAAATCAAATGAAAGGTAAAGAACAATGCCTACAAAATGCTAGCGCATTCCTTGAGAGGATGCTGAGGTTATGCTACACACTAAAAATTTTTCCAAGTGCAGTGTGCTAGCATTATACTATAAATACGCTATATCAATAGTGAATTAGTGATAGCACACTGTATGCGAATCAAATGCTTGGGGTTAAAAAACCTGTGCTTATAAAATGCTAGAACTATGCTATAAATTTACCTACGCTAGTTTAGCAGTGTTAGCACACTGTAGGCGAATCAAATGTTGATTAAAATATAAAATGCTAGCATTATGCATATAATATGCTAGTTCAGTAGTGTTAGCACACTGTATATGCGAATCAAATGAAGGGTTAAAAAACTGTGCCGATAAAATGTTAGCTTTATGCTATCTCGAATATGCTAACATATTCATGTGAAATGATGCCGATGTTATGCTACACACTAAAATTTTTCCAAGTAACTGTATGCGATGCGAATCAAATGCTAGGGTTAAAAAAACTGTTTAACTGTGCTTACAAAATGCTAGCATTACATTATCACGAAGATGCTAGCTATTCATTGAAATGATTGCTGAGGTTATGCTAACTAACTAAAATTATTCCAAGTAGGAGTATGCTAGCATTATTGCTATAAATATGCTAGTCAAGAAGTGCTAACACACTATATGCTGATCAAAATGTAGATTAAAGAACAATTCTTACAAAATGCTAGCATTATGCTATCAACGAGGATGCTAGCTAGCATGCTAATTAACTAAAATTATTCCTGTAGTATTATGCTAGTATTATGCTATAAATATGCTATCACGAGGATGCTAGCATGCTAAAACTATCTAAAATTATTCCATGTAGTAGTATGCTAGCATTATGCTATAAATATGCTATCACGAGGATGCTAGCATTAAATGCTATAAATATGCTAGTTCAATAGTGCTAGCACACTGTATGCGAATCAAATGCTAGGGTTAAAGAACAATTCTCACAAAATGGCTAGCATTATGGCTATCACGAAGATGCTAACATATTCATTGAAATGATGCTGAGGTTATGCTAAGCACTAAAAATTTTTCAAGTAGTAGTATGCTAGCATTATGCTATAAATATGCTAGTACAATAGTGCTAGCACATTGTATGCGAATCAAAGGCTAGGGTTAAAAAACTGTGCTTACAAAATGCTAGCATTATGCTATCACGAAGATGCTAGCACATTCATTGAAATGATGCTGAGGTTATGCTAAGCACTAAAAAATTTTCCAAGTAGTAGTATGCTAGCATTATGCTAGTTCAATAGTGCTAGCACACTGTATGCGAATCAAATGCTAGGGTTAAAAAACGGTGTATGCTATAAATATGCTAGTTCAATAGTGCTAGCACACTGTATGCGAATCAAATGCTAGGATTAAAAAACTGCGCTTACAAAATGCTAGCATTATGCTATCACGAAGATGCTAGCACATTCATTGAAATGATGCTGAGGTTATGCTAAGCACTAAAAAATTTTCCAAGTAGTAGTATGCTAGCATTATGCTATAAATATGCTAGTTCAATAGTGCTAGCACACTGTATGCGAATCAAATGCTAGGGTTAAAAAACTGTGCTTATAAAATGCTAGCATTATGCTATTACTGAGGTGCTAGCACATTGCCTGCTACTATAATGCTAGGTTTGTACTACTCAAAATTTATCTAAGTAAAGTCATGCTAGCATCATGCGAGCATAATGCTTTATTTATTCTCCTCTGGGTGCTACTGATGACAATATGCTCGAGAGATGCTAGTATAATGCTACCATGCTAATTATATGCCAACATATGCTAGCATAATGCTAAAAAATTGTCAATAGGGTACGGCCACGCGGAAACGAAACGCTAAAAATACCCCTAGTGACCCGGCGACTTAAAATTTACGCCAAAGGCATGGAAATGAAGATAGAATGTTCCGGTTTGCGGCATTCGATTCCTTATAAAATTTGTAATAGGAAAAGCTAATTTTCAATTTTTTGCGCCCCCGGGAGGAAAAGCGCTAGGGTTTTACAAAGTGCAACTGAACAGAAAAAATCAAATTATTTGATAAAAATTTTTCAAACACATTTTTCGAGGGGAAAGAATGAAAATTTAATTCTACTCAGTTTTGGGGTCATTTTGAATTCGAACTATCACTAGTACCCAAAGTGAGGGGACAAGAGGGAGGGGATGAAAAAAATTTCGAAAAATTGAGTGTGGTATCAAAATCCACATTTTTTACTCGCGAAATCCGCTTCCGAATCGAGTGTGGTATGAAAATTCACGTGTTTTTTTTACCCCGTGAGTTAGTTTCCGATATTTCTTCATCAAAACCCCCAAAATGGGCCCATGGGGGGAGGGGGTGTCAGGGAAACACCAAAATAAAAACGTTTTATAAGAATCGAGTGTGGTATCAAAATTCACGTTTTTTTTTACCCAGAGAGTCCGTTTCTGATGTTACTTTATCAAATGCCCCAAAATGGGCCCATTGAGGAGGTGTCAAGGAAAATCCAAATCGAAAACTTTTCATAAGAATCGAGTGGGGTATCAAAATTCACGTTTTATTTCGGCCCTCCACTTCATATTTATGTAAAATTTTCAATTTGGGTCCTCAACACCTCCCCAATGGGCCTAATTTGGGGATTTTGATGAAAGTAAAATCGGAAACGGATTCTCTGAGTGAAAACGCGAATTTTGATACCACACTCGATTTATGAAAAGTTTTTATTCTGGCGTTTCCCTGACACCCCCTCCCCCCATGGGCCCATTTTGGGGGTTTTGATAAAGTAAAATCGGAAGCGGATTTCGCGAGTAAAAAATGCGGATTTTGATACCACACTCAATTTTTCGAAATATTTTTTCATCCCCCCCCCTTCCCCCACTTTGGGTACTAGTGGTAGTTCGAAGTCAAAATGACCCCAAAATTGGGTTCGGATGCTCTGAATAACCCCTAGATTAAATTTTCATTCTTTCCCCTCGAAAAATGTGTTTGGAAAATTTTATCAAATATGTAATTTGATTTTTTCTGTTCAGTTGCACTTTGTAAAACCCTAGCGCTTTTCCTCCCGGGGGCGCAAAAAAATTGAAAATTACCTTTCCCGATTACAAATTTTATAAGGAATCGAATGCCGCAAACCAGAATATTCTATCTTCATTTCCATGCCTTTGGCGTGAATTTTAGGTCGCCGGGTCACTAGGGGTATTTTTAGCGTTTCGGTTCCGGGTGACCGTAGTGGAATATTATCAGCTCGGGCGCGCTCCATCAATTTTTCAAAATGGGCTTTGAGGGACGGGTTAACATGCATCGATTTGGCTGAAATTTTTTGTACGTCATTTTCTCATGTAGTGGCACCCAACTAGGAGGGGTCCCGAAAACAATTCCAACATTTTTTTTCCACCAAGTATAAATAAGGGCCACCCTAATGTACATTGAGTACAATATTCTTTTTCGAGTTATAATTTTCATGTTTTATAATGTAAGGAAAATACAGAGTTGGTATTAGGTCTTTTTCGAACACGTTGATTTTGTTGAGAACAACTTTGAGATTTTTTAAAATTTTATATTGTTGTTTAGAACGTGATGTTTTTTGAATTCGTGTTGATTTTATTGTATAAATAGAAGTTCGAGTAAGCCGTACTTTTATTGAGTTTTTTTTTTTATTTCGAGTTCAATATTGATACGGACTTTTTAGGTTTTGACCCAAAAAAAATTAGCAGAACGGGGGAGTTTCGGATATAAGCTCAGTAAAGCATGTATTTCAATATTCCCGAACTTCCCTAAAATTAGTAAATATTTTGACCCCTTTTGGGGGCGTGAGGGGGTTCAAATTTTGGTTTTTCCACCATAACTTTCAAAATTACGCATTTACTAAAAAAAAAAGTTGAAACAAACGTTGTAGAGAATTAAAAACAAATAATTTCGTTTTTTACAGTTCTTCCCTAGAACGTCATGGGAGGGATCTGGGGTCTTTCGAAAAAAATCAATTTTGAAAATTCCCTATTAAGAGAAATAATTACCAAAAACCGAGTTTATCGACTTTTGGGAGCGGCTTTTTTGCCTAGTACATCCCATTACTATGTAAAACAAGAAAAATGTATAGTTGACCCCTCATCTCAAAGTAGGGGGATGGACCTTCCGTAGAAAAAGTCGCGTTTTCCCCCAAGCATAGCTCAGCTACAGTGAAAAATTCGAAAAATTGGTTCAAACAAACGTTGTAGAGCGTTGAAAGACGAACATTTTACTTTTTTTTACCTTTTTTTCTACTTGGTCTTGGAAGCGAGTTATTGCAAGAAGAAAAAAAGCGGCGTGGCGTTTAAAATTTTTTCATTAACTCAATAAATTACGCACGTGTAGATCTGGTATAAAATCTAGCGAACTCATAGTCCAAAAAGTGGATTTCTGGGGGTTTTGTGATCACTGAACTCGATTTTTATTGTCATTTAACTTTTGGACCCAAATAAGGCCTCAAAAGGCGAGATTCAAAATTCGTAAAAAATTTTTGAATGCTGCATCGATTTTTTTTCTTTTTGCCATAACTCGCCCCCACGACCACATAGATAAAAGTAAAAAAAAGTTTGTTTGAACCAATTTTTCACTGTAGCTGAGCTATGCTTGAGGGAAAACGCGAGTTTTTCTACGGAGGGTCTACCCCCTTACTTTGAGATGAGGGGTCGACTATACCTTTTTCTTGTTCTACATAGTAATGGGATGTACTATGCAAAAAAGCCGCTCCCAAAAGTCGATTAACTCGATTTTTGGTAATTATTTCTGTTAATAGGGAATTTTCAAAATTGATTTTTTTCGAAAGGCCCCAGCTCCCTTCCATGGCGTCCTAGGGAAAAACTGTAAAAAACGAAATTATTTGTTTTTTAATTCTCTACAACTTTTGTTTCAACTTTTTTTTAGTAAATGCGTAATTTCGAAAGTTATGGCCGAAAAACCAAAATTTGAACCCTCAGGGCCCAAAAAAGGGGGTCAAATTTTTACTAATTTTTTGGGGAAATTGGGGAATATTAAAATCCCTGCCTTACTAAAGCTTATACCCGAAAACCTTCCCCTTTATCTAAATTTAAAAATTTTGGGTTTTTAAAAAAGGGATTAAAATTTTAAAAAAGGGCTAAAAACCCCCCAAATTAAAATGGGGAAAAAGAAACGGGGGGTTTAAATTCGAATTTGTAAACAAGTATTTTGGGCCCAATGTGAGTCAAGTAGACATTTTGGGGTAAGATTTTTGGGAAACCCCCGGGAAGGGTAGGGCTTGGGGGGGGGTTTTAAGGATATTTTTTCTGGGGGGGACATAGCTTTCCCCAATTTATAGGGGTTTCTTTTGGGGCTTTAGAGAAAACCTTGTGTTACCCCCTTCATAAATCGAAAATTTGGTCTATTGGGTTAAATTTTAGGTCGGTTTTAATATGTGATTTAGCCCAGATTTTCTCCGCCATGAGTGTACTTCTTCATACACCAATTTTTCTAGTATTTAATTCTTACTTTATCATAGGTTCTAACCCACAGTATTTTGTGTCATATTTAAAGGCCGCGCTGTGCGATAGGTTTGAGTTAGGTATGAGATAGGTAGCAGCTCTAGGCTGCAGAGACACATCTGGTATGAGAAGTAGGTATAGTGGTTTGCCTAGTTGTACAAACTTGCCTGTCTATCGACAGATTTGTAAGAATTCATCTTTTCTTTTGGTTTCTTAATTAATTAATTTTCTATTTTTTTATTCTAATTATCTTTCTTTAATTCAATGTGCAAGTGAGCTGCACAAGAGGAGCCTACGGGGGTGTGATGAGGGCATATATTTGATCGGCAAATAATCGTTGAAAATTTTGTGGGCCTTATTAGTCCAGTCAAATTAGCTCATATGAGAGGTCAACTTCCAATAAATTTGGGGAAAAAATTTTTTTGGGCAGAAAGGCTCAGAATGGTGTCCTAATGAACATACAAAAACCCACCCAAAATTGGCGTGGAGCTTTTCCCCCCAGCTCCACATTTGTGTCCCCCAAACCAGTTTTTCGCGTTTTACTCGTTTCCAATTGGTTTTTTTGAAAAAATAGTTCTGTACAATTTTAAAGAGCGTAAAATTTCTCATTAAATTGATTCTATAAAAATTTTTGTACGACCTCTCCCTCGCAAGATACACCCCTCCCAGTATATGCATATTTCTTCAATTTCTTAAATTCGGTGTTTTAGCGGTGCAATTTTTCAAAATTAAATGAAAAACATCGCCTGCTTCGATTCAATGGAGGGGAATGGGGGTTCAGATGGTTTTACTGATTACATGGGATGATTGATTAACCCCCACCCCCAAACCACCCCCAGTAATAATGAAAATATCATTACAATTTTTTTTTAAAAAGATTATTTGGTAAATAGGTAGTTCATTTATTTTTTAACATTATTCTAGTTCATTATCAGGATCGTCAATTTCGAGGTCGTCGTCGATGCCTTCTTCGAAATCCTCTTCTGTGGTACAAGCATGGAGACATGCTTCTCCTACACAATGCCCACAGGCTTTGGAGCATTTCAGACCTGAAACAGAATTATGCAGAATTTTTTTTTAAATTTGTGTTTTTGATTTTGAACAATTTACAATAACAAACCGTGTTTCTGAGAAATACAACCTGATGGTTCACCCTTTCTTACAATTACAAAAAACACTTTTTAGTAGTTCTTCAGGCGCTGGTGTTAAATTGGTGAATTTTGGTTCATAGGTGTTACCATTGAGTATCCATCCCCATTCTGATCTATTGAGATGATTACCTCGCCACCTCTACACCTGTAGATATGTCCTGAATAGATGCTGGCGAGCCGCTTCTTCACCTCTCAATAGATCAGAATGGGGATGGATACTCAATGGTAACACCTATGAACCAAAATCCACCAATTTAACACCAGCGCCTGAAGAACTACTAAAAAGTGTTTTTTGTAATTGTAAGAAAGGGTGAACCATCAGGTTGTATTTCTCAGAAACACGGTTTGTTATTGTAAATTGTTCAAAATCAAAAACACAAATTTAAAAAAAAATTCTGCATAATTCTGTTTCAGGTCTGAAATGCTCCAAAGCCTGTGGGCATTGTGTAGGAGAAGCATGTCTCCCATGCTTGTACCACAGAAGAGGATTTCGAAGAAGGCATCGACGACGACCTCGAAATTGACGATCCTGATAATGAACTAGAATAATGTTAAAAAAATAAATGAACTACCTATTTACCAAATAATCTTTTTAAAAAAAAATTGTAATGATATTTTCATTATTACTGGGGGTGGTTTGGGGGTGGGGGTTAATCAATCATCCCATGTAATCAGTAAAACCATCTGAACCCCCATTCCCCTCCATTGAATCGAAGCAGGCGATGTTTTTCATTTAATTTTGAAAAATTGCACCGCTAAAACACCGAATTTAAGAAATTGAAGAAATATGCATATACTGGGAGGGGTGTATCTTGCGAGGGAGAGGTCGTACAAAAATTTTTATAGAATCAATTTAATGAGAAATTTTACGCTCTTTAAAATTGTACAGAACTACTTTTTCAAAAAAACCAATTGGAAACGAGTAAAACGCGAAAAACTGGTTTGGGGGACACAAATGTGGAGCTGGGGGGAAAAGCTCCAGGCCAATTTTGGGTGGGTTTTTGTATGTTCATTAGGACACCATTCTGAGCCTTTCTGCCCAAAAAAATTTTTTCCCCAAATTTATTGGAAGTGAAATCCTAATTTTACTGGAGTATATTAAATTGCCATGAATAAAACTTCAATTTAAAAATAGATACAAACTTCAATTTTAAATAAAAAAAAATAAAAATACTAGCATAACTTGACAAAAATTCATTAAAAAAGACTCCCCTAAAAATAAGATCCCCCCCCCCCCATAATATGACCAAACCTCCCCCTCTCAGAATAAGTTTTTCAAAAAAATTCGCTCACTTAGCTCGGGCCAACTTATCATATCAGTGTACCTGCAATTATTTAGTTATGCTTCAGGCCTTCCCCTAAACATTTTTTTTCTCAATTTTGGATTCAGTCCACAAAATATACCATCTCACTCCATTCCACCTCCCCATGAAGTAGAAAATATCTTGTTAAATGCTAATAAAGAGTACATAGCAGCTTTTTGCAGTTTTGATATGATTTTTTATGAAAATTTTTGCCCGAGCAAACCAAGGGCAATATTCTTTCATTCATTTTTATAAAAAAAACTGATACCCATTTTTGCACCCCCATCCCTTTCTTAATAAACATGGATATTCTTTACATATTGTTAGGAAGATACTTGGAATTTTTTTTTAGCAAATGAGTCCAATCTAAAAAAAAAAAGCAAGTAAGTTATCATGAAAAATTTTCAAAATTACTCTCTCCTCGAGGTTTTTTTTTTGAAAAAACACTGAAACATTAGGTAGGTATGTGTGGTGCTTATGAATTACAGATCAAAACTAAATTCATTTTATTTGTAACATAATTCATACAATTATAATTCAAAACAGTCATTTTGCTTGCTGTTGATAACACATTCGGGCTCCCTTCCTATACGTTCAAGAAAGAATATTCGCAAAAATTCAAATATTTTTCAATATCCGGATATCCGGATATTATTGTTGAACACTGGAGGAGGGTACTGGCGCGAGAAATGAAGAAGATCTACTGAAGGAATAAAAATCAAAGATCTCTTAATCTCGATGGAGTAACATCTAAGATCTCCTTACCTCATTCGTTTTTCCTACCTTTGTACCTGTGAATTATTGTTGTGTAGGTATGTCTAAAATTTAAGACTGATATTTGTAAGAATTTTTCAATTTTTTTTTTGATTTTGGTTTAGAAATAGAAACTTGACAATTTTAAGAGTTAGTGTCAAGTGTCTTAACTCAATTCAGTTTCTGTTATTATCTTCAAGTTTGTAAAATTATTATATGTATTCCAGTTTATCGTGCATAGATCAGTGCACAGATACGAGTCATCGATGTTGTGATTCATTTAGTTCCAACTCACTGTATTATTTGATGCATTTGTGTTACCGTTGGAAGATAGAACGTTTCTTCCCGATCCAATTTGGTTTTTGGCTCACCACAGAATCATTTTGTTATATAAGTTACTCGTTACGTTATTCTTTAATCGATTCTCACAGTTTTCATCTGTGGTCTCGTGTTTTTCCGTTTTGGTACGAAATAAAGTTAAGTTCGTTCTGTGCTTTTTATATGTTCATGGTGAAAATACACGATTTAGTTTTTCGGTCGTTTATTTCGTCTATTTTGAGTTTCATTGAGATTTTCGTTCCAAAGGTTACATACTGCTTTAAGCATTCTTCTGTATCTTCTGTACTGAACGTTTCAACAGTTATTCTTTTTCTATCTTTTTCGTGAATATAATTTTCTGATTGCTTTTACATGTATTTTGGTACTCTAACAATTACGCCACCACCTGTCGAACCTATATTATGCTATTTATTCATGTTTTTTTTTTTTGTTAATCTCTTTTGTGATTCATTATTCATTATTTATTAATCGTTTAATGTACATATTTATGCATGATTTATTAATCTTTTTTACTTATCTTAAGTATTAGATTTATTATTATTGTATTTAATAATTTTTTTCTTTTTATTTTTCTGGTTCTGCCCATTTAGTCAGGGCCGGGAGAATGTTTGTGAGTGTTATTTTTTGACTATTTGACATGTCATTTTTTTTGTTAATTATTAAATACAGTCCACTGTTTTTTTGTATATGCACGTGTTGGCTATTGATGCCTGCCGGCATAGTTTCCGAATCAGTACACAAATTTGCATCAATCAAATTAAATCCAAAGGAAATGAAAAAAGTTTCCAATACATTGTCATTAATCAGAGCCTTAATAATGAACCGTTGTACTAATATTTGGAGAGACATGTTGATCACAACAGAAATTGCCAGTAAATATAAAATTTGCAAATAAACTCGAACAATCATTCTGGATTTGTAGAGGTAACAATGAAATTTATCCAAAAATTAGGAAAATTGATATTTGTACACAATTTTTACGATAATTCTTAATCAATTTGGAAAAAATGTTAACTAAAGAAATTTTTAAAAATTTTATGAATGATACTTTTTCTCACTTTTGTGAGCGATTTTTTTGATTATTAATATTTTGTCTATTTTTTTGAGGTTTTGTTTTCAATCTTATGAAACTTATTTTTTTGACTCGGACGTTCTTCAATACCTAACGATATTTTGTACCGGAAGACATTAATAATTATATGGTACCTACTCTAAAAAAATTTGTAACTAAAAAAATGACTGAAAGACGTTTTTATTTATTTCGCTTTTAATGCAATAAAAGTTGTTCTGAATAACCACAGGATTAATTTTTTTCCTTCGCTTACATACCTATTATCTTTCCTGCATATTTTTCAAATCTAACAAATCACCCCACCATCTCTTGTAACTTCTTCAGCCATTTCAACTTCTCTTTTTAGTCCATCAACGCATACCAAAATCTTTGGAAATCTCGTTTCTCCAACCCCTTGTATAATTTCACACCTAAAATCTTCTCTTTCGAAACCTCTGCCCTGTTCTAAATATCTATGTATAGATAAAAATATCCAAAACATCAAAATTTGCAAAAAGTTTACAACTCGATTGCAAAATCCAAGCTAGTTTCAGGGGTTATAAACTTACGGACAGTTCCGGTTTCGGTTGACCGAGCACGTGGTCAATGCCGTCGTTGACCCGGTATAAATTTTACATCTTGGGGATGCCAGCTCGACTGACATCTTGTCTGTTATCCTCGTACTTTTATTCCAACCAACAATACGACGATTATATTAAAGGCAAAAAACCCCAGAACGAAAACAGAATAAGAAAAAAAAACCAACACCGTGTACCGTGCGGACGAGAACTTAATACTTGACGCTCGTCTTTAAAAACCGCAACAATCCAGATGTCAATTTCGTGTAAAACTTTTTCAACCATCTCGTCTATTTTCATCTTTGAAACTGCGAACTCGAAATATATCATCTGCGAGTAACAATAGCTGCTATGGCACGTCGAGTAGGTACAACTTGTTGAAGAAAACTCCCTGCTCGTCGCAAGGCGAATCAAAACACAACCGAGGGTGAATTTTTACAACCGCCATTAAATTTTTCTCGACAATTTACGAAATTAAAAAGCTTTTAAATAATTTCCCGTCGTAGCACGGCTCGATACGTCTTAGAAGAAATTCCGTCCTGTGGCCCTCGTTCTCGCTCGCAGTTGGCGAAAGCTTTTAACTTCGGCAGTACTGGGATAGATTCGACTCGTGGGTACGCCGATACACGTCGTTTTTGTCGTCGACAACGCGAGGAATTACTAAGAAAAGTGTAGGCAATCTTCAGCACACAGCTACGTTAGACTTAGACAATTACCTCGTCGTTATTTGATATGCAAATTAACGCCGGTACTGCCAGCTTTACAAGCATGTATCTAAACACCGTGTTCAAATGAGCAAAGTTCTAAAATACGACCCATGTAATACCGCAAATTATCTTAAAGTATCCCTTTCTTCGTAATTGATCCCACAGCGTAACACACAACTGAAGAAAAGTTTATTGAAAAGCGAATTAATTTTCGCACGCCGTAATTTCTCTCCTATTTTCGCACGATGCTGCCGACGACGTCGTGTTGTCGTTGCTGTCATTGCCCTTTAGGTTCGATTTTACTCGCAGATTTTGCCACGGAACATGCATCGAAGGGATTGAAAAAATAACAGAGTTAGGCGAGGGAAGGTGAGGGTATTGCCTCTTCACATTTTCATAATTTCATCTGTTAACAAGTTCTCTCCTATCAGTCAGGTTCGTTTTTTTTCGAAAACACCCATTTGATTGCCCAAAAATTAAGGCTAAAAAACCCCTATTTTTCCAATATTTACAGTATTTTTGGAAATGATGGAAATACGAAGTTGAAAGTACCCAAAACTATACCAGTGCAGAGTATTTTTTTTTTATACGTGCTGGTAAGGTTTTCCAAAAAAAGTCACTACAAGAATTTTAACCTCTACCGTTAATTATAAGAGATGTCATTGATAGAAGCTTAATAATAATTTATCTTAAAAATATAATTTAATTGGAATATTTTAATTCCTTTATATTATTAACAGTAATATTATATTCAAATAATTTTATTGTGCAATAATTTATTTCCATTAATTCGTAATTAATTTTTCTTTTAAAAAATTCCATAAAAATAGGTGTTTTTCAGCCTATTTTTATGCAAAGAAGTGGATGTTTTCGAAAAAAAACGAACCTGTCTGATAGGAAATTACACGTAGAACATGATTGTTCATAACCATTTTTCCAGTTTGAGGTTTATTTGAGGAGATATTCACAAAAGTTTCGATTTTTTCCAAAAATGCTATAAATTGTTGAAAAATAGGTGTTTTTTTACCCTTAATTTTTAACCAAGGAAGTGAGTGTTTTTGAAAAAACAAAAAAAACATTCTGATAGGAAATTACACGTAGAACAAGATTGTTCATAACTATTTTTCAATTTTGAGGCTTTATTTGAGAAGATATTCACGAAAAACCGGTTTTTAGCAGATATTTACATTTCTTTTGGGGGTAGCGGAGGGTTGTGAGGGTGTCCATTTTAGTACATATGTTGTGTAGTGCACCATTACGAACGTAAAACGCGAAAATAAAATCGGTATTCAATTTTTGGGGGTTTGGTAAATTTTTTCTCTTATTTGTTCGGACTAACTTAACGAAAATGACAAACGAGTTTAGAATGATCCAAATAAATAAATACCTAGTGATTTTCAAGTTGGAAATAAGTTTGAACAAGCCATCAGCTACTCGCTGATTGCAAGAGGATTTTTATTTTTAGTTTATTGTTTTTTAATTCTATTGTAGGCGTTTTACTGGTTTCAAGTATTTTGGAATTTTTCCAGAAAAATTTTCTGTCAAAAAATGAATTTTAACTCACAAGTTGCGAATTTTTGAAAATCGCAGTGATGAAACTAATATGATTTTCATAGTTTATTATCGATTCTCATCCCCCAATTATAATAATCAGACCACCTTTATACCAAGAACTAGTCATTTTTTCGAAAAACTACTAGTTTTACTACTATTTGAAACAATTAGAGTTTTTAAATTCCAAATGATGATTGAAATGGGTTCGCTAAGTTTTTGTTGGATATTATGTGGTTGTCAAAAAGGTATCTCTCGGTCATCAAATTTTTAAAAACGATTCAACTACCTAAGGTTAAAATTTACCTCACCTTACGTATTTTTCAGTCGATTATCAAAATTAATTTTTTGACCTTAAAAAAATCTTTATGTTGAAATTAGTTTTTACAACTTAGAAAGCCATTTTAAAAAAACCATAAATGTAAAAAATCTGTAAGTACACCTGTCTGAATCTAGAATGTTTCAGATTTTTTTTGGAGCGATGGCAGTGACTTTGTAAAGGTTGTTTTTTTATTCCAATTTTTACCTAAATTGAAAAAAATAAGCGATCAAATGATCAAATTAAAATACGAACGTCACATTCAAGTTCAGCTATTTATAGCTAATCAAATACTAACTGGGAACCTTCACAACTGTCACACGCGGATTCGAATGAAATGTAGCCTAACTTGTAGTACGTAGGGGTAGAACACCACCACTAAAATCTTAGGTGCCCGTTTTGATTACAGCCCTAGGCCTACGCGATCAAAGTTTCAATTTTTACCATGTATTTTAAATGGTCGAAAAAAAATGTCCATAAAATCATAAACTATTATGGCCTTTGGGCAGAACACGTGGAGAGGAGTAAAAAATGTTATATACACATATTGCATAACTTGTCAATTGCAGAGGCTACTCTTAATCAGAAATCGTATTTTTTATCTATTATTCCAATTTAAATGAAAAAAATTAATTTGTTCAAGAAAGCTCATCTTTGACAGCTGTGGAGCTGTGAGCATCTATATGCAAATGAAGATGAGCTTTCTTGAACAAATTAATTTTTTTCATTTAAATTGGAATAATAAGTAAAAAATACGATTTCTGATTAAGAGTAGCCCCTGCAATTTTCGAGTTATGCAATATGTGTATATAACATTTTTTACTCCTCTCCACGTCTTCTGCCTAAAGGCCATAATAGTTTATGATTTTATGAGAATTTTTTTTTCGCCCATTTAAAATACATGGTAAAAATTGAAACTTTGATCGCGTAGGCCTAGGGTTGTAATCAAAACGGGCACCTAAGATTTTAGTGGTGGTGTTCTACCCCTGCGTACTACAAGTTAAACTACATTTCATTCGAATCCGCGTGTGACAGTTGTGAAGGTTCCCAGTAAGAAAAAATGAATTTTGAGAGAATTTGATTCAAACGATGTTGATAAGAGGGGTTATCTGGACATTTTGAGACTTTAGACGACTATACCTACTATTGATTTTGATACTTCGGCATGTAGCTAATATTTTTTTCCAATCAATAGGATGCAACACGTCGTAAAAAAGCAAACAAAAGGAAGATTGATCAAAACATTGCAGAAGCCTTGGGCTGGCAATGTGGGAATGAGAAATTCAAAGTAATGCGAAAAACAACAGATGATGACTCTTCAGATTCAGAAGATGATAATTAAAGAAACACCTCGAAAAATGATCTCATCAGCAAAATTGAGATACAACGAGAAGAGAATAGGATATTGAAGATTGATAATAAACGCCTACGTGCATTACGTACTGTAAATGAAGGTACCTATTGTGCGATGTATTTGTGTACTATAATTTATAATTATGTAGATAATATTTCTGGATTGGCAATATTCAAAATTAGTCTCTTATTGAGACTGCGATTTGTTTTTTTCGGTGCAATGTTTGAACCACTTCAGAGTTGGAATTACTTCAAGTTATTGAATAGGTAATAGGTATACTGTAGTACGTATCCAAATAAATTTGAACCCGTGATTTCATTTTTTTAAAAATTTCATCAGAATTAAATAATCTGCCAAAAAATTAATTATTTTTGTTAAAATGTTTACGTGCATATTAGGTGGTTTTTTAGCAACCTTGAAAAAAGTTAAATTTTTTGGAAAAAATTTTAATTTTTTCACAATTTGAACATGTATGATTTCAACTGTTTTTAACATTTGATCAGAATTAATGATCTGCAAAAAAATTATTGAATTTTATTAAAATGTTTACGTGCATATTAGGTAGTTTTTTAGCGACTTTGAAAACAATGTCAAGAAAATTTTCGATCTAAAGAAAATCCGAAATATGAGGATGAATTGGTGATTTCAATTGGGTTCCACGGCCTCCGGAGACCAGGAACCCTAAAAACAGGGTTTCTTGATATTCTAATCGATTTTCATTGTAAAAACCATCAAGTAAAGATCATCGTAATTTTTGCAAAAATAGGATGAAATTTCACAAAAAACATGAATAAAAATTAAAGACTGGCTCATTCCATGCCAACCCGACCAGGTTTTGACTTTAGGTTTTCCGATTTGGCTCAAAATTTTCTAACGGGTTCCCCTCGATGGTCTAACGAAGAAATCGCTGTCATTTAGATCCTAATCCTTCAGGGGGCGGAGGTGACTTTTGTAATTTTCGTATAATTGGGATTTTTTGCGAAATGGCTCAACTTTGAAAGCTCATATCTCGAAATCGGTTAGGTCCGATATGAATCTATATGCAGTTTTGTAGAGAATTGAAAGCGGTTTCAAAATTGATAATCACATTTTTAAAAGTTCAAAGTTGAACTTGAGATTCGGCCCTTTAGTGTCCCCCTAACCCCCATTTTTAAAAGAAACGGATTTTTTACATTTTTTAGTAATGTGGAAGCCAGTGTAGGGAAAGTAAGTTGATAATCCAACTCAGCTCCCTCGAATTAGTAGAAATCGATATGACACATGCAATTTCAATTTTTTTCCATGCGTTTTCTCAAAATTGGAGGGCTAGGGGGCACTACAGAGTCGAATCCAAAAAATAAGCAAATATTCGAACTCAGCGACCTCAAAAACCCAACAAACGACACGTCACACGTTATTTTTCATTTTCTTTGAATTTTGATCTCATCAGGGGGCTTATAGGGAGGTTCAGAGAGGTCGGATGAAAAAACTGAGCACATATTCGAAATCAGCCTTTGAATTAGTATAAATCGATGTATTACTTCACTTTTTCCATTTTTTTGAATTTTGACCAAAATTTAGGACCCCTGTGCCCCCTAGGGGTGTTGAGATTCCATCTTGAAAAATAATTAGTTGAGAAATACATTAAAAGTTATCTTTATAATAATTTTGTCAGATTTTTTAATGGGGACCTTCATCTTTTGTACTCATCATGAAAGTTGAGGTTCCATCACAAAAGTTCAACTTCGAACTTTTTATATGTGATTATCAATTTTGAATCTCCTTTCAATTCTCTACAAAACCGCATAAACAGATTCATCTTGGACCCAACCCATCTCGAGTTATGGGCCCTCAAAGTTGAGCCATTTTGTAAAAAATTCCAATTATACGAAAATTACAAAGGCCACCCCCACTCCCTGAAAGATCAGGATCAAAATGACGGTGATTCCTTTATTAGACCATCGAGGAGAACCCGTAAAAAATGTTGAGTCAAATCGGAAGACCCAAGTCAAAACCTAGTCGAGTTGACATGGAATGAGCCGACTATCATTGTTTTTGAAAAAGCTGCAATTTAAAAATCGTAAAATGTTGAAATAAAAATGAAATTTACCTGGGGCCTAGTAAGACGCAAATTCCAAATTTTTCTTGCATAGTCGACATAAAATTACATCAGTTTCTTGAAAAAAAACTTCAAGATCAAATCTTCTCACATAGGTAACTAGAAAATTTTTGAAACTGTGAACAGACTGAGGTCATTGTCCGAACTAAACCCCATGAAACAGATGAAAATTTGGATTACGTTAAATCAAAAAAAAAATATTCAGCGCAAGTTTTTTTACGTAATCTATGATTTCGGATGATTTTACCAAAATTCGAAGTAGTATCTAATTAGAATTTTATAAAAAATTTATTACCTATTTTATGTTTTTTTTTAGCTTACCTTCATTGGAGTGTTTTAACTTTTATTAACAAATTTAAGATGATTTTTCATCTTGATAATATAATTATACCTCGAGTAACTTTTGCAACAAAGTAGATACTGAAATAATTTCGCCATTTCGATTAATTTTTATGTTGAATTTTCAAGAATTTTCTCAAGACTCAAGTGAAAAAAAAAAGGTCATCAGCAACGTTAATAAAAACATAAAATGATACGAAAAAGATACACGAATAAGTAATTCGGAAATTGAAATTAGTACAATTCAAATGATTCAATGTAGAATATACGAGTAATCAAATTGAAAATATTTAATTATTTCAGATATAAAGTTGAATGTGGAATTCCTAATAAGGCTTAATGCAGTTAATAGGTATTTGATTCGTACAATTTACGGAAGAGCAATTGAAAAATTCAATATTACATAAAAATAGATGGAAATGAATTTAAACATCATTTCAGTACAAGTCTGCATTTCCAGTTTTTTTTCACCAAGAAGTCATCACTTCAAATGACATGAAACATCTAAAAATTACAGGTTAACGAATTTTTAAAAAAAACTTTGTAAAATAAAATTTACCAGATAAGGATTTTTCTCACGAAAAATAACATTATGTACGTCAATTACGATTAACATAGCAGAGTTTTTAAATTCGATGTTTCTACATCTTTCGATTTGCAATTCCATCGTCCGAGGAGCAATTGACGAGCTCTTTTCCAAAATGGGTCAAGTTCAAAAACCGTATATGAGAAAAGGAGCTCAAGTGTACATTTTTTTCAGCTTTTGACAGTGAAAAAAATTTAGATGAAAGTCCTTTTTCTCATATACGAATTTTGGACTGGACCCACTTTGAAAAAGAGCTCCTCAATTGAAAAGCTTCAAGAGCAACTGCGAATAGAAGAATCTAGTAAGATTATTTGTTATAGGTACATTAATGTTAAATCCAGGTGAGGGGTTATTCAAAAAAAATTCATTTAACCTGACAGTTCATCTCGGCATCAAGGAATAGATAGATCGATTGTACGCGCATAGTAATAATGAAAGAAATAAAACTTCTTCAGGAAGTACCTAAGTAAGTAAACCCCAATTTTTTATCCAAGTCACAAACGTTGATTTTAAATAAAACATTACCACTTTTCTTTCATTTTCTTCATTTTCATTAAAAAAATGAAAGTGAAATTTTTTATTTACCATAATATTATTAAATTAATTTTTTCATTGTTTTCCCCGACAAAAAAGATCGATTGAAAAATTTCGTGCTCAAGTAAAGTTCATTAAACTAAAACATGACGTTTCTTAAGACACCCAAATGAAAATGGTATTCAAAATTAAGAAAACAGAAGAAAAAATACAGGAGAAAAAGTTTTCCAAAAAAGGAACAAGTTAAATTTTGATTATTCATAGCAGTAACCAAGTCCAGCAGTTGTTTTTACAAAATCTAAACCAAGTTCAATCGAACAACCTGTTCCAAAACTAATCAAGTTCAACAAAATTTTTAAATAAATTTCCGATTAATTTTTTTCAATTTTAAAAGAATTGAAGGAGGGAAATATAAAATTTTTCTGCTAAACCGGGTTATTTTTCCAAGTGCGAGTGGTTCTAGTTTTTTTTTTAATTAGCAGTAAAAATCACGTAGGAAATTTCGATTTATTCTTATTTCTTGTAATATTCCTGTTACAAATTTCAATTTTTGGGAACGGAAGTTACTTTGATCACTATTACAATGGGTCTACAAAATGTAATGAGATTTTTCGAATTTTTCACATCAGTCGACGTAGAAATTTCAATACAGTCTTGAAGAAAAAGTTATTACAGTAAGGGTAAGGTGCTCTAATTCCGACCACTTTTTTTCAAACCGTCATGTCACCAACCAAAGACTATTTTAGTTCGAAATGTCTAAAATGGCTTAAAAGATACATATTGTACCTTCCCCTAATCCTTCACAAAATTTTAGAGCCCTACAATGATTCCTTATATTTTTTTTGCATTTTTTCCCAAAGCAGCTCAAAATTCAGTATACATAACAATGTTGAACGTTATCTGATTCTTTAAAGCGAAATTTAAAATTTATCAACGGAAGTTTTTTTACGTAATCTATGATTTTGGATGATTTGACCGAAATTTAAAGTGATATCTAATTTCATGGGAATTTTATTGTTTCATGTTCTTCATGGACTCAGGTGCAACTGGTGCAAGTTTTTTTCTTTTTTTTTCATACTAGAATCTTCATCCATCGTCAACTTCAAGTATTTGAAAAAAAAAAGAAAAAAATTCACACGTAGTCCTTTTTTCATGTACGGTTTTTGCACAAAGGATACTTTGGAAAAACACTCCACAATAATGTGAATATCTATGAAAAATTATAAACCATAATATTTTGTACTTGCTTCGCACAACTCACATGGTTTACATTTTGAATTTTTCTCACACGGAGTTGTTCGACCGGTGGAAAGAATTATCTCAAAACGGATCTGCTTTGATGAAGAAATCACTCGTTTTGCCAAAAAAATATAAAAATCATTCAAAATATCATTAAAACTCACCAATAAATACTCCTTTAGATCTGAATATATTCATACCGCATCTCTCTAAACCTGAATCCGTTAAATTTGGCGAAATACCAACTTTTTGAATCACTGAAATGAATTTTACCGCAAATCAATGGCTTTTCACTGATTTTTCAGAAAATTCACCTTTGGAAAAAATCAGTAATTCTTGATCGAAAAATCAGTAAAAAATCATCAATTTTCAGTACCTATTCCAATATAATTTATTTCAATACCCAACTGAAAATCGTAGAATTTCAGAACTTCACCAAAAACTCGTCAAAATTTAGAGAGATATTAAATAGGATCAAATCGACAGATCTTCTAAGTCGATAATTATAATAATTGAACTTCAAAATTTTGTAAATAATCTGTAGTGATTACAAACAGAAATAAACGATGCAAAAAAAAATTAGAAATACAGATTCTGAAGAATTCGATTACTTTTAAGTTTAAAACACCTTCTTTTCAGTGAATTTTTCAAACGGGTGTAAATTCTTATATCGATTACAAAATGATATCAGCTTTTTTTCATCACATGAACGATGACAAATTTTGTAATCGTTTTCAGTATTCAATAAAACGTGAATTTCAAATTTTAAAGAAAAAAACTCCGATACGTTGGTCCAAAGCGAGGAAACAAATTGCAACTAAGGACATTTTGGTGAAACGTTTCCAAACATTAATTTTCACAGGAAGAAGAAAAAATTTTGCCACAGTAACTTACAAGAAATGCAGAACAAATTTGGTCATCTATTTTGTTCTGGAAGTGTTGCAATTTAACCCAATTCAAAAAAGTGGTACGTCTACGTATTCGAAACAAACAGCAGAAAGAACACATTTATTCAAGCTAAGTATATTTGAAACCAAAAAACAGCTGTGATTTAGATCATATGAGTAATTTATACAGGACAACTGGCGATTTTTTACAGAAAGTTATAGTAATCACGGCAATAAGATTCGATTTTAGTTTATACGCATAATGCTGCGTTGATGTTTGTGCTGGGCTAATGGACCTTGTAATCCAAACCCATTGAATAAAAAAAAAATTTTTAAAAATAAAAAAAATTCCATAGATCCCTACACAACACACAGAAGCATGAAATCAATTCCATAGGTACATATCCAGAGACGCGTAAGTTTTTTATGTAGTTCACATACAAGTTTAGGTGTTATGACCAAAATTCATATACCTAGTATTTGATATTAGAAAAAAGTGTCCACTAAATTATACTATGTAAATGAAAATTCGTACCTTTTTTCGAATTTTTCAAAATGAAAATTTCAATTTTTTTCCCTCAATTTTCAGCTCATCTACTCTCTTACTCTGAATCAGTGAAAAGTCACTGATAAACAGTCAGAATTTCCGCACAGGAAAAAATAGTAAATTTTCGCTGATGTTTCAAAGATTTTCACTGATTTTTCTGCTAACTTCATAAATTTTATTGACTTTTCAGTGAATTTTCACTGATTTTCCAGTGATTTTTCTCACTGAAATTTTTTCACTGATTTTCTACTATGCTGCAATTTTGACTTTTTCTCAGTGATTTTCGATCATTTTCACTGATTTATAAATGAAAAGAGTACTCTTGAAAAAATACGAGCTTCAAATCGATAAATTCCAAGCAAGCCCCTGTAACTTTTGCAGCTCACCTAGTTAATACTCGAATAATTAAATTAAGGAAAAACGACGGAGGTTCGTGAAAAAAATTCATAAAAGGGCCTGGTAGGATAAGGGGGTCGAATCTGCCCTGGAAAGCTTTTCGGACGATTCCACGGCCAAAAGGTGGACCCTATCGAGGAAAAAATTTGACAAAATTTTTGGACCCCCACCCCGCTCACTTTCCGAGATATAGGCAAAAACGTGTTTTTCAGGTTTTATTTTTTTTCTAGCGTTGTTTTCAAAATAAAAAGCTGAAATTTTTTCTGTGAATTCTTACTAATAAGGGGTATGCACAGGAATTTTTTCGATTTTTTTCAGTCACTACTCTTCGAGTTATGCGCTTTTGAAATTTTCAAATCGCGATATCTCAAAAATGCGACTAGAGTCAATCACGAAATTTTTTTAAAAGATGTATTTTTGTAGTAGGAATATACCATAAAAATTTCAGAATTTTTCAAGTGGTGGAACGTGGTCAAAATAATTAAAAACCGCATTGGTATTGTGTAATACGCGTGAAACATCTCGGGGGCGTGAGACACTACTCCACGGTGACGCGTGGAAGAAGCAACATACGTTCCGCGCAAAAAACTACATGTGTGTACATAATACAATATTACAAATAAGGACATTTCAGATTTTGACCACTAGAAAAATAGCAAAAAGGGAATGTTTTTTCTACAAGCCCAATAGGGTATGTATTTTAATATGTCTGAACTTCCCTAAAATCAGTGAGTATTTTGTACCCTCTTTTGGAAGGATAAGGGTTCAAATTCTGGGTTTTTGGCTATAACTTACAAAATTGTGCATTTACAAAGAAAAGGGTTGAAACAAGAATTGTAGAGCATTAGAAAAATGAACAATGTTGTTATTTACAAATCTTTTTTAGAACATCGTGGAGTTTTGGGGTAAGGGGTGGCTGGGGACTTCAGAAAAAAATTAACATTGAAAATTTTCCAATAATGCAAATAATTACCAAAAATTGAGTTAATCGACTTTTAGGAGTGGTTCTTTTGTGTAGTGGGTATATTCTGTTCCCATGTAAAACAAGGCAAATCTACAACCGACCATTCATCTTAAAGTGGGGAAAGGGTGGACTCTCTGTAGAAAAAGACTTATTTTCCCCCCAAAATAGGTTAGCTAAACAATTAGAAAACATTTGCCCAGAACAACATTGTTTATTTTTCTAATGCTCTACAATTCTTGTTTCAACCCTTTTCTTTGTAAATGCACAATTTTGTAAGTTATAGCCAAAAACCCAGAATTTGAACCCTTATCCTCCCAAAAGAGGGTACAAAATACTCACTGATTTTAGGGAAGTTCAGACATATTAAAATACATACCCTACTGGGCTTATAGAAAAAACTTTCCCTTTCTGCTATTTTTCTGGTGGTCAAAACCTGAAATGTCCTTATTTATAATATGTGACCCGTGCAGGGAAAAGGTACCCAAGTCGGAATTTTCAAAAATGAGTTATTGAGCTAAAATGATGAAGGGGACCAAGAGGAACATTTTGAGACCTTGATGAGCCTTCAATGTTCATTTTTCGCCGAGATAGAGACATTTAAAATTGAGAAAATAAGAATTCCATAAAAACAAAATTCTGAGAAAAACGTGTTTCAAGTTTTTACTCTTGATTTTCATGTATGTATCAATCGTCAAAAAAGCTGCCAAAACTACTTTCCTAACCTGAAATTTCACGAGGAATTCGTTTCTGATGACAAAAATTACTTTAGGAGGAGAGAAAAATGAAAAATTCACTATTATGATGCGTTAAATTTCCAAAAAAGCTGCATTACAAAAAGAAATCCTGTTTTTCACACTGTATAACTTAGGTATCAAAAAGCTCTCAAAACTACTTTCTTGTGCTGAAATTTCACGAGGAATTCGTTTTTAACGTCAAAAATTACCTTAGGAGAATAGGAAAATAAAAAAATTAACTTTGTTTACACCCATTTTTGATCGATTTTATTCTAATATTCTCTAACAAAGCAATAATTTAGATATATGTATTTCTCAGTATAGTTGAATTTGCACACACAAATCTATGGGTATTTTACGTTATTTTTCTACTCTGATAAACTCCCGAGGCTCCCCTTACTTTTGACAGACCGCATTTTGCAGCGCATGTACATTTTTTTAACGTTCCAACTTTAGGTACCTTTTCCTCTGTCGGTTTGAACGTCATTTAAACGCGTTGTAATAGGTTTTCCGAAGTGAAATTTTGGTAACAGCTGCGTAAAGGTTCAAACTACTTGAAAACGCAAAAAAAAAATTGAAAAAATTGCCCATTTTTCGTTTTTTGGCTCTAGCGCAAAATTCCGTTTTCCGACTTTAGGTACCCTGTCCCTGCACGGGTCACATATTGTATTATGTACATACATGTAGTTTTTTGCGCGAAACGTATGTTGCTTCTTCCACGCGTCACCGTGGAGTAGTGTCTCACGCCCCCGAGATGTTTCACGCGTATTACACAATACCAATGCGGTTTTTAATTATTTTGACCACGTTCCACCACTTGAAAAATTCTGAAATTTTTATGGTATATTCCTACTACAAAAATACATCTTTTAAAAAAATTTCGTGATTGACTCTAGTCGCATTTTTGAGATATCGCGATTTGAAAATTTCAAAAGCGCATAACTCGAAGAGTAGTGACTGAAAAAAATCGAAAAAATTCCTGTGCATACCCCTTATTAGTAAGAATTCACAGAAAAAATTTCAGCTTTTTATTTTGAAAACAACGCTAGAAAAAAAATAAAACCTGAAAAACACGTTTTTGCCTATATCTCGGAAAGTGAGCGGGGTGGGGGTCCAAAAATTTTGTCAAATTTTTTCCTCGATAGGGTCCACCTTTTGGCCGTGGAATCGTCCGAAAAGCTTTCCAGGGCAGATTCGACCCCCTTATCCTACCAGGCCCTTTTGAAAAATATCAGTCGCTGTGCCACAGAATTAGAAAATACACGAAAGAAGCCTAGACAAATTCCTCACCAAAAAAATTGAAAAATAAAAGTAGGTACCTACTTTTTCACAATCATTTTCACACTCGTACCTCAATCTCAGCATACTTTTTGCACACTCTGCACATGCCTACTACAGCATCTGTGCTGAACTCCGCTAATATGTACCCCAACCTCACCACACGTAAACTTACGAACTCTCCCACAGCACACCTTACGTTTAATATCGTTCCATCTTCGCAACCATTAATGACAACCCTAAACGATGCAAAATTCGCGGTCGTCGTCTTCACATCTAATTCATTTCGACGAATACCTGTCACCCAGCAATTTCACCGCGTCGCACATCACCCATAAAATTCGTACAAGAAACCATCATCCTTGACCTTACAAACGTTCCAAACCGAGTTCAATTCAAACCCGAAAAACAGGCAGAAATCTGCGAGGGAGAAAGTTTTCATCTAATAATAAGTTTCATCGGGTCGTTTTCGCCAAGCAGCCGAGAACACGTTGGGTTCTACGTGCTTTAAATTTTTATCCGTCGGATGACGGTGGAACATGGAAGGGCAGATGAAGGCACCACTGAAACGATGTCTGCTCGTGGGCCATCACTAATACATATTTTCAACTCTATTAAAATCATTTTATTGGCAAATTACTCATTTTTCGTGTTAAATCTACTGTCATTCGAGAGTTCAAACAGCGACGTCAACTATTCATTGCAGAGATGTCCGAAAAACGTGAAATTTGTGCAACTGCAGAGTGACCAATTTCGCATACAAATTTTATTTCAAATAGTTTTCTGTGTGGGAGTTTGTACTCTTCATAGAGGGTTTTCATCAATTCCAGTTTAATTTACTCCAGTTTTTAGATAAAATGGGAATTGTATTTTAATCCTCGAACCAAATCTTGGAAAAAATCTTCTTCAAACAATTTGAAAATTTTTTCCAACGTTTTTCACAAGATTGCGTTGGAGAAGAAGAGAGACAAAACTGAAGATTACAGGGTGTTCCATGAATCGTACCACTGAAAAAAACTCGAAATGAAGGTGTCGATTTTAAAAATCAAAGGGGCAAATGCTGCTTTTGAAAAAATCACATTGAAAAAATTTTCAATCTTGGGAATGGATAGTACTTTGAAAACGGAACAATTTTTCAATTTGTGACTTTTTGCCCAACTTCAAAATTGAAGGTGCTACAAAAAAATGGTTAACAAAAAATTCTAAAAAGTAAATTAATCAAAAGAATAATTGTAAATAAGTGTAAAACTAAAAAATTTTGTTGTGAAGGCTTTTTGCCTAACACTGAAAATGAAGGGGCTACGGGTTACTCAAAATAAATGTGCTACAATTTTTTTCAAATTTTCTCAATTTTGAATGACCTTTAGCCGCTTTATTTTTGATATTCGGCAACAAGTTTTCAGAGTAATTTTTTTTCAATTTGCAACGTACTACCCATTCCTTCGATTGTCTTTTTTTGTAGAATTTTTTTTGAACAATTTTTGATGCAGCCCCTTCAATTTTAGAGTAAGGGAAAAAATAAAAAATTGAAGATTTGTTCAGTTTCCAAGGTAGGTACTATGCAATTCCTATGATTGAAGATTTTTTTAAAAGCAGCATTTGCTTTTGCTATTTCCATTTTCAAGATTGGCAACATGTTCTAGGGTGGATTGAAAAAAAAAACATATCTTAGATTTTGACCAAATTTGGTACGGTGGTTTACTTTGAGTGGGAGACCTACCAAAAAAAAATTGAACCCCCTAGGGGCAAAGAGAGGAGAGCAGGAGGTGCTCAAGGTGCACCTACTTTCGAAAAAAAACGCTGTTTTTTGTGTTTTGTAGTCAATTAAAATTGTATGAGAAGCCTTTGTAGCACTTAAAAGATGCGATTTGAGTTTCCACATCTCCCTAAACCATCGCCATCCTTCTCCGATCAAAACTCAGGTTGCTACCAGGGGGTTGAAAAGTTGCAGATTGCAATATTTCAATTATGTGAAATTTTCACCAAGCTGGAATGATTTTTTTTCATCGAGTAATTGAACAAAATAATTTCTCAACCACTGAAAGGGAATTTTGAAAAAAAATAAAAAATTCTATACAACAGTGCAGCCAACAGAAAATCATAAAATTCCAAAATATGGAATTTATATCGACTTTAAATCGATTATTTTTTCGCCTGAAAATATTATGTATCTTTTTTCAATCACTAGAATTATTACATTACGGAAATTTTTTTGGAAAATTTCGTATGTCAGTGCAGACAGTTACAAATTGTGACATGCTACACTATGGAACTTACTTTGACCTCGAATTCATTTTTTTATCGTTTAGAAAATTCACAATCATTTTGTTTTCAATCATCAAAAGTTAAAAATTTTTCTTTGAAAATTTTGTAGGTCAGTGCAGCCAGTTGCTAATTATGATATTCTGATGTCTTCAAATTCCAAACATAATTCTATTGATTGAGAGAAAAAATTGGTCCAATCACTTCACAAAAAATAATGCATTCGATTTCATAATTTCAGAAATTCAGAACATCACAATTAGCAACTGGCTGCACTGACATACAGAATTTTGCAAAAAAAATCTCCGAAATATAATAATTCTAGTGATTGAAAAAAGATGCATAATATTTTCAGGCAAAAAATAATCAATTCAATGTCTATAATTATGACGCCGCATACGAAAAGAGGGCATTGCCCAAAAAACGCGTTTTATTAAGTTTTGAACGTGTTTTCTTCTTTTTTATTTGAATTTGAAGGACAGGTGGGAATTTTTTCTAGTTCTATGTCTTTGAATCTTTACAGCAGTTTGGGACTCCGTGCGTGATATTTTTGTTGATTTCGCGATGAAAAAATATTTTTCTGACGATTTTGGGAATTTTTTCCCCCTTTTTTAAGTAAACTTGAAAATAATTATTTTCGTATATCGAAGGGAAAATTCATACCCATCTACATTTGACAGGCCATACTCCTCGATTTGGCAATCATGCAGAAAGGTGAGATTCCTGCATTTTGATTGGTTTTTCATGTTAGTGACGTCATGTTATCACCAATCAAAATGCAGGAATCTCGCCTTTCTGCATGATTGCCAAATCGAGGAGTATGGCCTGTCAAATGTAGATGGCCATGGAAAATTCGATCAGGCGATGGTTTTACTGGATTCTACATCGTATTGTATGCGAAAATAAAGAAGAAATTTTTTTTGAGCATTTTTAATTTTATTGCCCTTTTTAAAACCCATTTTTCAACACTTCAAAGTCGAGTAATCGAACTGGCGATATTTTTATCGGATTCTACGTGAAATTTTATAGAAGGATCAATCACTAACTCAAAACTCGTTTTTTTGGGCAATACCCCCTTTTCGTATGCGGCGTCACAATTATAAATTCCGTATTTTGGAATTTTATGGTTTCCTGTTGACTGCACTGGTGTATAAGATTTTCATTTTTTTTTCAAAATTCACTTTCAGTGGCTAAGAAAATTTTTTTGTTCAATTACTCGATGATAAAAAAATCATTCCAGCTTAGTGAAAATTTCATATTATTGGAATATTGCAATCTGCAACTTTTCCATTTCCTGGTAGCGGTCTGAGTTTTGATCGGAGAAGGATGACGATGATTTAGGGAGATGTAGAAACTCAAATCGTATCTTTTAAGTGCTACGAAGGCTTCTCACACAACTTTTATTGACTAAAAAACACATAAAACAGCGTTTTTTCGAAAGGAGGTGCACTTTGAGCACCTTCTGCTCTCCTCCCTTTACCCTTAGGGGAACTCAATTTTTTTTGGGAGGTCTCTCACTCAAAGTAAATCACCCCACCAAAGGCTTTGGTGCAATATGGGGGTCATTTGGCCTCAAGTGGAACTTTGTAAAAATTCTTATGCCATTCGATTTGGAGTGGTAAAAGATGATTTTAGAGCGCATGAGCAAATTTTTATCTCACCCCTGGGGGGCTGGGGGCCCAAAATACGCGATTTTCAAGCTAAAACCTTTTAAAAATTCTCTCTCCGCGAGTTTTCAACCGATTTTTTTCAAACTTGGCACATAGATAGAGGTACTAGAGGGGAGTGCTCTGAAATTTTTTCAGATTTTTCCGACCACCTTAATGACCTTGAATTTGACTTTGAAAATTTCAAATCGCCCTGGGGAGCACAGCCTTGGTGCTGTCTCAAAAATTTTTTCAAATTAAAATTTCCTAATGTATTTTACACTCCTGAGAATTTTTTCAGATTTTTTCAAGTGGTGGAAATTGGTCAAACATTCAAAAAACGGGTGTAATTCATCATTTTTGTTGCTTAAAATCATTGTTTTCCATCAATTTTTCATTTTTTATAGTTTCCTACTAAAAATATTATAATTTACTCGCCGTGCCCCATTTCGACCCTTATTCATTAATTTCTTACAACTATGATGTTTTGAGCGAATTTAATGCTTACACCATTGCAGTAGTTCAATGTAGTCCCTGCGGTTAGTTCAGGCATACTGCACTTTTTGAACTCGAGTTGAAACGTGGTTTTTATATTAGTGTGTGACCCATAAGGAAATTTTTAAGAAGTAAAGTCATTAAAAATTTCTCTTATGGGATGAGCGTGGGGAGTTTTAGGAGTGGGATAACCCCGATTTTTCCACAAACAAGGGTCGGGGTAAGCTTGGTGTCATTTTCATATAATTCGACCCTCTTGAACTTTAATCTACGATTAGTTTTCCGATCAAAAGCGTAGAACTCGCTTAATCGTACAATTTGTGTCGCGAAAAGTGGCCGATTTTTAGAAAAAAGAGATAAAATTGCGATTGTTTTCATTAGAATTTGAAACCAGTTTGTAATAGAATCCAAACCTTCTGAATTCGAATTTGTTATTGGTTTCCAAATAGAAAGTGAAATACCTTCTTGATTGTCGATTTTTGGTGGCGAAAAACAGTAGATTTTCGCTAAAATCGACTCGAATTCGCAATTTCTCATTTTCTCAACGAAATATGTACCTGGAACTGATCCTTTTTTCGAAACCAACACAAAATAGTCATTTTCAGTTTTTTCAAACCGATCCAAGGCTTCTTAAAGTAGGGAGTTTTTCAAGAAAAAATTAACTCAACTCCCTGGCGCAGCATGTGACTAAAAATTTTTTCAGAGCATTTTCAACTTTTCAATTACTACAATCTTGAGTTTAAACGAGATTGGAGCATTTTTTTGGTATATAGTCAGGTCTCAATCGTACATTCGCGCGCTACTCCTGTTAAAATTGATTTTATGATTGATTCTTGTTCTGGACACTAAAACAAAGAAAATAAGCCCGTATGCCCTTTTTATCCCCTCCTCATTTCCCCAGGGTCCACCCCCTCCCCAACATTTCAAATTCAAACGCGCGTATCGTCTTATCTATGGGTCGTAGTGAAAAAATTTTTAAACAGAAGTTGTTCCTCAGCACCTAATGTACATTTTCATTTCTCATCAAAGTCCATTTTGGAGCAACTCCTCCCTCCCAAATTTGGAAACCAAACATAAGTTTTTGAGGAAAACCTCAAAATCACGTTTTCTTCATTTTAAACGAATAGTTTCGAAGATATGACAAAATTTGTAATCATAAAAAGTATTCAGAATTGAATTTCCTTTCCAATGAGCTCTATCACGACCATTTTCACCAACTTTTTCCGACAAAGTGGACCTCTCCCCCTTCCTCGTTTTCACAAAAGTTGGACCCACGAACAAAATTTGCTCCAAAATGAATCCCGATAATAATGAAATTATGCATTAGATATCGAAGAACAAAAATCGTTCAATTTTTTTTCGTGGGTCAAACTTTTGAAAAAAGGGGGAGGGGGAGAGAATCGGGGTTAACCCTCTCCTGAAACTCCCCCACGCTCATCCCATAAGAGAAATTTTTAATGACTTTACTTCTTAAAAATTTCCTTATGGGTCACACACTAATATAAAAACCACGTTTCAACTCGAGTTCAAAAAGTGCAGTATGCCTGAACTAACCGCAGGGACTACATTGAACTACTGCAATGGTGTAAGCATTAAATTCGCTCAAAACATCATAGTTGTAAGAAATTAATGAATAAGGGTCGAAATGGGGCACGGCGAGTAAATTATAATATTTTTAGTAGGAAACTATAAAAAATGAAAAATTGATGGAAAACAATGATTTTAAGCAACAAAAATGATGAATTACACCCGTTTTTTGAATGTTTGACCAATTTCCACCACTTGAAAAAATCTGAAAAAATTCTCAGGAGTGTAAAATACATTAGGAAATTTTAATTTGAAAAAATTTTTGAGACAGCACCAAGGCTGTGCTCCCCAGGGCGATTTGAAATTTTCAAAGTCAAATTCAAGGTCATTAAGGTGGTCGGAAAAATCTGAAAAAATTTCAGAGCACTCCCCTCTAGTACCTCTATCTATGTGCCAAGTTTGAAAAAAATCGGTTGAAAACTCGCGGAGAGAGAATTTTTAAAAGGTTTTAGCTTGAAAATCGCGTATTTTGGGCCCCCAGCCCCCCAGGGGTGAGATAAAAATTTGCTCATGCGCTCTAAAATCATCTTTTACCACTCCAAATCGAATGGCATAAGAATTTTTACAAAGTTCCACTTGAGGCCAAATGACCCCCATATTGCACCAGAGCCTTTGGTCAAAATCCAAGTTTTTTTTTTCACTCCACCCTAATCTTCATCTCGAGCTTATTTTTTCAGTGGAACCCTGTTTATCCAAAGAAAGAGGTTTGGCAGACGATTCATGGAACACCCTATCTATTCATGAAAATTAAAACATGAAAAAAGAAGTATTATTATAGAAAGCAACGCAGGCACAGGCATAGTAACAAATAATTATATGAGCCAGTACACGTAAGTTCGTATCAACCCATCTTCAGGTGTGTAAGAAAATGATCCGTGCAGAATCAATCGTATAGAAATTATCACGTTAAATTTAACACTTGAAAAAATTTCTTCCGCCGAATCGAACAAAATCGAAAAGTAATCTATATTAATGGTTATCCTAAATGACGTTGAAATAACATAAATCACGCAAACAGTGTATAGCAATACACCGAGTCAAATAGCATTTCGCTATCACACCAGCTCTCTATGATTGATGATGAACAGGCTACAAAACGCCGCAACATTTTTTCACCCTGTTTTCTCGCTTCTTCGCGCTGCCTCCAGAGGCGAGAAAAAAAATCTACGCAACAAATACGTATCACAGCACGACAGAGCTGCACGCAAGTCACCACGCTCGCTCCGTCGTATGTATAAAAAATAACCCACGTTAGAATGGATGGGAACGAGAAGAGGATGAGTACTCTACGGTCCTACTTACGCGGTTATGCCATGGTACCACGTACTATCAATTTTGTCGCAATATTTAACAGGAAGTACACACGGATCAGAATTTTAATTGGAATCGTCCGAATATAGCGGATATAAAAATTTATAGCTTTTTTTCTCTCCCATTCAAAAATATATGGCGATGGTTTGAGCTGGTGTTGGTACATTTTTCACTCGATTTCTGATATCTATCCTGGTACAGATATATATGGCTAAATAACTTGGACGAATATTAGCGTTGTATATTATACAAGGGTTCGTCGTCGGCAACACGAGCCAGAAAATATTTGGCATTTTTAGACGAATTTTCCCTCCGGTGGTTTGAAAACTTCTACTGCGTAGAAGTAGGTAGTTAATATGGGGGATTCTGCGCCAGGAGCAATAAAATGAAAAGAGTGAGCGATTAAAATGTTGTTGAATTTAGCTCGGAGAGTAATAAACTACTAATGTACGAGTCCCTGACCATGAAAATACAACAGATTTCATCAGCTTTGTTTTTTTCAGTAAAATAATGAAATATTCCGTGAATTATGTACTTGAAGAGTGCAGGCAAAAAATGTAGTAACTGAAAATACATGAAAAACGCAGTAATTAAAATCCGACTTAGGTTAAGTATCTTCAAAACTCTCTTAAAACCATGATTTTTCAAAAAAGTTACTGCGATCTTTCGCTGTACCCATCAAATAACTTATTTTTTGATGATAACAATTCCTCGACCAAATAAAAACAAAATAGGCATGGAATATAAAAGAGACCACAAAACATAGAACTTCTTCAAACAATTTCTCCAATTTTAAACTTTTAAAGAAAGCGAAGAAAGTTTTGTAAAGATTACAAAAACAATTTTGTGATATGTTTCAGCCCCCAATCACCCATTTTGGGTACAGGAGAGCTTGATAAAATGTTTTATTTTCATTTCATAAAGTTTCAATGAAACAGCCAAAGAAAATTGGCCATAATTTTAAAATGACTACATTAATTAATGAAGAAAAGCATCCACCAATTTAGAAATAATAAGGTACCAATTTTTTAAGATTTCGGAAACTTGAGATTAATCAAAAATAATTTGATTTGTCTAGGATCCAAGATTGGTGAAGTAGTGATCTAGTATGTAGTTACTCAGATCAAAACCTTGAAATATATTATTCCTGCTTTAGAAATCTACTATAGGTAAACTAGATTCCCCGAGAGATGGGACTCTGTAATTATTGTTATTGAGAGATGTTCAGAGAAAAAAAAAAGTTTTATCATCACAGGTTTTTTGTTTTCTAACTTAGCACCTTTGTATTCATAACTTTTGATAATATATATGTTACAGGCAATGTTGACATTTAGTCCATGATGTCATTGTCTAGGCAAAGTTGTCAATGGTTAACGGAGTAGGCAATGACGTCAATGACTGCCTTATCTTAGGCAATGATGACTATAGGGCTATTCCATACTAAAACGGATCAAAAATGAAGTCGGGTCTTCCGATTTCGCTCAATTTTTTTTTACGAGTTCCCCTTGGTGGTCTATTCACATAACCACGATCATTTTTTTTCTAACCCTCAAGGGGGCGGGGGGGCAGGCCTCGAAAATTTTATGCAATTGCGATTTTTAGCAAAACGGCTCAACTTTGAAGGCTCATATCTCGAGATAGGTGGTACTTGAGAGAACACTGTTTGCAGGGGTCGGAAAGAGAATTGATAGGAGATTCAAACGCGATAATAACATTTTGAAAAGCTCAAAGTTGAACTTTGGCAGTGAAAGCTCAACTTTCAAGACGAAAACAAAGTATGAAAGCTACCATTTAAAAATCTGAAAAAATTACTGTAAGTAGTGCTTTTCACCCTCTTTTCAACCAATAAATTTTCAAGATGAAGTCTCTGAACCCCGGGGGGTAGAGGGGTCCACAATTTTGACCAAAATTCAAAAAAATCGAAAAAGTGGAGTAACCAATCGATTACCACTAATTCGAGGGCGCTGATTTCGAATATGTACTTAGTTTTTTGATTCGACCCCTCTGAATCCCCCTTCAGCCCCCTTGATGGGGACAAAATTCAAAAAAATGAAAAATAACGTGTGGCATATCGTTTGATAGGTTTTTGAGGGCCTTGAGTTCGAATATTTACTTATTTTTTGGATTTGACCTTCCAGTGTCCCCCTAGCCCCCCCCCCCATTTTGGGAAAAAGTATGTTAAGGAATGAAAATATCGTGTGACGTATCGATTTCAACTAATGTGAGGGCGTAGAATTCGAATATCGACTTACTTTTGTGATCTGAGGACTTCCTCCCCCGTGCGCTGACCCACCCCCTCCACCGTTCATAATTCAGTTTATCATACCACTGACTTCGGAGTTGATGCAGAATGGAATTTTTTCGCCACATCACATGGTAAAAGCCCCTGTGATGGCGTAGGGGGGACAGTTAAACGTATGGCAACTAGAGCATGTATACAAGGTGCTGTGATTGGAACACCTACCGAATTATTCGAATGGTGTCAAGACAAATGGTCTGAAGACAAGTACCCTGAAGATAAAGTTCCTCCGATACGATTTTTGTTTACATCGAATGACGATTACTTGAGACACAATGAGCGGCTAACCTCACGATTTGAAAATTCACAAACCATTCCTGCCAGGATATCTTTTCACCATTTTCGGCCGGTGGATACTTCATCAATTGCAGTGAAACGCTATAGTTTTGAAGAAACTGAACAAATATACAAACTTTCAAATTTCAAATATGTCGAAGTCAATGAAATACAGGGCTTTGTTACATGCGCATACAATTTCAATTGGTGGATTGCCTTGGTCATTGACGTCAACATCGAAGAGGAAGAAGTACAGCTTTCATTTTTACACCCAAAAGAACCTAATTCAGACTTTTTCCGTTTTCCAAAGAAACGCGACATTTTAACTTTACCATATACCGACATTCTCACTTTAATTACACCAGCTGAAGACAATACCAAAAAAATAAAAGTTGCTGAAGCAGACCAAGTAAAATAGCAACAACACTCCTAAAAACTCGATTTTGTATTCCCCAATAGTGTAGCATTTAAGTTCACTTCATCAAATATGTTTATACCACTTCACTTTTGAAATTTTATTAAATAATAGTTCGTTACTAGAATTCCAGGTTTTATTTCTATATTGCATACATATACGAGTCCATAATTAAACAACAAATGAGTAAAAAAATACGGTGGAGGGGGGTGGGTCAGCGCACGGGGGAAGAAATCCTCAGATCACAAAAGTAAGTCGATATTCGAATTCTACGCCCTCACATTAGTTGGAATCGATACGTCACACGATATTTTCATTCCTTAACATATTAACATACTTTTTCCCAAAATGGGGGGGGGGGGGCTAGGGGGACACTGGAGGGTCAAATCAAAAAATAAGTAAATATTCGAACTCAGGGCCCTCAAAAACCTATCAAACGATATGCCACACGTTATTTTTCATTTTTTTAAATTTTGTCCCCATCAACGGGGCTGAAGGGGGGTTCAGAGGGGTCGAATCAAAAAACTAAGTACGTAAGTACATATTCGAAATCAGCGCCCTCGAACTAGTGGTAATCGATTGGTTACTCCACTTTTTCGATTTTTTTGAATTTTGGTCAAAATTGTGGACCCCTCTACCCCCCAGGGGTTCAGAGACTCCATCTTGAATATAAGGTATTTTTGCGATATTAGTGATATAAATTAGGCCAAAAGTATAAGTGCCACGCCTCAGCACGAAAAATGTTATAGGTGAAGTGGTAGTTTCAAGTGCCCTGAACACGATTTTCCAATTAGTTTTTGCGTCCGTCTGCGTCCGTGTGCATTAAAAGCCAAAATGTGCCTTTTTCAATGATTTTTCCCGTTTTTAGTAGTTTTTTTTATCTATCAATGTCATCATTTATATGCCGGGAATGTAAAGGGTTTGAAAATAATGACAATGCTGGAAAAAAATTACTAAAAATGCGAAAAAATCGTTGAAAAAGGCACATTTTTGCTTATAATGCACACGGACGCAGACGGACGCAAAAACTAATTGGAAAATCGTGTTCAGGGCACTTGAAACTACCACTTCACCTATAACATTTTTCGTGCTGAGGCGTGGCACTTATACTTTTGGCCTAATTTATATTGCTAAAATCGCAAAAATACCTTAGATTTCGATTTACTACACGATATTTTAGTTTAACTCCAATTTCAGCACCCCCACCCCTACCCTCTTACTTTCACAAAAAATTTTTGTCGGATTCGTAACCTACGACCTCGAAACCCTAGATTTCGATATGCTACGCGATATTATGGTGAATTTTGATTTGAGCACCCCCCCCCACCCCTCCCCATGACCTCTAAAATTTTTTTTATTGTCATATTCTTAATCTACGACCTCGAAAACCTAGATTTCGATATATTACACGATATTTTAGGTGAATTTCGATTTCAGCACCTCCCCTCCCCCTCCCCATTGCCCCGAATCAATTTTTTTTGTCAGATTCGTAATCTACGACCAAAAAAACTATATGTACACTATTTTTTACCCACTTTTATTGCTCTTTTTTTAGGATAATGAATTTCGCGCGTTTTGAGGGGTCTCCTGGACCACTGTGCGTCGTGGCTACTTTTTTCATTTCCTTCGTCGTGGCGAAGATGATTTTTGCATCCACGACGAAAGAATTTTTATCCGCAACGTGAGAACTTTGAACTTGTAAATTGTATAATTCATTCTGCACACAATGGGCTTGATCCCTTCAATGAATTAGGTGCCACTACGATGGAACTAAAGACCACACAAAGGAAATTCTATGGTCATGGAACCCACGATTATAGATTTTCCATAGTCGTGGATACCAAAAATTTGAATCGCCCCACACCCTCCCCTGGGGGCTATGAACTGAGCCAAATACAAAAAATGGTGTCTCGAACGTATACATTTTAGATTTCAATCAAAAAAATTTAAGAAATTCAACTTTTATTTTTCGAATTTCATATACTGGAAATGCGACAGTTTTGGTAGAATTACCCATATGTAATATCATGTATATCAACGATATATATGAGAAATACAGGCGACATCATCATTAGCTATTTAGTATAATATATCATGTCTAAATCGTCTAAATCACAAGCCGCTATAAAGAAATCTATTTTATATTCTTAAACTAGGTAACTCTTTTTGGTTGTTGGGGCAAAATATGTAAGTAATTTTATTCATTTCAATGCGCAATGAAAGAGGTATACCTAACTTCCGAAGATACCGAACGAATAATCCATTTCTTCCATACCACCTGAATAATTAGATATATTGTTTAGAATGCTTGAATAAATTGATTAGAAACGATTTCAATTTATACCTTAGAAAGTCTGTTTTTATTTTAAAGAGTGATCGATTCTTGAATACTTAATGGAAAATAATCATAAATTGAACGACACACATTTCATTCACAAATGAAAAAATGAACTCCGGATTCATACTTGTAAGTATTGAGTGGGTCAAAGTACTTGAAACAGTTTTATTTTTTCAATTTGAACTTTGAAAGCGGCAGAAAATAAATCGGAGTCACGACTTTTTACACATAAAAAAGTAAAACAAGGGATAACTCCATAGTTCTACCTTGTTCAAGTACAAAAATTTTCAACTCTATATTAAAAATTGAAAATCGGTATTTTGAAAAAAAACAAACTAATTAAAAAATCCTTCTAAGCACTAAAAAAAAAAATATTTAAAAAAACATTGAAATCATTACCACTTTCGCAGAACTAAAAAATCATAATTAAGTTTTTTTTTTATCTCTCCTGTAAACAGTCGTGTTTTGGAGTTACCTACACCTTTTTGGCATCAGAAAACGACAAACAAATTTCACTCTAAAATGGACCTAAACCTTCTGCAATTTAAATTTTCTAAAATGAAGAATTACGGTATCTTCCAGGAAGGTCTCATTTCTACATCAGTACCAGAAATCTTGCCACAAAATGCACGACAATTCAAAAGAAGAAAAAATACAAATCTCTTCCCTCATTCCACGAATTTTTTTCGACCTACAAATCCTTTTTTTATATTTTTTTCCAACCTTCTACAATTCTACCTCACATCATTTCACCAAGTTTCCTGCTACGGAAGAAAATTCGGCTATTCTTTCCAATCTACAGTCCGTTAATCTTTCTTTTCTCATCCGAGCTCCATATATACGAGTCTACAGCAACACAAAACGAGTAAAAAGTTTACTCCAACAAAAGTTACGTCGTATATTCTGAAAATATCGTCGTTCATATTTTCATATCCTCATTCGACTCAACTTATTGTGACATTCAAAGTAGCACGGTAATCCTCGACAGCACAGACCACTCTATCAAATACATTTCTATACGATTAAAAACAGCAAGGTAAAAAATGACTCACCGAATATCGATTAGGCGCTTTCAACTCGGTAATACCCTTGTACCAGGTAATATTAGCCGGAGGTCTGGATCCCTTGGCTTGGCAGGCGATTTGATACTGATGACCGGCGCTCATCTCCTTATTTTCATCCAAAAAACGTATTTCTTCCGCTCCAACTGCGAGATAAAAAAAATTCGCAATTCGTTAGAATTAAATTTCCACCTAGGTCACATCCCTCTCTATCGCATAGAGCGAAATGAAAAAATACGAGTTTTTTTTTCACTTTCTCTCTCTCTTTGTCGCTCCGAATCTAATTTTCATTTCGACTGAAAATACACCTCGAGTAACCAGAACTCATGGTACCTGAAATTTTTCAAACAAATTTTCAATTTTCCGTATGCGCCTGGTAAAGAAGAGAAAAAAACAATTTTAAAACTAATTTAAGCCGAGGGAAATGAATGAAATGAAATGACTTTTTTCTTCTTTTTCTTTGACAATTTCTGCGGTGGGAAAAATTCAACGAACGGTACGTTGTAACTGTGTTTAAAAAAATAGAAAACGAAAGAGAGAAGGGAAATGCGAGACGCGGACGCCCTTCATTTACGTGTGGTATTTTTTTAAAACGACGTCGAATTGACACGACCAGACAGAAGGGGATTTAGCCAAATTGCGAGCAATGTTGACGATGAACGAAATAAGCGCGAATTATTCTAATTGGCGAATTCGATTTTACGAGTAATACAAAATTGCGACGATTCCGCTAGTCAAATAGATACGACACGAATTCAACGATTATGAGTAGGTCGTTCAAGTACCAGACAAAGGGACCGCTGAAATTTCCAAAAATCATACAGAATGCAAAAAAATACGAATAAAAAAAAATTCTCGACAACAACGAGAGTACTTATTCGAAACGTAACTAAAGATGACAAAGGAAGAGAAATGGGGACCGAAGGAAATACTTCCATTGATTTTATTTTCAAATAAAAAAGCTTTTAGTTTACCAACAGTCAGCAGAGAGGGAGGGAAAAATAAATCTTGAAAATAAACCACATTTGTACATTGACCTCCCCCGCGAATTACGTTCAAGCTAAAAATCAATAAAAATTGCACCATCAATCATATAAAACAGACAAGATGGATTAAAAAATTATCCGAAAGAAGCTCGCGGGAAATTTTCCACCAAAAAACACGTCGGAGAGGGAAAAAATGATGAATTTTTTCACGTTGGTTTTTAGAGAGAATATTCGGATCCTACATCTCCCTCGCAATTTCACTTTTGCCAACATGTAAAATTCCAAAGAGAATAATATACGAACACGAAGAAAACATAACCTTTGGCGAAGTCAAGGTGAAAAAATTTCCCAAATTCGTATTACTTAATATTTCAAAAAGGGAACTCGAACTCGTAGTATTTCGAACAAAATAATAAAATAATGATGAAACGTCGTAAGTTATTTTTCCAAAATGAATTTTTAACCGGTGTTTCATTACGAAAAACCACATTTCCTCGCAAAAACCTTTCAAATTCTGCCCTTTCACCTCATCGACAAACCCATCTCTGTGAAATTCCGCGATTCGAAACAAATCACAAAATATCCATTTCAACCTCCAAGGATTTTCTCGACAGAAGAGAAACATCATCTACTTCGACATGCCCGTACTTATGAAAAAAAAGACTAACCGAACCGAGCAACTCATCTGGAGTAAATTTGAAAAATGAATAATTCATTCGTTCTCGTTTTTCACCGTATACCTGCTGCGAGCTGCGATCACACGTATGTGGAGTTCAAAGCACTGTGAATCTAAGACGAGTACTATCAGCCAAATATATCTAGCTATTGAAAAATCCGGTTTGAATTACAAATTTTAGCTAAATAATTTATACAAGGAAAATCGTCGTTAAGATTCGATGATGTATGTATGAAAAAATTCACGAGATCACAACGATGCTTAAAATTCATTAAATTTGCAAAAAAAATCTCGTTTTAAAAAATTTTTGATTGTTTTTCTCTAGTAAGCAGTTTTGTTTCAATTTGATCGCAAAATTAGAAATTATACGTTAATTACCGAACGAAATTATACTTTTGATGTCGCAATCTGCAATAGTTCGCAGGTCTAACGAGATCTCAGAAAGTTGTCTCATTATGGTTTCATCTCGATCCAGAAATAGATGAAGTAATGAGATACCAGTTGTCTAGGGAGTCTTAATTGTTCACAGATGGCCCGGAAGCAAACAGCTAGCAATTATACTTCACAACTTTATTTCAAGTTCGTTACATTCCAGTAGCCCGAATTCAAAGCATAAAAAAATGCTGCAGCGATTGTAAGTAAACAATCTTCCCATGTCTTCTGAAAACCCAAAAAAGGAGAAACTTTCTTGAATTTTGACTGGACAAAAAATGCATCATAATCTTACTGATTTATCCATCACAATTATTTCGATTTTTAATCGTCAGCTTTCAAGTTCAGCTTTCGATCGTTATTCCAAAATAAGAGTTTTTTTCATCTTATACCTTGAAAACCTCAAGTTACAATTTGAGTTTTATATTTCCATGAACCGGAGTAAGTTCAATCCGATAGTTTAGTCCCCTGGCGGAAGAAAGTAAGATAAAACTATACAGATCATGGAATTGAAAATTTCCTGATTTTTATCAAATGCAACTTGCTCACTTAAATACTTCGAAATCGAGCCAAATGATGTTTTTCGTTGCCAAAAACGTACCTACATTTTGATGTAAATTTTCAAAGAAAAATCAAAGCAACTCTTCCAACAGATTACGCATTTATTATTAATTTCAAGTTGTTCATTCAATGATTCCAGACGTGAAAAAAACACATTTTTTGACCACTAATATAAATTTTGATCTATTTTTTTGAAAACTTTTTACAGCAGAGCTGCCAACTGAAATCTTTTAAAAATCGTGAAAATCATATTCAGCGTCAAAATGAAACACGTTTTTCGAAATACTTTACCAAATCATCAAAAACACATTCAAAGATGAACCAATTTTTGCTATGAGTACAAAGGTACAAACCATCTTGTCTACAATCTTCAATCATGGTTTCGTGAAATACTACCACCACTTGGAGGGGGAAAAAATGAATGACCCTTCATATACCAAGACGGTTTTTCGGAGATAAATTCAAAGTTGTCCTCAATTTTTCAAAATTAGTTGAACATTAGATAATAGATATAAAATTTAGAGACATATGTAAGGGACAAGAGGCGAATCAGGAATTTTAAAATGTTCATCAAGTGTTTTTCAAGTCTGGACAGTATTCTGATCCAATTAAATATCCATTTCTTTACTTAGTTTTGAAGGAAAAAAAAAACGAGACAGTTGTCCAATGTATCTACTGGCTTTGAAAACTGGAAATTCTCTTCATTTTTGGATTTTCCTTGCCATTTTTATGACATTTTTTTACCGCAAATTTTCCCAAAAAAGAATCCCCTTTTCATCTACTGATTAAAAAATTCAAGAAAGAGGAAAAACGTTGAAAATTCTTGTTTTTCACCGCCAATTATCATTAAAATTCTTGCCACCTATTTTCTGTTTTTCTAGCTATATACGGTACTAACAAGGAAGGTATCTTAAAATTTTTCAGCTGAAACAAAAATAAATCGAAAGTAGATACATTATAAAAGAACTCCATATCCAAAATTTTATGCATCAAAGTTCATTCCTCGAATTTTGGCAAATGTTTGAAATTTCAAGATTATCTTATCACCAAAAGGCCGAAATTTGATATAAGGATATAAACCTTTTTTTTGACCTCCCGAACCGATCGGAAGCAGTTTTGAGAGGTTTCGGAGGCTCCATAAAATTTTGGAATTTTCCAGCACAGGAGAAAATCCCATAAAAAGGGATCATTATGGACTTTAGCATCTATAATCGCGGATTACCCATATTGGTCACCTATTTGATCGATTAAAGTACAATTTTCTGAAATTTGTAACTTTGAGTTGAAATCTATACTTTTGGTCAAAAAATTTTCTGGAAAAAATATGAATTTCAACTCGAAGTCACGAATTTCAGAAAATTGTGTTTTAAACGATCAAATAGGTTAGCAATAAGGGTAATTCGCGATTGTAGGTGCTAAAGTTCATATGAAGGCTTAGGTGGAAAAATGGATTTTAGTCCAAGAGCCGAACCTACCGAAAATGGGGCGAAACAATTGAAAGCTGGGACCTGTCCCAAAAGTTAGAGTATGACCCCCTATTTTAAAAACTACCAGTCTGCCGATCCGCAGCTGCTGCTTTTAAGAACAGTGAAAGCTCGAAAAATCACAATTTTCATGAACTTTCGGCCGAAAACATTGATGGTCGAAATTGGTGTCAAATTACAGGATTTTTTGCACTGAATCCGAATATGTAGGTCTGCCGGCCCCTAAGTGCTGCCTAAGCCCCGGCAGACTGGGTAAAAGGGGGAGAAAATTCGAAAAATTCACAGATTTTTGGTAAAATTCTCATGAAAGTCGCAAAATTGAGTTGAAGGAGGTTTATGAGTGGTTCTAAGCAATATTCAAGAATGGGGATGACTTTTTAACTTCAAAATTTCACAAAATTTTCACATGAGGGGAGGGGGCGTAGGGGAGCACCACCAAACTCAGAATATGGACATGTGATACATCAAAATATACGTTTTCTAGGTCGCAGAACTCGATTATGACGATTTTTTTCATTGGCGATGGGAGGGGGGTGGTACCCCTTCTCATGAAACATATTGGCAAATTCACAAATTTTCATTTAAAAAACCAAAATTTCGCGAATCACTTGATTTTATTATTATTTTGTTTGTTTCTCATTTTTTTATTTTACCATTCCCTCTTTTATTATGTCTATTCCAATTTCTATTTCTTTTACCTACCTACATAATTTTTTCAAATTTTGTTTTTCATTTTTTCATTTAACTCATGTCGCCCACATTCTCTTTACCATGTTTTTTCCAATTTCATTATAATTAACGTGTTTAATTACGTTCTTGAATCAAAATTTGTGAATTTGTTTATGTTTCATGAGAAGAGGTACCACCCCCCCCTCCCACCACCAATGAAAAAAAATCGTCATAATCGAGTTCTGCGACCTAGAAAACGTATATTTTGATGTATCACATGTCCATATTCTGAGTTTGTTGGTGCTCCCCTACGCCCCCATGTGAAAATTTTGTGAAATTTTGAAGTTAAAAAGTCATCCCCATTCTTGAATATTGCTTAGAACCACTCATAAACCTCCTTCAACTCAATTTTGCGACTTTCATGAGAATTTTACCAAAAATCTGTGAATTTTTCGAATTTTCTCCCCCTTTTACCCAGTCTGCCGGGGCTTAGGCAGCACTTAGGGGCCGGCAGACCTACATATTCGGATTCAGTGCAAAAAATCCTGTAATTTGACACCAATTTCGACCATCAATGCTTTCGGCCGAAAGTTCATGAAAATTGTGAACTTTCGAGCTTTCACTGTTCTTAAAAGCAGCAGCTGCGGATCGGCAGACTGGTAGTTTTTAAAATAGGGGGTCATACTCTAACTTTTGGGACAGGTCCCAGCTTTCAATTGTTTCGGCCCCTTTTCGGTAGGTTCGGCTCTTGGACTATTTGGGGAACTCGCGTGTATCAGTTTCAGTACTACCCGGTTCCATGAAAAAATATGCAAGTAATTTTTTCATAAAATCACCTCACTTATTAAATTATCAATTAAAAGACATCAATAATATGAACCTCGGTTACACAAATCCACAATCCCAGACAATTCAATCGTTTAAATTTACCACTCTCAAACCTCAAAATGACTCTTCTTCATCACCAACAAAACACTTCGAAAACCATATATCTTCACATCTAAGGCTCTCTCGTCTCACATTCTCAAACACTCGTTACCTACCAAACTGCAAACACACTTTCTCATCGCGAAACAGGAAAAACTCGCATCAAAACAGAAACGAACCACTGCTGGGCCACAGATTGCGCTCCGTAGAAGTAAATCTCATCGAGTTAATAGAATAAAAAGTCTGCCAGCTACGAGTAAATGTATATAAGAAGTTTGACGCGAGTTAAATTCTTCAGCGCAATATAAGTGATAAAATTAAAAATGTTTATATCGTAACCTATTTTTCTATATCGTATTTCGCGCAAAACTTTTCCCTCAAATCTGGGAAAAAAATTTCCTTTTAAAACAACCCAACGACACTTGAAAACTTTCTGCGAAGTTGATACTCCTCTCTACACTTTTTTTTCAATATTTCTCAACGTATTGAGCAAGTATTGTTGAAATTATCACGTCTCGACAATATACACTTCGGATCGTGCGAACTGTAAATACTGCCTCGTATCTCTCCCAGTTTCGTCTTGCCGTATTTTTCGTGCCACGCTTTTTAGAAATCTTTTACATTTGGTCGTCGGTACGCGGCGAAGAGACGAGAAAACCGAGGCGAGGGTTTGATTTAGAGAGTCAAGAGACACATTAGAGCTGGTGTCGAAACATTGGCTGGTCGTTAAATCGTCGCGTACAATCGGCCCAAGATTATGGTCGCTATTTAAAAAAAATTTATAAATCCCTTCGCGAGCTCGTACATAACATTTCGAGCTAATTTAAAACTTCGCTCGTTTCGACAATTGGTGATAGTCGTGCGACAAATGACCAACTATAGATAAATAAATTACCTGTCAAATTGTCAAATGGTATCAACGGTGGGGTTTTTTCGATGTATCCGCTTTAACTCGAATTCGTTTTAAATCAACTCCATCAGGGTCGTAAAATCTGCCTCAGTTGATTTTTATTCGAGGCTATATCAACTAGTCCCTGCGGTTAGCTCGGGCATATTGCACTTTTTGAACATTGGTTGAAATGTGGTTTTTATTTTAGTACGACCCAAAAGAAAATTTTCGAGAAGTGGAGACGTAAAAATTTTCCCTTAGGAGTGGAGGGAGGGGGAGTTTTAGGGAGGGTTTTACTCCTATTTTTTCACATGAAGGGATTGGGGTAAATAAGGTGTCATTTTCATATAATTCGACCCTCCTGACAGCCTAATTTCGCTAAAATCGACTCGAATTCGCAATTTCCCATCTTCTCAACTCAATACCTCGAACCAATCCTTGTATGAAACTAGTTTTAAACGTAATTCGAACCTCCTAATCACGATTTTTTGATTAGTTTCCCGATTAGAAGTAGAGAATTCTCTCAATCGTGAAATTAGTAAAGTGTAAAACGCCCAATTTTCGCCAAAACTGATATGAAATCGTGATTTTCAATTTTTCCAATACTACACGTCAGTACTATATATGTACACTGAGAAAAATGGAGAATGAAAAATGAATAGAAAGTGTTGCAAAAAGTTATAAATTTTATTCAAAAAAAATAAATTTTATGCAAAAAAAAATAAATTTTATCCAAAAATAATAAATTTTATCAAAAAAAAATAAAGTTTATCCAAAAAAAATAATAACGGGGCACCATTCGCAAAATTAGCAATTTTTATCAAAAAAAATAATAAAATTTATCACAAAATTTGGTAAAGTTTATTGCATAGAAAATAAAGTCTGTCAATTTTGCGATAAATATTATTATTTTTTGAATACATTTTACTAGTTTTGTGAATGGTGCCTTTTTATTATTACGTTTAATAAAATTTATTTTTTATTTTTTTGAGTGTAATTATACAACTATGGAGCACCCCCGAGCCTTTTAAAAATTCCCACGGTGACGCGTGGAGAATTCTCTTGGCTCGTGCTATGAAACCCTTTACCCCCACTCCGTCTCCATACCTCTCCCTTCCCCTCCCCCAAGTGAGGTGAGGTGAGTTGGAGATGGTAGAGGTGGTGGGGGTTGAGGGAGGTGGAGGGGGTGTTGGGTAAAAAGGGTTGGGTGTTACATAGATGTACATGTACAATTTTAAAGACTTTATAATCTATAAGAAATATTTTCTTTTTTTTCTGTAGTGATGATATTAGTGACGACTCGTACTTCTACAATGAAGATGATGATGATGACCCTGATAGCGATAATGGTAATAATGATTATCAGGCAAATGACAATCATTTCAATAATGATATAGAGGTTCTTATTAATGGGCCTATACCATTACCCAGAAATGTTGTTGTGCCCCCTCCTGAAGAGGATGGGGACGAATTCGCTTTGTAAGCAATTTTTTTTACTTATTAGTTTTGTTTATATATACAGGGTCTATAAATGAACCGGGCACCCTCAGCGCAAAAATTCCCATTCTTTTCTTTTCTTTTTTCCCATTTCGTTGCGTTGCATCACTGATATTATTGTTGTAATACGCAACGAAACGAAAACAAGATCAAAAAAGTGACGAAGTTTAATGTAAAGGATGAGTCATCTTATAAAATATGCAGGTAAAAGTGTGAAATACGCTTCACAGAGTTGAAATGCCCACACGATAACATTACAAGAATCTTTTTTTTCAACATCAGAATGCCGTAATCTCGAACGTAAAATTATCAATTCTTTGAAATTAATTTTTTTTATTAATTACAATTATTGACAAATAAGTGATGAATTTATCATTAAAAATTTAATTGATCAAAATTACGATTTTTGACACTTAATAAACTTTCTGTCAGGGGTAATTGACACGAAAAAACAAAAATCTGAAATTTCATTTTTTCAGGTAGGGATTTTCGCGCAGACGGTGCCCGGTTCATTTATAGACCCTGTATATCTTAATGTGATTTTTCTATGATTTTCAGAATCCCTCAGGAGGAATGAGATCCGCAGTACTGAATTGACTGCCTTTAGCCCCGGCTGCATAAAGGTAGGTTATCTTATCTATTTATATAAAGTTGAATTCCTTAACACTAATTTGATTTCATTTTTCTTTTTTTTTTTTACAGATCATCAGATAACCACTTTTGTTACGTTTTTTTTTTTAAATTGAGTGATCTTGCTTTTTTAATGTTAATTTTTTTAATTTTTTTCAAATTACTTTTTTAATTTTTAATTTTTTTACCTTTTATTAAATTTGATCTCTACTTTTTAAATTCTAAAATACATTTTTTTCACATTTCTTAAAAAGTAATGGAATTGAAATACTGGAACATTAGATAAAATGAACCTCTCTGGCAACTCACAGAATACATTCAGTATTCATCTAGAACTCCTACAGGTAAGATATGCTTTGCTCTAAGCATAACTCTTCTCATCACTTCCCCCACCACTTTCAAAAAAAACAAGAGTGGGGGAAGAAACTATAAATACAACCACTCTGGAGAAATACTCTCAGTATTCATCCAGATCTGGTAAGATGTGCTTTACCCTCATTAGTAACAGCATGTCTCATCTCTCAAAAAAAGTAGTGGGGGTTAGATCAAATTAAAAAATCTAGGGAAACCAATAACAAATTCGAATTCGGAAGGTTCAAATTATATAAAAAAACTGGTTTCAAACCTTACTTAAACCACATCCAGACTGACAAATTTGCTGACGATTCGTTAGCGAAACTAGCGAAAATGTAGCTGACTCTCAATTTCTTGTCGAGTAAACGATTTTTAGTTGAAGAATCGTTAACTACAGCTGGTGTTTATTTGGGAAAAATCGTTCATGAAACGCTAAGGTTTTCGTGACGAATTCGCCAGTGTTATAGTTGGCAATTCGTTAGTTTGAATTTATTTCAATTGATAAGGAATTGTAAACAAAATTTTAAACTATTCTCAAGAAAGAATAAAAAAAATCCAAAATACTGTTGTCAAACACAAATTGATAAATAGCACTGGTAGCTCAATGGTTAGAGAGATCGCCTATTATGCCGAGGGTCTCGGGTTCGAATCCCCAATGAGACATAAATTTTTCAAATTTTTTTATGAGTAATATATATGATGAATTCGTCGCGAAAACGTGAGCGTTTCGTCAGCGATTTTTCCCAAAAAGACGCCAGTGTTAGTAGGCGATTCGTTAACGTTTTTTTCAACTTTTTTTTCAAATTTTGTCAGTCGGGATCACTCGTCTCCAGATGAAAAAATCACAATTTTACCTCTTTTTCTTTAAAATTGGCCTCTTTTCGTGACACAAATCATACGATTGTGCGAATTCTACGCTTCAGATCGGAAAACTAATCGTAGATTCGAGTTCAGGAGGGTCAAATTATAAGAAAATGACACCAAATTCACCCGAATCCCTTCATGTGAAAAAAAGGGGTAAACCCCTCCCTAAAACTCCCCCTCCCACCACTCCTAAGGGAAGATTTTTACGCCTCCACTTCTCGAAAATTTTATTTTGGATCATTCTAAAATAAAAACCGCATTTCAACCCGTGTTCAAAAAGTGCAGTATGTCCCGTTTTTTCATGCTAACCGCAAGGACTAAACGAGTTAATTAACATTTCAAATAGGGCTGGAAAAACTTAGCCGGTTAAATAGAGAAAAAATATTCGCAGACCAACGCTAGGCATAATCAAAATACAATTATTTTACAATCATCTTTCCCCAGCTTTGGCATACTTTCCAAAGTATGCAAATTCTCGAAAAATTTGGCCATCGTTGCGGTGGCAAACCGTGTCCTGGGTTTGACTCAAAGAGCACTGGTCGATTTCTCTTTCCATATGCAAGAAAACTTTTCAGTTGACTCGTTTGGTTATTACGTGAGATCGCTTAGGCCACATAATACCCTCTCGTTTCAGCATCAGCCAGCCATAAGGATCTGTATTCACATATATTTGGTATTTTCGCTAAATCCAGTACCTCGGAGACACCGAATAAAACTCGTGACTCTTAAACGATATCGTATTCTTGCAACATCTACATAATTTCGTAATCATTTCGAGACTACTTGGAAGAGGTTAAAAGGCTCGCAGAGTATTAAAAAATCGAATTATGTAAAATATCTCTCCGCGTATGCGTTTCGTACTATTAATTTACAAAGTTGGCGAAAAATTTTCATCAGCTTGCCCCTCGTTCGTGTTTTTCGCATCGCATGGTACTCGAAACTATGTAAATTAGACGAATTTGGGAAATTTTTGACTTTCAAAGTACCTACCCAGCCAGATCTGTACACGAGACAAAGATCAGCCTATAAGTATCGCAGATGAGGGATAAGTTTGCGAGAAATTTTCAAAGTCAAAATTTCAATCTTCGAGCTGTAAAATTCTTGCCATTAATTTACGACTCGGAGAATTTTCAGCCCGTCTTAGAATTTCCACCAGACAATATCTTCTAAGGAATTAACGGAGCTTAAAAGTGTATACAGTTTGATACCAAAGTGAAACGAAAGTATGGCTGGAGACTCCCTCTGTTTGCCCAATTTTAGCCCAAAGCATACCGGTCCATCTGCCGCTGGCGCGTTAAATAAATTGCATAACTTTTCATTTTAAATATTACCCCTGATATGGTGTACATGCGACTTTCTCTCGCATATACAACTAGCGTAATACCTAGTAAATAAGTTGGTACGTAATTTATTTCGCAAACGTATGTGATATATGTGGTGTGCATATGGTATACGCCAAGCTATATTCTGGTTTATTATATTCCAATTTGTAAATTAAGTACCCTTTTGTGAACTAAAGTTTAGAGGAAATTATAACGATGACGTTGGAAAGCACGTTCTACGAGGTATTTATTGATATTGGGTATTATATTGGTTTAGAGCAGAATTTCGTTCCCCTTTCATTTTGCAATTGAGGTAATAATGCTTCAGAAGACCAATATGGCGTGAGACGTCACTGGGATAATGAAATTATTTCTTTTTATGTCGGTCATTTGACGACACTGATTGATAATGAAAAGTTCACCAGTGGAAAATTAATCCCTTTAGCATTTCGGCAGCTGCCTTTCGATCGATTTACTCGATTTAGAGACTGATTTATCCATTTTTGAATCGAAGTTGAATGAGCATTTTTATTTTCCTCTATTTTTTGGGTTCATTTTTTAAATGGCGACGATTTGTTAAAAGCTCATTGGGCTCAGATATTTCATGCAAGAATTTTTTTCAAATTTTTGATCATTTTGATAAATTAGATTTTTTATAAAATACTACTTGAAAATAATATCACATTAGCTGGCAAATGTTGAAATCGAATTTAGGATTGGTGTCTAAATGCAAACTCGTTAAAAATTAAGAATATGAAGTAAGCAAATCCCAAAAAACCGGAAACAATTTACATAAACGTAAGTATTTTTTACTCAGAGAATTGTAAACAAGTAGGTAAGTTTTTTTCATTCGTTTGTGTTCAAGTATGCATATGTTACGCATAATCGATGTAATTGCCTAATTCATGAAATAGACATTTTTTTTGCCTAATGCATGAAATCATGATGAATCTGAATTTTATAATAATTATGTGAATCATAGGTTGGCAGCATTGCTGTGAATACTTTTTTTTAATTTCATGAAATTTCATTCTTAATACTTACATTGACAAAAAAAAATTGGATCGATTTTTAAAATGTTCTAACCAATTATCTATTTGAAACTAGCTCTTGAATCATTTTGACGCAAAAGGGAATTTCGACGATCCCATCCAGTCTAAATTTAATTCAAAGTTCGATTTTTTCAATTTCTTTAATTCTAAATTTGGTCTTCCATATTGAAATTTTTCAGCAGCTAAAAATTCAATTTTCTCTTGATATTTAAATTTTTTCAATTTCATATTATAAAAATTTTTCCGATTAATTGAGCTGGAACAAAATTGAAAAATATGAAGTTGAAATTTTTTAAGATTTAAAATTGAGGAAAAATTTTGAAATTATGGGCAAACATTTTTGAGTGAAAGAAATTTAAAATAATAAGAAGTTGGTTAAAACTTTAAAAAATCAAAGTTGAAATAATGTTGAGAAAAATTTAAATTGCCAACAATTTTACAATAGGTAGGAAAAAATTAAGTATTGAAATTTTTTCCAACGTTAATTTCTTCATTTTTTCAATTTTATAATATTAAAAAAAGTTTTGCCAACTCCAAAACTGTTTCGAATAATTTTAAAATTGTTTTCGATTTTTTTTTCAACTATAGGTATGAAATTTTTCATTGTTCCAATAATTGATACAAACATTTTTTCCAACATTGAATTTTTAAATAATTTCCAATTTCATGTTTTTCAAAATTTCTCCCAACTCAATAAGTAATTGGTGGAAATTTTAAAAAGTAAAAAAAATGAAATCGAAAAAACTTGAAAAAATAAAAGTTGAATTTTTGAGAAAATTTAAATTCAAAAAAATTACTAATGGAAAAATGTTATCATTTGCAGCTTAAAAAAAATTAGAATATGGCTTGAAAGAGAAAAAATTACACTCAAACCTTTTGTATGAAAAAACTTATGGAACGAAAAAAGATTGTTGTTTAATTCTCTACAACTTTTGTTTCAAACTTTTTTTCATACCTCCACTTCTTCGGATATTATTGACAACTGGTTCGAAACTGCTGAACTGGTTTCAAGAAAACATTGTCACATTTTTATCGTGTCAGTGTGTAGACTTTATTTCAATAAAACAACCGGACCCCCATTATTTGACCCAACCCGGTTTCTCAATTTGTGGACACCCTATAGGAAGGAGTAGAAGTTTGATTATCAATCTTCAATGTCCTCGTCGCCAAGAATACATACCCATTTGAACTATCTTGTTATCTCTTCTCAGTTCTGTGTTATTCAGAAGCGTTTACCGTTGACAAGACTTTTGTGTCATACTATTGACTACCAAAATGTTTTTTTTCCGGGCAAAATCTTAAGGTAGTCTTTATTAGGAACCCAAATCGTCCGGTCATTTTAGGAGTTGACCCCCAAAAATTAAATTCTGATTTTTTTCGCGTTTTACGTTCGTATTGGTCCACTACACAACATACTAAAATGGACACCCCACAACCCTCCGCTACTCACGGGGGACGGGGGGAGGGTAAATTTCGGCTAAAAAACTGGTTTTAGTGAATATCTCCTCAAAAAAGCCTCAAAATTGAAAAATAGTTATGAACAATCTTGTTCTACGTGTAATTTCCTATCAGGTTTTTTTGTTTTTTCAAAAACACCCGCTTCTTTGACCAAAAATTAAGGGTAAAAAACACCTATTTTTCAACAATTTACAGCAATTTTGGAAAAAATCGAAACTTTCGAGAATATCTCCTCAAATAAGGCTTAAAATGGAAAAATAGTTATGAACAATCATGTTCTAAGTGTAATTTCCTATCAGACAGGTTCGTGTTTTTTTCGAAAACACCCACTTCGTTGCCCAAAATTAAGGGTAAAAACGTCAATTTTTTCAATATTTACAGTATTTTTGGAAATTATGGAAATACGAAGTTGAAAGTACCCAAAATTATGCCAGTGAAGAGTAATTTTTTTATACATGCTGGTAGGGTATTCCAAAAAAAGTCACCACAAAAATTTCAACACCCTAAAAAACCCGTTTTCATTATAATGCAAATATTATTGAAATTAATTAACGGTAGGATTATTTAAATTCTTTTGGATGGACCGTTTTTTTTGGAATACCATTGGAAAAATAGGCGTTTTCATCCTTAATTTTGGGCAACGAAGTTTGTGTTTTCGAAAAAAAAACGAACCTGTCTGATAGGAAACTACACGTAGAACAAGATTGTTCATAACTATTTTTCAATTTTGAGGCTTATTTGAGGAGATATTCACGAAAAACCGGTTCTAGCAGGCATTTACCCCTTCCCTAGGGGAAGCGGAGGGTTGTGGGGTGTCCATTTCAGTATGTTGTGTAGTGGGGTGTACATTTCAGTATGTTGTGTAGTGGACCATTACGAACGTGAAACGCGAAAAAAATCGGGATTTAATTTTTTGGGGGTTTGGTACATTTTTTCTCTTATTTGCCTGGACTAAAAAATCGTTATTTCCATTTTGACACTTTTTTGGGGGGAAAAATCGTCAAAAATTGAATTTATGAAATTGAGAGATGCAAGTTCATATGGTGGTAGAGGGCGTTTTTCTCTACCCATCGAAGCATTTTTCAGGATTCGGCGGTTTGACAGCCCTGAAAACAAAATAAGGTCCATATTCGACTACTTTATCTAATAGTTTTACCGGAACCTCGCCAGTCAACATCCATTCACTTCCATTCGTGTAAAAAGTTACAATATTAATTATTAGTGTAGGCGAATTAAGTGCTATTTTTAAGAAAAAAAAACCATTTTTAGCTAGCCAAGATTTTATTTGCCAAAAACTGTCGAGGGTGGTCCCCTGACTAACCTCTAAAAAGTCCGCACCCCTAGACCCCGTGCTTAATTTTTTATGAAAGCTCCACCCCTCAAAAATGTTTTTTCCCGAATAACTTCTCAGGATTTGGTTTTACGGCAAAAGTAGCTCAGTACTTTTTTGTTTTGCACTCAATTCCCAAATTTTTTGTATGAATATTTTAGCAGTTATGGGCCAAAAACCTGATTTGGGGAGCAAAGATCCACAATTTGGGGAGACGCGCACACCGGACGGGACCGGACACCCCAGATTCATGTTCAAGGCATGAAAATGGACCATTAGAGCCAAAAATCGGTTGGCCGCCGAGTCTTTCCCTATGAAATGGTAATTCTACTGGACTAATAATACTACTATTTTCATGCCCAAAACATACAGTTTAGTACGATTTTGTACCTATTATCGCGTTTTCAGATGATATCATATTTTCCAAAACCTCCATCTTTCAGGACTCTCTGTCTCCTCTGCTATTGGTTGTACGAAAAAAAATTTCATACAAAAAATATTGGAAATTGAGTGCAAAACAAAAAAGTACTGAACTACCTTTGCCGTAAAACCAAATCCTTAGAAGTTATTTGGGAAAAATCATTTTTGAGGGGTGGAGCCTTCATAAAAAATTTAGCACGGGGTCTAGGAGGTGCGGACTTTTTAGAGGTTAGTCAGGGGACCACCCTCGACAGTTTTTGGCGATAAAATCTTGGCTAGCTAAAAATGTTTTTTTCCCCCTTAAAAATAGCGCTTATTCGCCTACCATACACAAATAACATGCGTTTTCCCCGTATTTAACAAATTTCCAGTTTAATTACAGTAGGTAAATAAGTCAATTTATTTATATGTTCGTGATTCTGCCATTGAGATAAAATCAATAAAAAAAACATCGGATTGCTCGAATACTGCGACATTGCACAAAATCGAATCCAAACACCTTCTCCCCCCCCTGCTCCCAAATAGAACCAGAATTCAATAAAAAATACCCAAAATATAACTCCTCCCTGGCATTCGTACCTTTCAAGGTGCTAAAAGGCGAACAGGAAATTTAAAACTATTTCCATACATTTATGGCCAAAAGTAAATTACATTCGAATGGACTCCGAATGAGCACTGAGCAAACTATACATCCATACGTTACACGTATGTATATTTAAGGTTAGCAGTTGAGAAAACGTGATGAAGTGTTTGGCATTCGAGTTATTCGGTACAACACATCGTATTCTAACCGATACTGGAATTGTTTATTTTCATTTCTTATAAATCTACTCGACGTAGCCGGTAACGTTCGGATACGTAACTCGCAACTAGCTTATTTTTTCAACTCGAGAGTCCGGATGGAAGAACTCACTAGTTGGAATAATTTAATAAATAGAAAAATTTTCTCGTCTCGCGTTGTTTTATTGTTCGTACGTTGAAAAAAAATTCCACTACAAGTGCGCATCACAAATAATGAATTGTTTGCGAAAATAATTTCGAATGAACCGGATACGAGGGTATGAGGTTTTGGCAACGTAAAAAATACATCATTTCCGATCGAGTATCTCGACATTCGCGTACCCCGAACCCGGGCAAAAAAATAAGGAAACTGGAAAACAACTAAGTTTTCGTGCGAGACGAACGTATACGAATGTCGAATGGGACCATGGTACCTAGAAGCGGGCTCGGGTGATGCGAAGGAAACGTCACAGACAAGAAAAAGCTTTACAGCGAGTAACCGTGTTAAAAGTACGCGTAGATTTTTCTTCGTGCGAAATTCTCTCTTTCTCTCGAGCCGTGTTCATTTATAACACTATTGTAAACTACTCTTCTTTACTTAAAAGTCAGAAAAATTGCCTGCTAAGACGGGCGCGTGCTGTTTCCAGTCGTTGTAAATTGCGTTAAAGCGGGCGCGAATAGGCCGGTCTACGTTAAGTCGATAAATCATTAAAAAAAGAGAAAGGATTTGCTCGCTCGCCGGCCCACGGCGAGGCACCGCACACGAGTAAATTATTCTTTCATCGAAGAGAAAAAATATCGGTTTTTATAACTTAAGCAAGCTTTTCAAACACGTTTCCACTCCTCCGACCGGGTCTAATTTAAATACACGTACAAAGTCGGGGGCGGTTAAAAAGAAAGTCGAAGTAAGGGCTAAGGTTCGGGGGCACGAACTCGTTTGTGTAAATTACTCGTACCACCAGTGGTAATAATCCGATGCCAAAAATTTTCGTTAGCAGTTTTTCCGCAAGCTTTGTACTTATACTTGAGGTTGCGACGGGGTCGCGTTCAAAGGCCAAGTCCAGCGCGGCAATCGCATAAATTATTTTGGCTGCGAAATTCGTTTTGTACTTTAATTCGGGTAGACGAACGAGATTTTTGGTTGTGTTGAGATCGTAGGGAGGGAAGAATAGTGCTATGTCGAGCTCATTAGCGGTGTTAATTTTTATCAAATAACTCGGATTTGTTTATTGGAAGAGTTATTTTCCTAATCCGGTCGTACTATGGTAATCTGAGGAAAACGAGCGGAAATGGGGAAACTTGTTCTTCGCGACATTAAAGTTCATCAAAACCTTTTGGTAGGTACGTTCATTTTTTTTTTCAAAACGTTATCAAAATCTCAAGATATTCATACTATACCTACTTTAAATGAGGATTTTTCTTCAAAGTAAATAAGATAATTATTTATTTTTCATTTAAACACCTCAGTACTTAGGTATGTATTTGACATTTTTAAAATATTCATTTGACATTATTTCAAAATATTTACGTCTCATTCCACGTCAACTCGACCAGGTTTTGACCTTGGGTCTCCCAATTTCGCTCAAAATTTTTTTTGAGTTTTTCACGATGGTCTAATGAAGGAATAACCGTCAGTCCGATCCTAATTATTCAATGGTCAAGGCGAGGTGGTGACCCTTGGAATTTTCGTATAATTAGGATTTTTTGCGAAATGACACAACTTTGAGGAGTATATTTCGAAATTGATTAGGTCTAAGATGAATCTTTCCATGCGGTTTTGTAGATAATTGAAAGGAAATTCAAAATTCATAATCACTTTTTGAAAAGTTCAAAGTTGAGCTTTTGTGATAGAAGCTCAACTTTCATGATAAGTACAAAAGATGAGGGATCCCATTTAAAAATCTGAAAAAATTACTATGAAGAAAACTTTTTATGTATTTTTCAACTAACTTTTCAAGATTGGATCTCAATACCCGGAGGGGGCACAGGGGTCCTAAATTTTGGTCAAAATTCAAAAAAAAAAGTGGGAAAATGAAGTAATACATCGATTTCCAGTAATTTGTAGGCGCTGAGTTCGAATATGTGCTTAGTTTTTTCATTTGACCCCTCTGAACTCCCTTATCATTTTTCATTTGACCCCTCTGAACTCCCTTATCAGTCTCCTAATGAGATCAAAATTCAAAAAAATGGAAAATAACGTACGACTGACGTGTCGTTTGTTGGGTTTTTGAGGGCGCTGAGTTCAAACATTTGCTTACTTTGGGATTGGAGCTTTTAGTGGCCCCGTAGCCCCTCAATTTCGAAAAAACACATGAAAAAAATGAAAATAGCACGTGTCATATCGATCTCTAACAATTCGAGGGTGCGGAGCTCGATTATCAACTCAACTTTCTCGATCTGCGTCGTTCGTTTCCCACATCTGACTCCCAAATTACTAAAAAAATCAATGGTTTTTTTCAAAATTGCGAGGCTAGGGGGTCACTAAACGGTTTAATTTCAAAAATAAGTAAATATTCGAACTCAGCACCCTCAAGAACTCAACAAACGACACGTCATACGTTATTTTGAATTTTGATCCTATCGGGGGGGGGCGCTGATAGGGGTTCAGAGTGGTCGGATAAAAAAACTGAGCACATATTCGAACTCAGCGCCTTCGCATTAGTATTTTTTCCCTTTCTTTTAACCCTTAAATTCGCAAGTTCGCGGAAATGATCGAAAAAACTTTTTTTTAATATTTTCCAGTTATTTTGGGTCCATAGATCACAAAAATATTTTTTTCAAAATTTTCTGCCCCTTGGGGGTGGAATTACAGCATGTCCGCTATAGCGGACGTTGCGAAGTGCACAGCAAACCAGTATTGTTCACTTGTGTTCGCTATAGCGGACGTTGCGAACGATGAGCAGGGCAGTATTTGTTGTTTTCATTAGCCTACCATGTAGTAGAAACTGGTTTTCTGGAAGGGAGGAGAGGGGAATTTGATCATTTACTCATGAACGATTTTTTTCACCAAAAATTAAAAAAAAAATGACCAAAAATTACAAATAAGATGATATCAAACATGAAAAAATCCATCCTTACAGTATTAAAAAAATTTCCCCCTCCTCACCGATACTTCCTCAGTACTTTTCACTCGATTTTGAGTATTGAGTAATTTCTCAAAAATATTTTCACAATTCCAATTCAAGGTTTTTCATTGTGGAGTTTAGGAAACAAAATTTGAGTATAGTACTTCAAAAATATGAATTGAGTATTTTACACTCAAATTTTGAGTAAAATACTCAAATATTCTTTTTTGTAATTGAGTTTGAGGTAATTGAGGTAACTTAAACATTGAAATACTTTTAAAAAGATGTTACAGAGGAAGTAAACAGGACAGAAATTAACACCATCTACTCAATACTCAGCACATACTTATTGCATATACTCAAGAATACTTGGTATATGTACTCAAAACACAGAATACAGTACTCTGTAATCCATTATTTGAGTACTTGGAATTGTGAGTGGATACTTAAGACCATACTCAATACTTAAGAGAAAAGTGCTGAGTAGGCATCATAAATATTGAGTATCATACTCAGTACTCATTGCAATCCTTAAAAGTACGAAGTGGATTTACTCAATACTCCATATATGTGAGTATTTAAAGCTTGTACTCTAAACTCATTTCATTTGAGTATTGAGTACAAGTGTGAGATGGTCTTAATATGCTTGCATCATCGTTCGCAATGTTCGCCATAGCGGACATTAGTAACCAAGTCAGTTTCTCTACATAGTTCGCAGTGTCCGTTATAGCGAACATGAACTTTGAGCTTTAATTCAGAAAAGCTTTATTCATAATTTTGAAATTGTGAAAGGTGCATCTAAAAGAGGCATATTTCTTCTAAAAAATTCATGCATAAAATTTTGAAATTTAATTTTTATCTGCTCGTACAAAAATTATATTTATGAGTAGTTTGATAAATGAAAAATATTGGGAAAAAATCAAAATTGAAAATCTCATAAAGCCATTGAAAGTTGAGATAAAATTCTAAAATTTGAGTATAATATTTTTGAAGTATGGTATTCAAGATTTATGATTTAAAAAATTCCTCAACTTAGCCTCTGAGATTGAAATAATTTTTTAAAGACCATGTCCGCTATACCGGACGCTGCGACATTAAGGGTTAATGGGTTCGGACTACAAGGTCCGAAGTATTATTTCACGTTTTCTATTTTTTTAAATTTTGACCTCATTAGGGGGCTGATAAGGGGGTTCAGAGGGGTCAAATGAAAAAACTAAGCACATATTCGAACTCAGCGCCTACAAATTACTAGAAATCGATGTATTACTTCACTTTTCCTATTTTTTTGAATTTTGACCAAAATTTAGGACCCCTGTGCCTCCCCTGGGGTATTGAGATACAAATACATAAAAAGTTCTCTTCATAGTAATTTTTTCAGATTTTTAAATGGGATCCCTCATCTTCTGTACTTATCATGAAAGTTGAGCTTCCATCACAAAAGCTCAACTTTGAACTTTACAAAAAGTGATTGGAGAACTCGTAAAAAAAATTGAGCGAAATCGAAAGACCCCATGGTCAAAACCTGGTTGAAAAAAATTGTGATATTTTTAAAAACTCCAGAAAGTGAATACCAAACGATTTTTTAAGAGCGAGGGGGCCAAGGGGGGATGAACTAAAATAATTTCAGTTCAATTTTGCTCCAACCCTGGATCAATACGAAACAATGATAAAGGAAGTAAGTTTCATTTGTCATTCATTTCTCGAGATTTTTGATAGACAACTTCGCTGATTGCAAGAGAGTTTGCTTCTACTTTTAGCAGTTTCGTCTGTTTGTAGTTTTATCACTTTTTCACCAAAAACCATTTGTACTTATTACTGAAACTTTGGAGTTTCTAAATTAGAAATGTTTGTATTTTGTGATATTATATACCTATTGGTAAATTTATTTCAATTTGAACACATCTCTCAAAAAAAAAATATTCATCCCCATTTTGATCACTGATCTAATTTTTGAAAAAAAAATTAATTGATTGGCCTCCTCAAAAATACTGTTAGTTGATTGACTACAGCTACTAATTGGAAATATGAAAAAAAGTTACCAGCTCCCAATTATTTTTGTCAAAGATGAGATTTTGACGACTTGAGTCCAAATTTTTTACCCAAAATTTTTTCAGATTTCTTCAATTATAATTTTTTTTCAAAATTGTATCAAATTTAAAAAATTTTCAGTTTGAATTTTCTCAAAATTATTTCAACTTTCGATTTTTTTAATTTCATATTTTTGCCTTTACAAATTTCTTCCAATTACTTTTTGAGTAAGTAGGAAGAAATTTTTAAAAACATGAAATTGAAATTTTTAAAAGTCGAAACATTTTTTATGAAATCAATGTTTTTAAAATTGAAGAAAATTTTCAAGTTGAAATACATTTTTTTAAAAAATACATATTATGAAGTTGGAAAAAATTTGAAGAAATCAAAGTTGGAAAACTTTTCAAAGCTAGAATTTTTCCCAACTGTAAATTAATTTTAAATTCATTTTTTTCATTTTTTTCAGGTGGTGTTGGTAGGAATTGAAGATGTGACCTGCAAAGTGACCTAAGTGCAAAATTGTGATTTTTGAGATTGTGGAGCCATCTATTAGTATATGTGAGGCCCCACATTAGTAATCTGTTTTCAGGTGCTAAAGTTCATATGGACCGATTTTACAGACCTTTCTATAGTGCTTAAAAATTCTAAAATTTTCTGGAGATTCCAAAACATCTTGAAACTACTTCCAATTGATTTGCGATGTCAAAAATGGGATATATACCTACCAATTTTCAGTTTATTTTGTTTATTAGATCACAATTAATTTTCATTTTTGCTTAAAAACACATTTTACCTGATTTTATCAGTAAATGACCTTTTTATACCTGCAAAGTGACCTAAGAGCAGCATTTTTCTTAGCGTGCTGCAGCAACACTGATTTTCTGTTTTTCAAAAAAAAAAAAATGATGTCACCAGGTGAGTGAAGGTTGACCCATGACCCTTTCCATTCCCTAAAACAGATTTTAAGTATCTCACTTCCCCTCCATAGGACAGCTTTTTCTCATTTTTCTCGAAACGTACGAAATACACACGTAATTGCACACAAATTACTATATTACTGCTATTTGTTAAACAATAAATAGCTTTGGCAAGTTTCATTCATCTATTCATCCATTACACAGATTAACATAGGAAATGCTGTTTGAAGTTTAATGAGCGATTTTTATTTTATTTTTCACGCTGACCATGAGAAAAATAGATAAAAAATTCCATCACCCAAGGATTTTTAACAATTTGAATTTATTGTTGAATTTTTTTTACACTTTTTGATTACTTTTGACAATAATTGAAGTCAATTTTCCGAGAAGAGGAAGGGTTCAACGAAAAAAATTAATACTTAGAACATAGATTGTAGAGAGTAAACCTTCTTTTTTGTAATGTCCAATTCGTTTTTTCGTAAGAGGCTTAGATTTCGAGATAATTCAGTTGAAAGTTGAAAGTTCAACTTTGATATTTTTATTGAAAATATTTCAAAAACGAAGCCTCATAAGAAAAATAAAATTGGATTCTGTAAAAAAGAAATGACATGCTCTACAATTATTTTTTTTATGCTCTATTCATTTTTTTTCGTTGGGCCCTTCTTTTGCTCAGAAAATTGACTTGAAGTGTTAAAAGTTGTCAACAAGTGTAAAAAAAATCAACAAAAAATTGAAAATGTGATAAATCCTTGGGCGTTGGAAAAATTTTAAACCCCCAAGCCAAAAAAATACCCCAGACAAAAAACCCACCAAGCTCGATCGAGATGGTCAAAAAATCACACCATCGCCATTTTCCAACACATTAACCCCGAATTTCCATACATTCGCCACAAACCAGCAAATATCCGGCCACACATCCAACTTCGCCTGCTCTCCTCGCAACACCAAGACACCAAGCATCCTGAACTTTTTATTTTATCGCCTTCGAGGAAAATAATCCACCCACATCGCGTCTCGCGGTTTAAATATTGACACACGAGAATCGTCGAACAAGAAAACAACACAAGCCAACTTTTTTCCTCCGTCGAGTACATCAACATAAAATTTTAAGAGCGGCGCGGTTGTTAGGTTCGTTAAAAATGGAAAGTTCTCATTGTGCGGTATCAGTTGAACTTTTCTTTATTATGACTGGTTAAAATAAAACTTTTTATGGGTACGCTGTATAAATAGCGACTCGACTAGCGTTTCTAGGGTTGACGACGATATACTCCTCGTACGAGGAGGCTGCGCAAATAAACAGGTATATCAAGTTACACAATAACAAAAGAATATTTCTCCAGCTCTTTTTTCCTCATTCTCGTAACTGTTCGGTATCTATACGGTATCACTTTTTCTCGCAACTTTTCGCTTCTCTCTGATACATATTGAAAGAGTATACGGCAGTTACATGCGCCAACGGTGCGAAATGTATACGAAGAGTATTGTGTAAAACAAAGACTCAAATGAACCACCCTGGTACCCTGGTACTCGCTCCGTGGATCTTTTTTTCTCCCTCGAGCTACGTTTTTGTCCTGTTTTTGAAAAATATACTATAAAATGGCCATTGTATTGTAAATAGAAACAGAGTTTGGTATTTTTCGGGTATCTATGCAGGAAGAGTAATACAGTCAATTTAGGTTTTGACCCCAAAAAATTAGCAGAAGGGGAAGTTTCGTATATAAGTCCAGTAGGGAATGTATTTCAGCATACCCAAACTTCCCTAAAATCGCCGAGTATTTTGTCCCCATTTTGGAGGGCGAGAGGGTTCAAATTTTGGTTTTTCGGTTATAACTTTCAAAATTACGTATTTACGAAAAAAAAGTTGAAACAAAAATTGTAGAGCGTTAAAAAATGAACAATTTTGTTATTTACAATTTTTTCCTAGAACGTCATGGAAGGGAGATAGAACCTTCAGGAAAAAATCAATTTTAAAAATTTCCAATTACCACAAATAATTACCAAAAATCGGGTTAATCGACTTTTAGTATGAACAGCTCTTTTGCATAGTACATCATATTACTATGTAGAATAAGAAAAATGTAAGACCGACTTCTCATCTCGATGTGGGAAGGTGGACCCTGGCACCCTGAGTAGAAAAAATCGCATTTTCCCTCAACAGTAAGCTCAGCTACAGTGAAAATTTCAAAAAATTGGTTCAAAAATGTAGACCATTGAAAGAAGAACATTTTCCTTTTTTTCGAGGTGGTTTTGACAGTGAGCTATTGCAAACAGAAAAAAGCGACGGCGTTCGAAGAATTTGTTCAAATTTTCGAATTTTGAACCCCCTTTTGGATGCCTAATTTGGGTCCATGGGTCTAATGATTACAAAAATTGAGTTCAGCGCCCACGAAAACTCCAGAACCTTATTTTTTCGACAATCAGTTCGTTAGATTTGATACCAAGATTAATTTATATGTAGGTAAGAATAATCAAGAAATTTTCGAACACCGTTTTTTTTGTTTGTTTTTTTTGCAAAAGCTCGCCTCCAAGACCACCTGGAAAAAAATTTAAAAAAGGAAAATGTTCGTATTTTAACGCTCTGCAACGTATGTTTGAACCAATTTTTCGAACTTTTTGCTGTAGTTGAGCTACTCTTGAGGGAAAATGCGACTATTTCTACAGAAGGTCCACCCCAACCTTTTTGAGATGAGAGGTCGATGGAAAATTTTCAAAATTATTTTTTCTAAAGGCCCTAGCTCCTCTCTCTCATGATGCCCTAGGAAAGAATTGTAAATAACAAAATTGTTTGTTTTTTAATGCTCCACAAATTTGCTTCAACTTTTTTTTTCGTAAGTGAGTAATTTCGAAAGTTATAGCTGAAAAACCAAAATTTGAACCCCCTCGTCCCACACTCTAGGCCAGAATAAAAAGAAAAAACAAGCGCATATCCTTTTTTGACGAAATGATGACTCACCACCGGTTTAAAACTTTGAATGTAGAAGTAATTTTCAACGTAAAATCCGGATTTCGAGTCAGTGTTTGTCTCCAGCCACCAGAGGGTAGGGGTACTGAACTCAAATTTGAAAAAAATTGAATAATGTCGAGTTTGGTGTCCAAATCTAGGGTTTCTAGGATGAAAAATACGATTTTGGGGTTGTTCTGTGTGTTTGATCTCCTTTGAGGGCCTAGGGGAGTGATACTGAATTCAAATTTGAAAAAAATTAAACAACAACAAGTTGGGATATCAAAATCCAGATTTTTCGGTTCGAAAAATACTACTTTGGGCTATCATCGGTGGTGGGGGGAAGGGGGTAACTAACTAAAAATTTGAAAAAAATTTATAATAATATTGAGTTTGGTATTAAAATATAGCTTTTCTGGTCCGAAAAATATGAGTTTTAGATTGTTATTTAGTACAAAATATAACCTATTTTAAAAAAGGTTTTAAGCAACATTTTCAAATTTTTTTTAGACAAATTTTTTTAAAATTTCAGTTCAGTACCAACTCAAACACCTCGAAACAATCCCAAAATCATGTTTTTGGACCAGAAAACCTGGATTTTGATATCAAATTCGATATCATCCTTTTTTTTCCAAATTTGAATTCGATCCCCTTTATCAGTTCCTCAAGAGAGGGGGGGGGGGGGTCAAAATCGCAAAAGAACTTCGGAATCATATTTTTTGAATCGGAAAACCTAGATTTTGACACCAAACTAAACATAATTCAATTTTTTTCAAATTTCAAGTTCAGTGGAGCCCCCTCTCCCCCTGGAAGTTGAAGACAAAATCTGATTCGAAAAGTAAACGTTGAATATGTAAGGTCTGAATGACATAATATGTTAGAAATTAATTACAATAAAACTCACGCAATTTTGAAACCACTTATAACGAAATTGAAAAAAGTCGTTTTTCAATCTTATTGTTAGAAAAAATTCCATTACTTTTGCATAGAAATTTCATAATTTTCGACGTTTTTTTTACAAAATTTTGAGCTCTTTTCTTATTTTTATGCTTCATGGTAAAAATTTGTGCTTTTTGTGCAAGTTGGCTGGAAGATTTTGACAACAAGTCGGAAAATTTCGTTGTAAATCAGTGCACGGTATCATCAGTCATCTAACGTGGACTCGAAAAAAACGAAAATAATCTGTTTCGAAAATCGATAACTGTGCAGTGTGCGACTTCTTCGATCGATCACATACTTATAAGCACCTAATTATTTTCTTCATTAAAGAAACAATTTTTGTAGCTTGAAAAAACGAAATTCGTCACATATTGATTGTTTATCCCTTGAAAATTAAGTATTTTTGTATTTTTTAAAAATGAAACATGCACACGAAAATCATGGGGGGGGGCTAATTCAACATTTGGGGGGGGTTCAACTCCCCCCATGGCCCCTATCACCGCCTATGAATTGACCTGACGAGGTAGTTTGTAGAGATCGAGAAAATTTCAAAGGATCTCGATCATATCTATATCCCTCCCAAGATCGATAGATCGATATCAGCAAAACTCTGAGTACTGAAAAATTACACTCAAAGGTGCTCTTAGATCTATTAGGCCTTTTCATGTAAAATGTTCAGAAATTGCAAAATATTATTTTAACAGGATTTTCACATGTTGTAAAGTCCAAAAACTATTCATTTTTGCCATTTCCGGTCATTTTTATGCATTTTTCGAGATTTTGATTTTCATCTTTTTTCGATCTTGATCAAATCGATATCCAATTTTTCTCGATTTCTCCAACACTAGTAGTTTGCATCCAACGTGATTTTCGATTTTGGCCAAATACGTCCTTTTTTTGCATTCTGACCCAGCATGACCCCCCCCCCCCCTTGAGAAAAAAATGCTCGCCAATTTTAGGGAATTTCAGGCATGTTGAAATACAAACCCTACTGGACTTACGAAACTTCCTCTTCCTGGTAATTTTTTTGGGTCAGGACTATTTTTCAGCTAAATTGACTATACCAGAGGAGGAGATCTGACGCAGATATAATTCGTACCATAACATCGGATGGGTTGGCATCGCTACATTCGAAATGCCAAACGTTGCAGGTTGCGAACCGACGTTGTTTATTTTACCTTACTAAATAATTTCATCGCCGCGAATGGAAATTCCGCCGGTAAAATGAATTTTAAACGAGACGTGTCCTCGGCGTGGACGATTTTACCGGCAAGAAGCAAGCAGAGACACGGGATCGCGCACCGTGCGCAAATTACCGCCGAATTAACGACCGCACAAGCCTCAACGGTAATCGAAAATTCAACCGAAAGGTTAACAAACGATCGTATAATATCGTGAAAGATTATCTACCGTCGCCCCGGCCCGGTACCGTTGCACTATGGCAATAATATAATCCCCCAATACAGGAGAGCCTACGTTATCCGCATAAATATCTCTATATCCCCAGCACCGTCTCTCCTCTCTCTTATACTTAGTTTGGCAGCGGAAAAGCACGCCTCGTTTGCGAACCCTTTTTTGAATGATTCGCCTCGGGAGAATAAAACGACAAAAATGGCTTCTGTTATCAACTTTTCGTATACCCAATTAACTAATCTTTATTATTAGCTTTATTAAAGCGGTTTATCGCTTTGTGTCGGATACCTCCACCGACTCCTTCGAATACCACAGGTGAAAAGTTAAAAGGCTCAAAGACGTATAATGATGAACGAGAAATCTCGTTAGCACCGAAATTGTTGCCGCCTCGAGAGAACACAACACGTAGAAGAAGAAATCACTATACACTCGTAATGTTTACCACAAAAGCATACCAGCGGAATTGGGTAAAGAGGCGGAGGAGAGATTGACGTGTCTAGGACATCAAAACATCGCACCCTAGCGCCAGCTCGCGAAAAACAAGAGACCCCCAAAGAGAGCACATACACTCGAATAATCTACATACACGTACGAGACGACGCCGAATGTCATCAACTTTTAATTAGGCCGACTAATGCATATACAGTGGGTAGACTTTTGACGATATTGTGCTACATTAATTTACACAAACGTCAGCCTTTATTCGTCGCTGATTTCACAACAACCTGGGCTCATTCAGCGGTATAAAAGAAAAGGTGCCTGTAATCTGGTTCCTTTGTTTGGTTCCGTTGTATTTTTTCCACTCCTTTTGGCGTGTTTCGAGGTTGAAAAAAATTAACGTTTTATTCTACCGTAGGTAGAGTGCTATAACAAACTTTTCAAGTGGGAGGTGAAATGAATTTCGCTGGGTTTGATTAATTAGTCCGGCCAGATCTTTTGCAGTGTTTTTTTTTTTTTTTTAGGGCTCGGAGCCACTGCAGATTTCCTGTATCCACGGATAGCCCCTCAGACAAGCGTGAAAAGAATGCTAACGCGGTAAATGGTGTATTATTCGTCGAATACAATCGTAAACAGGTAGCTGCGAATTGTAAATGAGGTATTTTTTCAAGGGTGATTTATTTTCTATACGAAGTGGCAGTGCTGCTAGATGTGGTGATTTGTCAGCAACAGTGGTGATTTCGCTTGTTTTCATTTTCGCAGTGGTGAATGGTTGGTGATTTTCAAAAAATTGGCGAATTTGGTGAATTTGTGCTCCAATTTCCATTCGCAATATCAAATTTCATAATTTCTCATCAAAAACAGTTTGAAAAATTGAAAATTGCTTAAAATTTATCACCAACGATTTTTTGCTTGAATTTGAAAGCCAAAAAAACACCAAAATTCTAGCAGTGTCGTATACATGTACAGTCGTGTGATTTTTATTAGACTAACGCTAAAAGTTCGAATTATTAGACTAAAACTTGTTCTATTTTTTCGTAACAAAACCGAGTAGAATGATGTTTGACGCTTGAGAAATGGAATTGGGATGTTCAGTATAGTATAATGAAATAGTTTAAAGCAATTCCAGTTTTTTTAAAAGAAACTTTAAGACAAAATTTCCTTTCTAAAAAAATACGCGATTAAATTACGTGTAATTTAATGCACAAAACTAATTCATCATTAAACACGAAATAATCGCCCAAATTCGCTAATACTTGGCATGATAATCTTAATCCTTCATTGTATCGTCGACTCGAGTTTTGATACATTTGATCAGCTTACTGTATACAAGTTGCAACTGTGGATCATAGTACCAATTTTTTTTAATCTGTTGCATTGGGCCCCTCTTTCCTCCTCTGATGACTCGATTTTGGTTTCTGAGTTGAATAAGCGGTGAAATAAAATTCAACGCCCTCGTAAACCTACATTTCGATACTCTTAACATATTTTCAAAAATTTTGGAACCTTCTCCTCCCATTTGAAGGCTTGATTTTTTTACCTACCTAGTCTGGTGTAAGAAATCAAAAAGATTTGGTATCATGATCCAAAGTTGCAACTTGTATGCAGTAAGCTGATCTAATCTATCGAAACTCGAGTCGACGATACAATGAAGGATTAAGATTATCATGCCAAGTATTGGCGAATTCGGGCAATTATTTCGTGTTTAATGATGAATTAGTTTTGTGTATTAAATTACACGTAATTTAATGGAGTATTCTCTTAGGAATGAAATTTTGTCTTAAAGTCCTTTTTTGAAAAACCGGAATTGCTTTAAAATATTTCATTATACTGTTCTGATCATCCCAATTCCATTTCTCAAGCGTCAAACGTCATTTTTCTCGGTTGTGCTACGAAAAAAAACAACAAGTTTTAGTCTAATAATTCGAACTTTTAGCGTTAGTCTAATAAAAATCACACGACTGTAAAGTACTCAAAAAAAAATTCAGTAAATAATGCAACTCCAAACGTAGCAAGCAAATATTTGGATACATTTAACAAAACATTCTACTTTTTTAAATAAAATTCTGATTTTTGTCTGAAAAAGTTATTCGCGAAGGTAATTTTCACACAAAATTTATCACCTTTACATGTAGTCCAAGAGCCGAACCTGCTGAAAAGTGGCCCAAAGAACTGAAAGCTGGGACCGGTCCCAAAAGTTAGTGTATGTACCCTTATTTCGAAAATAATCGGTCTGCTGATCCGCAGCTGCTGCTTTAAAGCTCAACGAAAGCTCAAAAGTTCACAATTTTCATGAACTTTTGGCCGGAAACACTGATGGTCAAAATTGGTATCAAATTAAAGGATTTTTTGCTCTGAACCCGATTATGTAGGTCTGCCGACCCTAAAGTGCTGCCCAAGGCTCGGCAGACGGGGTCAAAGGGGGAGAAACCTCGAAAAATACACGATTTTTTTGATGAAATTCACATAAAAGTCGCCTAATTGGCATTTAATAAGTTTAATAAGTGCTTTTAAGTATTACTCAAGAACAATCACGACTTCCCAACTTTAAAATTTTACAAAATTTTCACGGTTGAGAGGGGTGAGGCGTAGGGGTTCATCAACAAACTGATGTAATAGGCATGCGATATATCAAAAGGTATGTTTTCAAGGTCGTAGAACTCGATTACGGCAATGTTTTTTACATTAGGGGTGTAAAAGGATGACACTGATTTTTGTGGATCACAAAATGGTAGCTTGGGAAATATACTTGGAAAAACGAAATCTCACAGATTTCATTTTATACGTATAATACACATAACAACTCACAAGCAAAAAATATCCAAATTTTTTTTACGCGCCCCTAATCTATTTTGCCAAAACTAAATTATCCAAAAAAAAAAATTAGAAACATGGGGTGTGAACTATCAAAATGGATTAAAATTTCACGAGCTGCATATAGATTTTATTGAAAATGTTATTTTAAGCAATTGTGACTTCGCTAAAAAGTTCGTAATAACTTTGAAAACGAACGCAAGAATTTGTTTCTTTCATATTTTTTTTCACAAGTCGTAATAAATACTTGTTCGCTTGTCTAAAATGCAATTTGCAAGATCTGCATCGTCTTATGAAAATAAAAATCGGTACAACAGGTACCACCAATTCACTCCTAATGTGAAAAACATTGCCATAATCGAGTTCTACGACCTTGAAAACATACATTTTGATATATCGCATGCCTATATACATGAGTTTGTTGATGAACCCCTACGCCCCCCCCCCCTACGACCGTGAAAATTTTGTAAAATTTTAAAGTTGGGAAGTCGTGATTGTTCTTGAGTAATACTTAAGAGCACTTATTAAACTTATTAAATGCCAATTAGGCGACTTTTATGTGAATTTCATCAAAAAAATCGTGTATTTTTCGAGGTTTCTCCCCCTTTGACCCCGTCTGCCGAGCCTTGGGCAGCACTTTAGGGTCGGCAGACCTACATATTCGGGTTCAGAGCAAAAAATCCTTTAATTTGATACCAATTTTGACCATCAGTGTTTCCGGCCAAAAGTTCATGAAAATTGTGAACTTTTGAGCTTTCGCTGAGCTTTAAAGCAGCAGCTGCGGATCGGTAGACCGATTATTTTCGAAATAAGGGTACATACACTAACTTTTGGGACCGGTCTCAGCTTTCAGTTCTTTGGGCCACTTTTCAGCAGGTTTGGCTCTCGCACGAAATTCAGAGAAAATTCATTAGCAAGCAAATATTTGGATACATTTAACATTCTACTTTTTCCATAAAATTCGGATTTTTGTCTGAAAAAGTTATTCGCGAAGGTAATTTTCACACAAAATTTATCACCTTTACATGGGTTAAATATGATCGGGAATAACAGAGCGGGAGATTTCAATTTCCCTCACACAATTTAATTTTTATAATTAAAAAAATGAAAAACCTCATGTTAAGCATTTACTTAGATTTGTTACACTATAGTTTTTGAACACATGTCACATTTAGTGAAATTCACTAATTTCTATAACTGCATGAAAAGCCTAAATTCCCCCAACCAATGAACTTGCTCTATGGGTGACTGGCAACAACTAGAGAATGATTATTTGGTTCTGGTTGCATATTTTAAAAATTTTAGGGGCATTTGATTATAATTTATCAGTAGCTCAGGAGAAATGTACTTTGAAAGAAGAAAAATATGTTAAGCTTCCGTATGATGTCCAGAGTCTGTGATAAATTCGCATCGCCCCCACCCCCATTGCTTTTTGAGGGGGTGGACCCCTTATGAGGGATAAAATTATTGTGCACCGATTCCGCTCAAATTTGCGTGAAGGGTTATGTAGGTGCAGAAGTACTCCCCCAAAAAAATTTCAGCTCCCCCCGACCTGGGGGTTGAGCCAGCGCTTCCCAAAGTTGGACATTTTTGACTAAAATGACAAAAAAAACGAGTTTTTCGAGTATGAAATCACCCCAAAATTTCAATTTCGAAAAATTCCATGTTTTCTGTATACATTTTGAGATGACGAATCTGATTAGCCTAAATTATCAACTTTTTCATTTGGGGTGTTTAACCCTCTGTACGGCCATACAGATTACAGATCGTGGTTTTGTAGGTTATTTTTTTCTGAAAAAACACGATCTATGTACTTTCGAATGGGCCGTACGGAGGGTTAAACACCCCAAATGAAAAAGTTGATAGGCTGGTCGGATTCGTCATCTCAAAATGTATGCAGAAGGCATGAAATTTTTCGAAATTGAAATTTTTGGATGATTTTATACTCGAAAAATTCGTTTTTTTGTCATTTTAGTCAAAAATGTCCAACTTTGGGAAGCGCTGGCTCAACCCCCTGAGGTCGGGGGGAGCTGAGATTTTTTGGGGGGAGTACTTCTGCACCTACATAACCATTCACGCGAATTTGAGCGGAATCGGTGCAAAACAATTCCTCCATAAGGGGTTTCCTCTCAAAAAGCAATAGGGGTGGGGGCGGTGCGAATTTATCACAGACTGTGGACATCATATAGAAGCTTTTTCAGCAATAAAATCGCGATTAACATTTTTTTTAAACCAATTTTTCGATGCTATTTTTCCAGGGCTACAGAAATCATCAGGGAATAGGAGTCATCCAAAAAGTTGACTCCCGGAGTCAAGGGAGAAAATTGACTCCTGACTCCGGTGTCAAGGGGGAAAGCTGACTCTTGGCTCCTGCTTGACTTCGGAATCATTTCAGACCTCAACTCCAGACTCCACCTTGACTCCGGAGTCAATCTTTGCCTTGACTTCCGTACTTCGGTCTAAATCTGGAGTTGAGCCGGAGTCAGAGTCAATTTGGAGTCAGTTTGACTCCGATTTTTAAGCAGGGAATAGAAATTAGCCAAAAACTTGACTTCTGACCTCACTTAACTCCCAGAGTCAAAGAGAAAAGTTGACTCCTGACTCCTGCTTGACTCCTATTCCCTGGAAATAATTTAAGGTGCTAGTGAAAAAATATTTAAATAAAAAAAATCGTTCAAACTAACGTTCTGGGTGGTGAACCTTAAAGAAGAAAATTTGTAACAAGAAATTTTATGTACTTACACTTTTTTCCCCTCTACAAAAGTGAAGGGACTTTCCAGCATGACAATCTTTGAAAAACTATCAGCCTCTTCAATTTTGAAGATAAAAAAAGTGCATATTACATTTTTTTGTTGCAAATTTCTTCTTCTACAAGATCCACTGCTCATAAAGTCAGTTTAAACAATTTTTTTTCATCAACCTAAAAATTTCAAAAAAATGTTCAGTCTGTAAAAAATACTTGTTCAGGAAGAAATTGATCAGCAATCGATCCTTAAATGTTCAAAATTTAAAGATTCTGTGCTTTGAGCCACCCTCTGCCAATATCCTGGGGTTCAGAGTCACAAAAAAGTCATAATTTAGTTCACGTATTCTTGGAATGCATAATCAAGCTTTTTTTCTTTGAATGGATTCGAACTACAAGGTTTGTTGGTCCGGCTCAACAGTAACACAGCATAAATAACTAAAGAACAGTGTCAGAAAACAAAGTCATACGAAAAAATTATTCGATACCTATCAGCAAGCAAATATTTGGATAAATTTAACAAAGGATTCAACTTTTTCCGTAAAATTTTGATTTTTGCCTGAAAAAAGTTATTCACGAAAGTGATTTTCACGCAAAATTTTCCATCTTTATAAGTGTAAAAATACGATTGTAGGTAAGTAATAAATCCGATCTACCAATGAAAAAATTCAGAATTTACATAAACAACGAAATTTCCAGACACAATTTTTTTGGCATACTTAGGTATATCACGAAAATTACTCACTGGAGAGAAAAATCTATGATCAACTATGCATAAAACTTAATAAAAATAAATAATGATTCGTTGGTGAAACTGACGTTAAACAGGTAAGCAGCTTTTCCTTTTCATAATTACAAAACATTGGACGTTTCGTTTGACACCCCAAAGATACGCCTTTCCACGTTAACGCGAAAAGCTCTCCAAACTTCGGTAATTTATTAAAAGAATCGAATATTTATTCGAGTTTTCCACACAGCCCTAGCGAGTCTATACGTACGCGTAAAATTTGATCAATCGACCATAGTGTATAACCATCAAGCCCTGTCTCGTACGTAATACGTATACGTAACAGTAGGTACTCCTAAAACGTATATAAGTATATGGAAAAGCTGCCAATTCAATTTTGCATACAAAACTTCTCATTTCTCGGTATAACTTCCGGGTGAACGATGCAATTTTTATGCTGAAAATAATATCGGGGGCGAGAAAATTTTCCGCAAAGAAGGCGCCGTACCGTGTCATTCGTCGGGGGATGAGAAGAAGGGAGAAGAGGAGTTTATTCAAAATCGCGTTACGTTACCGCGTGTTTGGTTAATGTGACAGTAAGACGGTTGGAAAATTTATTTGTTCGCGTGTTTGTCAATTTAAAGGGTTTAAGAAGACGTTTTTAGCTGTCAAATATGGTATCTGTTTTACCGGCGCAAAAACTCCGAAGAAACGAGACACTTCGAAAACGAACCAACGAATTAGCCAAGCTTTTTACGTATATACCGCGAGCGAGAGCGAATACGCGTAAAATAAATATTTTGTTTTTTCTGGCCCCTTTCCATTCCCGACCTTGATGTTACCTTTTTCCCTAGATCTTTGTAATATTTTGCGTAAATATGGTTTATACGAAATATACCTACGTGTGAAAAATGTACCAAAGAAAGAGAAGAGAACTGTTTAAATGTTTATACCTAAGATAAATAATAATATCGATAGGTAAAAATGACATTTGAAAAATATGCACGAAAAGTCGACGATACCTGTAAAATATCATTCGGAGTATGTACAGAAATAATTTTTTTACAATTTTCCACAGGGTGTTCCATAAATTGAAAATTTCTTTCAAGCAACCAATCGAAAAAAAAATGATATTCATGCAGCAGTATTTGACGAAGGGTCTATCCGGATAAGATGATGAAATTGGGCCCAATATAATTTTCATTCTAAGTTTCTCAAGTTATAATATGTTTTGATAAAATAATGTTGAGAAAATTTCTGACCCCCTCCCTCTCGCTACCCTCTCTAATCGGAAATTTGGCCACTTCATTTCATGATTTCCAAAAATGTTCAATTCCAGATGGTGAAATTAGGCCAATTCTAATTTCCATTCTACATAAATCCTTCAAGTTAAGTATTTTTCGACGTAAAGAAGTATTGGGGAAATTTCCGACCCTCTCTTATCGGAACTTCAGCCACTTCGTTTCATAATTTCCAAGAATTTTCAATCTTAAAAAAACCTAAAACATTCTTCTTTTATTCTTTTGCACAAAAACGGCATCTCTTGTTGATAAATTTATTGGGACCATTTTTTCAATTTTGATTCAATCTTTCATGTTTTCTTTTTTCATTGCACCTTTTAAACGTGAAAAACAGTGTAAAAAATTGATTACACTGGAAAATTCTACACAATTTTTTGGAAATTTTTTCAAGTGGTCGGTTGTTATTGTTATATTGTTTTTCACATTTTGAAAAATTCAAATGAAAAATTGAAAAAAAATATCATAAATACAGCATAATGTCTATGCAAGGTGCAGTAGAACAAACATTTTCTTCAATTTCATTGAAAATTTAAATGTTTGAAAATCAAGAAATAGAATGACCATAATTCTGAAAGAGATGTGATTGTGGTATAAAATCCTTCTCCGAACTCTCTTCATCTGAACCAGTCAAATTGACTGATTAAAAAAGGCAGAATTGAGTCATCGATGAAATCAGTGAAAAATTTACTGATTCAATTAATGAATTTTCATTTTTGAATCAGTAATTTTTTTTTCAATTACTGAAATGAATCAGTAAAAATTTCAGCAGTCAAGAAAAAAAATTACCGATTCAAAAATGAAAATTCACCAATTGAATCAGTAAATTTTTCACTGATTGGCAGTCAAATTTCACAGATTGACAGGGGAATCAGTGGAATTTCACTGCCAATCCAGTGACTCAATGTTATCGATTTAAATCAGTCAATCTTCAGTGTTTGACTAATTCAAATTAAGAGAGCATTGTTTTGTGTTGAGGACACCATTTAAGGAGTTATAGGAACATAAGTGTACCTGAGGGAGGCTCAAATGGCTGGAGCCCCGCCCCCTCCTTGCACGGAAAATAAATTTTCTATCACAAAAATGTGAAAAAAAACATTTTTTTGTTCTTCAAACATGACTTTTTTTTAAAATTGGTTTTAGTCACCCTACTTCTTGAATAAGCACACAACTTCCTAAATCTGACAGACTTTGACAAAATTCTGCCTCTGAGAATCAGTGAAATGATTTTTACTGAAAATTAATGTTTTTCACTGATCTTTCAGTCAAAAATCACCGATTTCTCAGTCAATTTTCAATTTGTCAGAAAAAACCAAAATTTTGAGTGAAATATTGGTGAAAATAATCATTGATTTTCAGTTAAATTCATTTCGCTGATTCAAACAGGTAAATTACGTTTAAAGAAAATACACCCTCGAATATGGAAGATTACACACGCAAAGTCCATTATTCGAGAAGTATTGGAGAAACCGACGAAAAATGTCACGATTGCCTACTCTCTCATTCCGAATCAGTGAAAAATCACTGATAAACAGTCAGAATTGCAGCACAGGAAAAATCAGTGAAATTCACTGATTTTCAGTGATTTTTCACTGATTATTCAAAGAACTTCACAGATTTTTCAGTGAATTTCATAAATATTACTGAGTTTTTAGTGAATTTTCACTGATTTCCTTTCACTGATTTGTTTTCAGTGAAAAAATGTTCACTGATTTTCTCCTGTGCTGCAATTCTGACTGTTTCTCAGTGATTTTCGGTAATTTTCACTGATTTATAATTGAGAGAGTATTAAATTTCTACGCCACCTTCTTCGGAAAGTGACGTATGGTAATATACGATCCACGAATGCCAAGATCCATCGGCACTCAGAAATATTTCGCTGGTCCCAATTCTGTCGAACCGTGTCGAGGTATTGATCCGCGGAACAAGGAAGAAAATATCTTTGAAAATGTAATTCACATACCGTGACGTATAAATAGTATCCGTACTTGTACGGATCACGGTATGGTTGTCATCAAATTCGAAATCGATGGCGTTTTGCAAGATTTAGGCATAACATAATCATCCTCTCAGTGAACTAGTAAAAAACTAATTTCAAATAAGGCGGGGGGGGGGGAGTTGGGGAAAACAAACATATTGAAAAAGAAGGCTCGAAAGTTTGTAATTTTTCCGTGAACTCTTATCATAAGAAACCGATGGTTCTAATTGGTGCCAAAATATAGAATTTTTAGCGCTGAATACGAATATAATAGGTTTACCGACCTCCAAGGGCTGCCTAAGCCCGGCAGATTGGGTTACAGGGAGAGAAAACATGAAAAAGTCTCAATTTTTGAGTTGAATTTGCAAAAAAAGCAACCGTCGGTTTCTTATGATAAAAGTTCATAAAAACATTGCAAACTTTCAAACCTGCTTTTTCAATATATTTGTTTTCCCCAACTCCCCCCCACCCCAATCTCATGGATTTTTGTCCCAGTTTGGATAATGTGAAAATTGTAATTTTAATCAATTTTAAATGTTTTAATACCAATAATTATTAATTTAATTTTTAATTAAGTAAAATTATGAATTTTTTATTGTTATTCGATTTTTTAAATATAAAGTTCATAATGAACATTTTTTGTATTGAAAATTGAACATTTTTTCAATTTAAATATTATTTTACAATTAATTTGAAACCCATTTGGAATCCAATAACGTCGTGATCAATCTTAAAACCTTTTTTTTTCTTTTTTTTCCAATTTCGACCATTACAAATAGAACATCGGTGTTCAACTTTCCAGGAGTCAACGATTCCACAATGAAAAAAACAGCTGGCTGTAATTAGCCATACACTCCTGATATTTTCACAATTTTCAATGTGAAAAAATTGGTAAAATTTTGCACACGGAGTAAACACATGTAAGTAGTGTTTTCATAATTCCTGATTCAACGTCACTACAATTTTTCAAGTTTCCATTTCAAATATATCACTTTGGAAGCATCGTACACGAAAATCTCAAATTAAGAATTGAATCACAGTAGCAAACTAAATAAGTGATTCATAAATCTGCAACATCCCGATCATCAAACACTGCAAAAAAATACTCTTCACAACTTACCCCTTCACCCTCCGTAATCCTTCGACTGGAAGAAATAACGAGAAAAATCACCTCAAAAATTTACCTAATTCGCCACAAATCATGGCCCTCTATAAACTCCCCAAAGCCGACTCATTTTCCCATTTACTCATGTAAATTTTTTCCACGCACAACCGAAACACTCGATATATTTACTATACACGCACCATACCCGACACCGATGGCGTACCGTTATAAAATTTATGTAAATTCGCTAAAATATTCGCGCAAATTAATCGCGGTGCGCAGAAGAGAGGGAACCGTACCCCTTTCCCCATCGCACGTCAACTAACGAAAAAAAAAAAACTGTAAAAAAATCATGGTAAATATTTCTTCGTCGTGAACGAATATCTTCTCTTATCGTTTTATTCTTCATTATGCAAAACGATTTATTTAACGATAAATAATCTGAGCGAAAGCGAGACACGGAGCAGTGCAGCGTAGGTACCTATAGTACCTATACCTCGGTGTATATGGGTAATTCTACCAAAACTGTCGCATTTCCAGTATATGAAATTCGAAAAATAAAAGTTGAATTTCTTAAATTTTTTTGATTGAAATCTAAAATGTATACGTTCGAGACACCATTTTTTGCATTTGGCTCAGTTCATAGCCCCCAGGGGAGGGTGTGGGGCGATTCAAATTTTTGGTATCCACGACTATGGAAAATCTATAACCGTGGGTTCCATGACCATAGAATTTCCTTTCTGTGGTCTTTAGTTCCATCGTAGTGGCACCTAATTCATTGAAGGGATCAAGCCCACTGGATGCAGAATGAATTATACTATTTACATGTTCAAAGTTCTCACGTTGCGGATAAAAATTCCTTCGTCGTGGATGCAAAAATCATCTTCGCCACGACGAAGGAAATGAAAACAGTAGCCACGACGTAAGAAAAATCTTGAATATTTCCCATTTTTTCAATTGCGAATTGATTTTAAAGTTCATTGTGATGAATTTGTGTTGATATACTTACTTGTGGAATATATTTTTCTTATTTGTAGCTCAATACCATAAGCACAATTCGAAAAATTGATAGCCACGACGATGGAATGTAAAAATTGTAAACACAAGAATTTTCACAAATTTTTATTTCAAGATTGACCAAGTAGTCAGGAATTTAAAATTCAACCAATAAAGGTCGTTCCTATTACACCCCTGAATCAGTATTGAGGTTGAAAAAGATAAAATACGAAGTAACAGAGCCAGAAAAAATTAATGAAATTTCGCCACGACGATGGAACAAAAACCTAGTAACAGAGTTTTGGTCTCGTCTTGAGGTCACCCAGTGCCCTTCTGGTGACCCTCGAAGAGGTCAATGTGTACCCCATCACTCTACCAATATCATGTTTTAAAAATTTTTCAAAAATATCAATTATCTTCAGTGCTAGGGGTAAGTAAAGTTGAAAACCATGAGTGGTAACAGCCACGACGATGGAACTTTTGACCATTAAAATTTATGCAGGGGGTGGTGGGGGAGGGGAAAAATTATTTTTTTCACTGGAAGAGGTGGGGGAGATGATATTCAATAAGACAATTAAAAAAAAACCACTCTAGCGCATTTAGTACTCGAGAAATTTACAAGTAACTTAAATGCGACAGTTTTGGTAGAATTACCCATATAGCTTACTCGCCACTGGGGTTTTTGTCTGAATGCCAACAACAACGTTTTCGTAATCAACTTTCGACTACACATTGTTATACATGTAAGGTTATAATGGCTTTGCGAAAAGGTACCTAACCTTTTTGCGTTTGTTAAAGCGAATAGCCATGGTTTTTCCAAGAGGTACCTAGGTAAAGGATGGAGACAAGGAAAAAAAATACTCGTTCCTAGTGCTTTAAAATGGAAAATGGTGGAAAAGTTCTATCCTAACGTTCGAAGTGTAAAATGTACACCGAATACACATATTACGAACGTGTTTAGTATGTTGTATTTTGTAGAATATGAAACATTGTTATTTGATATTTCAATACTAGCCCAGTCATTCCAAGTCTGAACTTCGAAAAAATTGAGGGAAAGCTGAATTTCACATTATTTGTATAGAATAACCTCACAAACAACACGAAGTGTCCGGCTACCCCCGCAAGAGGATAAATAGTCCAGTCATTTTAGGATTTAACCCCCAAAAATTCAATCCTGATTTTTTTTGCGTTGGGGCATTAACAACCAGGGTGTCTAACAAAATTTCAAAACCCTAAAACAGAACAAACAGGACCTTCAACAGGACCTTTAAAAAATCTCGGTTCTGATCGATTTTGTACCCCCCCCCCCCAAAAAAAAATCCTATTCTGGCAAAAAAAATTGAAACGAATTTTTTCAATAATTGTTAGAAATGAGCAAAAAATTTATTTTAAAAATTTAAGGACAAGGAAGATAGAACAAAAACAAATCTTATCCTGTATATAAAAAACAAGAACGAACATTAGATAGTAATACTAAAAAAAAAGTTCCAAAAAAATTAGCTATTTTTTAATTTTTTAAATTTTTTTTCAATTACGATCATTTATTGAAATTTTTTTTTCTATTTTGGCGGGTGGAATTTCAAAATTGTTACAAAACAGGACTTTTCACTGAAAAAGCCCCAAAACAGTACAAAAACAGGACAAACAGGACCACTCAGCCTTAAACAGTACAAACAGGACGAACAGGACCGAAAGTTTAAATCGCCACCAACGTACACAACCCAAATGACCCAAAACATTTGATTCCACCAAAAATGGTAACTATTGTCATTCCAAAAACATATAAAACCATTGCCATGGCAATCTGAAAAGAATTTTTGTCATGAGAGCACAAAGAGTAGGAAGAGAACGTGTTTTACATTTGAACATAAACATATCAAGTCTATCAAAAAAGCAAAAAAATTCAATTTCAAACACTTATTCTGGCTCCTCCGTCACACTTTTTTTGATGGGGCTACCTAAAAGATGAGAGTTTTTTCAACTGCTGTATAAAATTTAAATGAATTGCGTGCTATAATCCGTAGCTTCTTTCATTTTCAATGTTTGGCAAAAAGTCTTTAAAACAAAATTTCGTCTGTTTTCAACGTACTTACCATCCATTCCTCTGATTAGTTAATTTTTTTAAACAATTTTTTTTGTAACTCTTTCAATTTTAAAGTTAGCTAATAAATCATAAAATGAAAATCTGTTCAGTTTTGAAAGTACCTACGATCTTGGTTGAAATTTTTTTAACATTTTTTTTTAGAAGCATCGGTTGCCCCTTCAATTTTTAAGATCGGCAACATGTCCATCTCAAGTTTATTAGTATAATAACTTCAACCGCGTTGAAATTTTGGCTTTAACTTTTTGATTCATACAGCTAGCTTTTGGCTAGCTTTCAGATCTTAGATATATTTTATGATCGTTTCGCCTCAAAGTTCAAAATTTTTTCAACTCGCACTTTTTTCAATTTTTTTTTAAATTGTATCCAATATTAACATTTTTCCAACAGTCAAAACTTCAATTTTCTCAACATTTGTCCAATTTTGAGTTTTTAAAAATTGTTTTGGATTTCAAATTTTTAAAAATTTCATCAAATTATTAAGTTGGAAGAAATTTTGAAAACCATGAAGTTAAACATTTAAAAAAAAATTAAAAATTAAAAAGAAGAAGTGAGGAAAAATTTTGAAACCATTGGAAAAAAATTCATGTTTTTCAAAATTTCTGCAAACTCAATCAGTAAGTAATTAGAAAAAATTTAAAAGCGTAATAAAAATATGAAATAAAAAAAGTAAAAATTTGATAGATTTCAAGAAAATTTTATAAATGGGAAAAATTTTAAAATTGGATACAGCTTTGGAAGAAAAATGTGTAGAATGGGAGAAATTAAGAAATGTTGAACTTGGAAAATGATTAAGGAGCTACATAGTTATATTGATTGCCTCATAATTTTTTTTTGGCATTAACTAGTCGGTGTGTGCATATTTCACAAACAGAACCGAAAAAAATTTATTTTCTCATTTTTTTGCTTGTCAGTTATCACTTGTCGGTTTTAAATTTGCCAGGTAGAAAGCTAAAAGATATTCCGGATAGAAATGAAAAACTTCGACCAGAATCAAAATTTGATCTTAGAAATTTAACAAAGTTTTGCAGCAGACATAATTCGTTTTAAAAATTATTTACGTGCAAAATGATTGGTAAGGTTCAAGAATTTATTTAATTTTATGTATTTTCTACACACAAAACAAATGAAGGCATTTATTTCTATCATAATCGCACCCAAACGTAGGGGGGCGGCTCAGGGGGCCCGAGCCCCTCCCCCAAGCTCGGACATGAGATTTTTTACTACAAAAATGTGAAAAGTGAATTTTTTTGCTCTTGAAACATAATTTTTCAACAAAATTCCCCGCTTCGCTCGGACAGTATTTAAATTCTTCGGTTTAAAATTAATGATTTATCACTGATCTTTCGGTCAAAAATCCCTGATTTCTCAATCAACTTCCAGTTTGTCAGAAAAAATCAATAATTTTGACTAAAAAATCAGTGAAAAATAACTGAAATTCTGTAATTTTTCAATTTTACTTTATGAACCTACTGAAAATACCCTGATTACGTCAGCGCCACTGAAATAACAAGTGACTGAAATTTTCATCGAAATTCCACCCTCCTCACCATTTTTTCCGGATTCTGAGCCCCACCCTTAAATAATTTCTAGGTACGCTCAAGATTTCTACGTTGTGTTCAAAGTTTAGAGGGTAGCTCTGCTCCTGATACATATTATATGCAGCTACTTGTTCCTGCTTATTGTTGACAGGTAAGTAGGTGTAATGAGACCACGATAAAAACAAAGCATTTTACATGCAATGAAACTAGGTACCGAAAAAATAGAAGTCAAAAAATGGTAAGAAAATGTCTAATTGTTGAAACAAAAAACAATTCCAACTCGAACTTTTTTTGAAATTGGAACAATTTTTCACTGAAAGCATGTTTGGAACACCTTTAAATGGGGAAATTAAATATTTTATTTCATGAAAAAGTATCGTGTTTTTTTTCACTTTCCAACATGAGGTCAAAATTGTATATTAAAATAAAACTTTTTTGAAGATATGTTAAAATTCTGAGTTCAACTTTTTCTGACAGACCTCTGCCCTTGAAAAATTTCTATGCCAAAGTTCAAATACTTCCTCGTACGAAAAAATCTCGGCTAGCATTCCAAGACAAAACCCTTACCATACTTCGAATCTCCCTGCGGATTGCTCCGAAAATTACTCGAAAATTCTAGAACACCCCCTCGTTCTTACCACCTCCACTGAAATAACTCCTCGAAGACCATCTTGCACCTAAATCATCCAAAAAATTCGGCTTAGACGATAAAAATCATCGATAAGTACTCGATATCGAAACAAAATCGCAAATTTTACAACCCCTCTTCATCATTTAGCCTTTCCCGCCATAAAAAGTACCCATAAAACTTTTTTTCACCTGTTCGAGCCAGGCGAAATCTAAATATAAAATTTTTCCATCGGTTTTTCGCGCACAGCCGAGCCAATCTTAGACATCTTATATATGTGATTTGTTTGTCGGGGAATTTTACACGCTTCGGTACTATTACCCGCGTTATTAGGTTTCGCCAAACGAAAAATTCTTCAAATATATAGGGATACACGTGTTTCGAGTATTTCTAAAATAGGTATCTCAACCGACAGTTATTTTTATCGTTCTCGACGGAGGTTGGAAAAAAATTTCACCGATAAATTTTCTAAACTTATTGAGAAAATTGATTCCATCGTATGGAAATTTTTATTCCTTCAGCCTTGCTTCGTTCAAGGTATTCGTATCTCGGTTTCGCGTTCCAGGGAGGAGAAAAAAAAATACCACAGCTTTTTTACACATGCACGGTTTCCAAGAAACCTCTCCTCGCCACCGATCGTATTGATTCAAAAAACGAAAAGAGGTTGGAGGAGAAACCGAGCCACTTGAACGTGATGCTCGTCGTTTAGCCATTCGAATATAGCTAATAATATTTCGCCGATGCATCGTACACGTATAAAAAATATACGAATAAGCATACGAAAAAAAGAGTATCTCGAATCAATGGTTATTTCGCTGCTGGTTTCACGTCGTAAACCATACACCAATTCAAAGCCTCGCTGGTCCGAAGGAAAGGGGAAAAAACTCTCGGAGAAATAAAAATTGAAAAACTGATGCATTTTCGGGCGCGTTATAACGTAAGAAGGGCCATCGCACGCGTTCATTATCGAAGTTGATACGAAACTTGGGGGCTCCGGGATGATGCAGGGTAAGATCCATGTATCGAAAAGTAAATAGTTATGGCGTCATAAAATATAATATAGTGGGCTATTAGAGGTGATAAACAAGGCATGTAGTTTTAAAACAAAATAAAAACTTCAAACATAAATTCGGTCGAATGCTGCACAGCACAATAACCAAAGTACGAGTATACAACAAAACGAAAAGCGAACGCGAAACAAAAAATTGAATATACAGCGAAGCTGTTTCATATATTAAATGATTTTGCGGAGAAAAATTTCTTGCTTTTTAAAGACGACGAAGAGAGACGTCGATGCGGCCCCCCTGCCACATCTTCGCCGCCGACTACACAAAACACATAAACGCAAACAAATATAAAAAGTTTTTCTCCGGAGTACATCGTAACAGTCAAAAAACAAATGAAAAACTAAATAAACGAAAAATAAACGCTATTCGTGTTTTTGAATTACGCGTCGAAAAATTTGCCAAAATAACTTTCCATTCGCCTCGCGTATATTTCTCTCTGCACCTTCTATCGTCATTCGCGACCGAATTTCGTCTTATATAAGTCGAGCTTTTAGCCGCGTATCAGCAGGCCGAAAGAGTAATCGTAAAATCTGAACATAAATCGCCTCTACTTCGCCGATTCCCCTAATCGAATCAATAACCAAACGATTCTATATGGAACGGATTAGGGTACGTGGTTTGAACGTACGTACGCATCAAAATTCATTCCATATATGAGAACAGTACTGTGCCAGTTTCGCTCGAACCAAATTTTCTCAATAAGGCAACCGCGTTCGTTAAATATATTTTCATCGCTTACAAATGGACCAACTCGTTAAAAGTACTTTTTACGCGCTATAAACTCGACGATTCGGTTCTCTAAATTTTATATGGGTATTTTTCCGAGCAGACTTTAACAATACATAAAACTTACGCTGGTTCGAGGAGCAGATTTGACTGGAATGATGCAGTTTTCTCAACCTCTCTCGCCATTCTTGAATTCAAATTATCGGTTTTTATGAGTTTTAGGCGAGGCTGTGTGACGGGTCGATTTGGTCTGAAAAAAAGTGACTTTAGGGACCTAATATGACCAAAAATTCCGATTTTGCATGTGTATTTTCAATTGTCAATTCAAGCTGGAAAAACTTCTTAAATTCGTCCGTGCCTGTTTTAGAAAAGGAAATATGTGTTTCAACTTTTTTCCGTCTTCTACTTTCAATTTATTTGTAGGTTTTAAGAACAAAAAAATGTTTTTAATATTTTTTTGTACATTTTTTTCATAATTTTTATAAAAAAAATTTTCAAATTCAAATTTTTCATTTTCCCAAAAAAGTAGGTAATTTTTTTTTTGTTTTCGCAGCACTGTTTAAAAATAATTCTTTTTGGTGGTTTTTATTTCTGTATTTTCATTTCCCAAATTAGAATCATACTATATATTCCTCTCCATTTCAAACGACTTATTATATATTCCAAATGTTTACTGGAGACGGTAATTTTCAAAATTTTTTATTCACAATCAATAAATCCAAATCAACTTTATGCAGATGCCAGAAATGGAACGATTATAATCGATGCTACATCGATAAAGATTGCCAAAAAAAATATCGGAAAACGTCGATTAATAATCGATTAATCAGTCCACAAAATTTAGGTATTGTTGATTGCTCAAAGATATGTGACATCAAAAACTCAAATTGTTTTGATTAGAAAAAAAAATACGTCGCGTATAATTTGACCAATCAAAAAATTGAAAATTAATTGAGTACATATTCGAACTCAGCGCCTTCGAATTAGTAGAAATCGATGTGTTACCTTACTTTTTCCATTTTTTTGAATTTTGTTCATATTGTGGACCTCCGTACCCCCTTCCCCCTCCCATTTAGAGATTATTTGTTGGTTGATAAAAGAGTAAAAAGGGCTACTCAAGGCAATTTTTTAATGAGTTACTCCCTCCCCCTTCCCCTTTGAGGATTAAGAAGGAAATTATCGAGGTCATGTGAACAGACCATTACGGGGAACTCGTAAAAAATTAAGCGAAATTGGAAGACCCGATTTCATTTTTGGTTCGAGTTTGCGTGGAATAACACCAAAGAGAAACAAAGGCAATTTTTTTCAAAAAATAATTGAAATTATTACTATCCTGAAGAAAATAGTGAAATTTTTACCGACTTTTCTTGAAAAGTCAGGTACTAAATTTGTTGCCGCGGTGAGACTTGGGGTCGGGGGTGAGTTTTCTTTGCGTTTTGGGTCATTTGGAACACAACTGTACCATTGGTTCATTTTCACCTTTCCTTATATATATATATATATGGATCATACTAACCTTGCGAGGCCCGCTTTGCAAAAAGAGATCATACAGACACTGTGAGGCCCAAAACTTTAAAAATGGGCATAAATAAAGGGTCGGGTAAAAATGCCAATGTGTGTAACCAAAAAAATAGTAGAAAATGAGGCGAGTCTAATGGTGCTAGCGTCATATTTCTATCTCTTTATGCCTAAGAATGGCGCATGGTTAAAGTTTTTAAGTTTTGCTGTGTGCAGAGAGGCGAGGTAATTTGTATATAAAGATATACAAACGACCTTGCGAGACCCTCTGCCTACAGACTCCTGAGTATGCATACATCATGAAAAACCACTTTATATGGCATGACGTTGCGAGACCCGATTTCGGGCCTCACAAGGTAAAATCGGGCCTAATAAGGATAGCGAGATATCCAAAACGGGTCTCGCAACGCTGCAATATGCCTGTATATATATATATATATATATATATATATATATGTATGGAATTTGTCCTGGATTAAACTCCGAAACTGTAAGGTCTGAGAAAAATCTGAAAACGTCGAGCTGTTGGGGCATTGGTGAACCTGTGAGATTTTAAGTTTTATCAAAATCGGTTGAAACGTTTTTGAGAAAAATGAATTTTTGTGATTTTTTTTCATGGAATTTGCCTGAAAATAGCGTCCAAGAAGTGGTCTTCAGGGTGTCCAAAAAAAAAATAAATAAAAATGCTTAGGAAAAATTATTTAACCAACTTAATTGAAAAATTTCAAATCTAGTGTCATTCGTGGTCTATCACCATTCGACTGTACATGATGGTAGAATAACAAGACTCCCATGATAACTATGGCCTTCTTTAGATGATGAATTCATTGTTACTGGTTTCCATCAACTTTGGAGAAAAAGAGGTCTTCAGGGTATCCGAAAAAAAGCTTGCAATAAAAATGCATAGCAAAAATCATTTAACCAACTTAATTGACAAATTTTAAATCTGGCATCAGTCCTATTCTAATACCATTCGAATGTACATGATAGTAAGAAGGATCCATTCGAGATGGGCTTCTTTAGGTTACAAATTCATCATTTCCGGTTACCATCAACTTTGAAGAAAAAAAAGAGGTCTTCAGGTTGTCCGAAAAAAATTACAATTAAAATGCTTGGCAAAAAATTTTGTAACTAACTTAATTGTAAAATTTTAAATCTGTCGTCAGTCTTGGTCTATTACCAGTCGAATGTACATGATGGTAGAATAACAGGACCCTCACGATAATGATGGTCTTCTTTAGGTGATGAATTCATTGTTTCTGGTTTCCATCAACGTTGGAAAAAAGGAGGTCTTCAGGGTATCCGAAAAAGCTCACAATAAAAATGCATAGCAAAAATTCTCCAATCAAATTGATCAAAAAATTTCAAGTCTGGCATCATTCGAATATACATAATCGTAGAATAACAGGACCCACTTGAGATCGACTTCTTCAAGCGACGAATTCATCGTTTCCAGTTCTCATCAAGTTCGGAAGAAGTGCAGACAGGTCTTTGAAATTACCTGTCAATTTAGAATGTTCAGAAACTGAATCGCCAAGAAATTGACTAAATTTTGAATTCGAATATGTGCTCATGAAAAATACCGTGTGACAAGTCTATTGTTTGGTTTTGTTTTTTCATTCGATTCCTCTGAACCCCCCTATCGGCTCTCTAAAACCAGGAAATCGCATAGATGTAGGTTTATTTCGTTTTCACTCATTTTCATTGTATCAAAATTATTAACCCCAACAAATAGTTACGTATTGATTACACAGATGATAGGTATCTTTGATAGCTAATACATTTTGATGCATAAGTATACGAGAAAAGTCGGTTTATCTCACGATTTAGGCGTGAGAATTTTTTTATAATATGTAACTTTTCGATTTTCCATTTCCAGAAGTCTTAACAGAAAGTCGAATGTATTGATTAGTCAAAATTTTACCAAGTTTTGCTCAAGTCTTGAAAAAATGTCAGTATGACAGAGATCAATAGATCATTTATTTTTAACAAGTTTTTTCAAGTCAAAATGTCATTGTGTCAATAGCTGGTGTTCAGGTTACTTGTCCACAAAAATGTTACACTTTTCAAAATGAAACCCTCAGGCCTAAGACATATGCATATGCATATCAAAAACTGTAAAAACACTAAAAATTTTTAAATTTTTCCATTTTTTACTGATGTTTCAGTAATTACTTTTAAATTATCAATTCATTATAATATTGAAAAAGAAATCACTCGCCATTTTTTAAAACTTTTCGAGGGCAACAGTGATTTAACGACCCTCTCTCCTGTACCCTTCTTATCCTCCCTTTCCCTTTCCCTCATTATACCTACATACCTATTACCAACCCTTCCCACAAACCCCACCCACTTGATTTCACCCTCTGCTCCCCTTAACCTAACCTGAAATAAATATTTGCTTGGGAATCGGTTAAGTTAGGAACACGAGGGGGTGAGGTTTAGCAGGTGGGGCTTGATGGCAATGAGGTATGAAGGGGAAAAAGGAGTGGGTGGGGCTTGAGTGATGTAATCAGGGGCGGGATATAGGGAGTAGCTGTTCCATTGCGACTGCTATAGTAAGGCCGTATTATTTCATATGAACTAACATCAGACCAGATAAAAATTTTCTAGCTTTGTCAACAATTTTTAATATTTTCTCAAGGAATTTTATAAAACTAGGATCTCAACTTTTGACGATTCACCAACCCAGAATGGTGGAAAAGTGCTTCATCTGTCATGAACCAATCGTTCCAAAATCTTGAATTTTTCATGATGGGCAAACTTTCTGAAAAAGTGAAAAGTCTACAAAACTGCTTATATTCTGCAGTAGCACTGAGAAATATCTTGGAAATTTTTCACTGAGAAAATGATTTTCCAGTTTTATCTTTTTTTTATGTAGAGGGACAGCCAATTCCAAAAGATCAATGGTAGAAAAATGAAGGACATACTTACTATGGTTGAAGGAGCAAACAAAAAGATTCACGTTGATTGTATACGAGATCTATCACTAATAAGGTATGTTATTCATAAAGTAAGTAATCTTTAACCCAATCTAATTTTTCTACCTGCAATTTTTGTTAACCTGAATAGGTACCATATGCTGTGCTAAGACTTCAAAATAAGAATACATTTCACAAAATTCATCTTTTATTGAATAAATTCTACCCTCAAACTTAAGCCATTTTCTCCACATTACACTACAGTAAATTGGACATTAACTATTTGGGACTAGGTACTTACTCAACAAATTATTCTTATTATATTTAAAAGTCTCCAAAGTACAAGAAAATTGACAAATCATTTCTATATTCCACAAGATCTATATTGGGACCACCACTATTCCTAATTTATATAAATGATACACCAAATTTTATAGGTTCTCTTTTGATATTATTTGCAGATGATATAACTGTATTACTTTCAAGTAATACTATAGAAAATCTCAGTGATCTCATAGAAACAGTTTTCAACCAACTTCGTACATGGTTCATTTCCAATAATAATGCTCCTTAATGAAGAATAAACTGAATTTATGTGCATAAATCCTAGTAAAAATTAAATAGAAACTGAGCTGAGTAGGTATATCCTGTTAGAATTAGATTTTGTGGATATCGTAGTATTTGTATCTATATGGTAGTTTAAGTTGTTAGAATCGTGCATTCTTCTTGGGTGTTCCGCATCCACACATCAACCCTAGAATTCCCTCCTCCCCCCGCCTGCATACAAGCATCCTGCATCCCAGTCGATGTCGGTCTCGTCGACTTTCTCTTTTCCCCCTAACCCTTCCAACCACTTGAACCAGTTCTCGACGATCTCATTGCTCGCCATCCTAGCCCATCTACTACCCTTAGAACTAGTATTGTATTACCCCTGGTAATGTATACGCTAGTGTCTGCCTTCGCGTCTATCTTTACACCAGTATCATACTGAACATGTGTTAATAATGTAATAAAACGTGTAAATTATTCGTGTCGATCTTTTCTAATGCTAACATATCGACAACTGATACCTTCAAATTTCTAGGTGTCACAATTCACCAAAATATTAAATAGATGCCCATGTAGTAAACCTTATTACTCGCCGATTATCAATAGTCTACCTACTATTAAGACTTCGACAAATTGTAAATAAGGAAACGGTCTTTGATGGCATACTATGGCATTTTTGTATCTGTGATGTCCTTTGGTATAGCTATATGGGGAGGTGACCATACAAATTTACAAAAAGTATTCGAATTACAAAAAAAAAGTAATTTGTATCATATTTGGTCTAGGCTGTAATGAATCTTGTAGAAACACTTTCAAGGAACAGAATCTGATGACATTGTGCAGTCAGTGGAGGCAAATTTGAAAATAAAAGAATATTTTTGAGTAGCAAAGCTTTCATTTTGGAAAATTGTCGCGGGTGGTCCCCTGAGTAATCTCGAAAGAGTTACCACCCCAGAGACCTCAAGATGACTTTTTTTGAAGGGTTAACCAGATAACCACTACAAAAACCAGTTTTTTCATATTATCTCCTCGGGGGTTGATTGTAGAATAAAAATAGTTTAGCACTTTTTTGTTCTACACTCAATTTTCAACATTTTTTGTATGAAATATTTTTTCAGTAGGATCGTAAGTAGAGCAGAGAGTCTTGAAAGAAAGGGGGTTGAGGAAATATACTATTATTTGAAAATGTGATAATATGTATAAAATCGTACTAAACTGTATGTTTTTGACATGGAAATAGTAGTATTATGTAAATTTATGGTGGTAATACTATTTGCCACCTTCCCCTGTATATGTGTTCACCCCACCACACCCATTTGTTTTTATTTAGCAATAGCAATATGATTGAGGGCTGAGGTGGGGTGGACACATTTGAGGGAGTACAGGGTGAAGAATTTTTGACTTTCCACCCCCTCCCATGTGTCCACCACACCTCTTCCCGCAATCATATTGCTATTGCTAACTAAAAACAAAAGGGTGGGGAGAGGTGGCCACATATAAAGGGGAGGAGAGGGGGGGTCAAATCATATTAACACCACCAATTTACATAATACTACTATTTTCATGAAAAAGACATACAGTTTAGTACGATTTTATATGTATCATCACGTTTTCAAATAATAGTATATTTCCCCAACCCCCTTCCTTTGACTTTTGGGTACATTTGATTGTGAGGGTGTAAGGATAAAAATGAAGTTCAGTCATTTTCTTTGTTTAAATGTAAAATCATTTCTTCATTTGTGTGATTAAGTATTTATTGTTTTTTATTTTTGATTCCAGTATACTTTTTTTTTTTGAGTTCTTCAATTTTCATTTTCATTGCTTTGTTTTTTTTAAATGTTGTAAGTATTTTTAATTCACTTTTCAATGCTATATTTTATATAACTGGTATCAAGTATATAATTTTTTGTTTCAGCTATCAAGAACAATATTGAATGAAGTAAGGTTGGAGCAGCACCAGCGATGGTTGTTAGCTCAACCATTGTAACAGAAGTGAGTAGTTTTAATTCAATTAATTTGTAAACTAATTTTAAATACTAAATAGTTATTAATATATATTTTCTTTTTTTTTCTGTAGCAATGTTGAAGAAGAAGATATCATATTTATAGAGGGACTATTTATCCCACCGCCACCTCCACCAGAATTCCTCATTTTGCCAGCGGTTGTTAATGTTGAAGAAAACGACGATGATGATGATAATGCTATCGGATGGGAGGAGGGGGTTGAGATCCCTCCTCCTGTTGTTGAGTAAAGAAATTGGGCGATCCCCCTCCTGGGGGGTCTCCCTTTACAATTGTAAGTATATCATTATTCCGGTTTTTCAATTTAATTTTACATTTTCTTCAATGTTAATTTTCTACTGCTTTTTTCTTTCAAAAACCCAACGGAGCTGGATGGCCCTGCCAGCTTTTATGGTTTTGAGATTGAAGAGTAAGTTTTTCTTTTCATTTTTAATTTATAAATACTCAACATTTTCTTTTTTATTTTCTTACAGATGAGAAAGACAGCTGACCCAATACGTAGTATTTCAAGTGTTTTTAAATTTTTTTTTACTTTTTTAATTATTTGTGATCTTGTTTTTCAAAATTTTCATTATTTTTTTTTTAGGTAAATTCTTTTTTAAATTTTTACTTTTTTTCATTTTTTAAAAAATTTGATCTCAATTATTTTTAAAATTCAATTTTCAATGTTTGTTTTTTTTAAATATATTTTTTTACTTTTCAATACTTTTTTCATTTTTTAAAAGAAATACACAGATTACCTTGTAATTGGTTTAGATAAATACACTTACATAAAAAATTCCCAACACAGCATCACTGTAAAAGTTGTAGAAGAATGTGAGGATAATGAGTTGGAGAGGATGGATTGCACTTGAAATCTATTTATAAGAGCAACTTTGAAGATTCTAGTTACTTTACATATTAAAAATAAATTAAAAAAAAACTACATGCACTTACCCCCAAGTTACGTTTAGATCAAATTAAAAAATCTATAAATATCACCAACACATCATATGTCAGCTCAGTATCTCTTCTGAGATCATATAAGACAGACATGTCATACTACAAACTAGCTGGGAAAGTGGAGAGGAATATAATCACCTCTTTACCCCCTCCACTTTCAAAAAATCTATAAATATCACCATTACATCATATCTCAGCTCAGTATCTCTTCTGAGATTACACAAGACAGACGTGTCTTGCCAAAACCTTAGTACATGTACACCTATGGAGCACCCAACCCTTTTTACCCAACACCCCTCCACCGCTCCACCTCCCTCAACCCCACTACCTCTACCATCTCCAATTCATCTCACCTCGCCCCTCCACTCTAACCAACCAAACCTAACAGGTAAATTGGCCCTCAAGTTAGGTTAGGTTAGAGGGGAGGGGTGTCGTTAGGTCAAGTGGGCGGGACTTGGAGAGGGTGGAGGGGTATGGAGACGGAGTGGGGGTAAAAGGTTTCATAGCCCGAGCCAAGAGAATTCTCCACGAGTAACCGTGGGAATTTTCAAAAGGTTTGGGGGGGTGCTCCATAGGTGTACCTATACTGAGAATTCTCCATGAGTAACCGTGGGAATTTTCAAAAGGTTCGGGGTGCTCCATAGGTGTACCTAAACAGTTATATCCAAAAACCTAACCTATCCATATGAAACAAGAAAAAAAGAAAATCTAATTATCTCCCAGTTTAAATCCCAATTATATCATTTAAATATTGACACACAAGCTACAAAAATCTATACATCATAAAATTACCTGAACAACTCAAAACTTTAGAGTACTGCGGGGCAAGACGACGCACTAAAAGTTTAAAAATCAGTCAAAAATCGAATTTTCAACATTTCGGGGAGATTTTTGTTTTAGGCACTACTTTGATCCTTTATCTTTATTAATTCAAGTAGAAAAAAAATTTTTGATTATAAATAGTTGATTAAAAATCAATTTTCCGGAAACACCCTTGATTCGGACTCTTGCCCCATAGGGGGGGGCAAGAGTCCTAAGGTATGGGGCAAGAGTACTACACGTAATATTTCACGTTATCTGCGATAGAATTTGATCTACATGGCAGTAAAATATTTTTTATTTGCAAATTGTCAATCGTAAATAAAATAAGAAAAATATGATAGGTTAAATACGTAATAAAAACGGATAAATGAAATCATAACTTATTCGCAATAATCGCAAACGAATATACCATTCGGTCCTACAGATTTCGAGCAATTTTCATGCCACCAAATTTCACACAAATTGCATTGTATCCAATCCTCGTCTGGTGGCTCTTCGTACAATTCTTCACAGGCCGGACATTTAACTATCTCTCCAGCAGATATAGAAAACAGAGCTCTTTTCACAATTGGAGATTTAAGGTTATTTTCATCAACAGGAGCAGGCGTCGTTGTCGGCGTAATCGTGTCCAGTTTCTTTTTTTTACTTTTTCGACCTCTTTTCTTGACCGTCACAGTATCTGTAACCGGCTCAATTTTTCGTTTGGTCGTTTCTTTAACTCCTTTTGAAGTTGAAGCATCCAATTTTTTTTCATCATTTTTCGTTTGAGAAGTCGAAGTTAACGATTTTTTTCATTCTTGAGTTTCTCCGCAAGTTCTTTAGCCTCTTTCACAGCTTCTTTCAAATTTTGTTTTTGAATTCGTACTGCTTCTTGCATTTCTTTCAGTTTTTGAGCCGCTTCTAACTTCTCTTTCTCTGGAGTTGACGTTAAAATAGTTGACTTTACTCCTCTGCCAGTTCTTTTTCGGGTAGTTTTCATCTTTGGAATTGGCATTATTGCCGTCAACACCTGCTCACCATTTGCAATTCCATCCTGCGAACCTGTAGCAATAGCATCCGGCGAACTCGAAGGAGCATCCGGCGAACTCGAAGGAGCGTCCGGCGAACTCGAAGGAGCGTCCGGCGAACTCGAAGGAGCATCCGGCGAACTCGAAGGTATATCCGGCGAACTCGAAGGTATATCCGGCGAACTCGAAGGTATATCCGGCGAACTAAAAAGTACATCAGGCGAACTATAATCATCAGGAGAACTAGAAATTGTACTGCTGGCCAATGGTAAAGGAAAGTTCGGTATCTCAATTACGAGTGGCCCAGACAAAGACTGTGCATTTTCTTGATTCGAATTATTCACATTTCCAGACACCGGATTGTTAATTGCTTCAGACTGGTCGGTGACTGTAGATGGTAGAAAATCTTTAGCGGTGAACTTATTAGGGTTGAACGGATGAATACCGGCTTTCTTGAACCCACTAATGGCATATTGCGGATGCACGACTTTTTTGAAGGCTTTTGCAAATATTTCGGCGAAGTTAAACAACGTAACACCCATACCAGGATTATCCTTCATCCATTCATCGATCGCTTGTGTATAATAGGTCTTGAAAGCTTTAAATACACCGACATCAAGAGGCTGTAGTTTGTGGCTGCAGTGTGGTGGAATAGTTAGCACGTGAATATGATTATCTTTCGCATATTGTGCGACATCCAACGAAATATGGCTGATGTGGTTATCAAGCAGTAACAATACCGGATTATCTACGGATGCTTTCACACGTTTCTTAAAAAACTGCAGCCATTCGATAAACAACAAAGAATTCATATATCCAGTATCGGATGAAAGCAGTAAAGTTTGTTTCGGCGCTCCGCGTAAGTATTCCTTCTTCCTTTTCTTCCTTGGAAAAATTAAAGCAGGAGGAAGCATTCTACCACAAGCACCAATACAAATAACCGCAGATACCAATGTTCCTCGTTCAGCCGTAGATGCTATTCCGACATTCTTCTTACCTTTCTCAGCGACTATTCTTTCTGATTTCGGAACCGTGCTGAATCCACTCTCGTCAACGTTGAAAATTTGATCTGCTTCAAAATTATACTTTGCGAAAAGGGTTTGTAAATTATCAAAAAAAGTCGTCACTTGAGGTTCGTTAAATCCCATTATACGTGCGATCGATGTTTGATTCGGTATTCGAAGCGATAAATCGTTTCGTTGAAAAAAATTGGTGCTCCAATCTCGTCCAGCTGTTCGATACTTTTTGTTGAAAGGGTGTTTAATACCAAGTCTTTCGGCGTACTCGAAGGCTAATTTACGTACAGCTCGTCTGCTCAAACCATAGAATAAGTTGTCGAAATGTTTAACGTGTTCAGCTAATCCACATTCTTGTTCCGGCGTGAAAACTCTTTGAAATCTACCGAGACTATTGGCGTTGGTTCCATCTTTCAATCTTTTGCGAAGGGTGGACTCATTCAATTTCAAACTGTACACAATACAACAACGCAAAATTAATTCTCCAACTCTGAGAAAAACAAGCTAGAGCAGAAGCAGACTGATAAAAGTGATAAAGAGATAGATAAGAGTACGATAAACTTACCTCGCAGCTGCAGACCGGATTGAGGCGCCGTCGTTAATCAATCGTTTTGCTCTATCATAATCACATTTAGACAAGATCTTACGACCAGTCTTTCGCACATAATGTCTATAATTCAAAAATGAAAACGTTTGAACTTATTATTTAGAAAAATCACATAAAATTCCGAATTCACTAATTCCAACCAGTAGTTTGTTTACAGATGAAAATGTGCAGGACTCTTGCCCCCACCCTGTTTTTTTTCGTAAAATTGAATTATCTCAAATAATTTAATACGTAGAAACGATTTCTAAGATATATTTCGATAACTTACCTCACCATCTTCCTGTAAATACCAAGAACTTCTTCGAATTTCGATTTTTAACCATATTAATATTAAAAAAACTAGTGGGCAAAAAACACAATTTTTTTGACTCAAAATTTTCAATAGCTCACAGATTAAAAACTACTGGACCGATTTGCGTAATTTTTTCAAGGTTTTGTCAGTGCATTGTGTGCTTCACACACAAAAAAAATTCACTAACGCTACTTTACGGAAATCTGAGATATTAGGAATCGGACTCTTGCCCCCCTGCGTCGTCTTGCCCCTCGGTACCTCTACCCCTTAAAAAAATTCGTCCAAAATTTAAAAAGTGGCTTGTAACCAATGTAATATATTCTACATCTATGTTCCTGACGTCTAACCTAGAAAACCCTCCACCTCTCCCAACCATCCTCGATTCCCTCCCTCTTAATAGATGAGATCGAATAATTATGTAAATTTAGTTACATACTTGTCAGTAAAAGACATTGTAAAAATGACTCAACCATGCACAGCAGAATTAAAGAATTGAATTGAATTGAAGAAAAAAAAAGCTCAAACACCGGCCTTATTCCGGAATCGACGACATCAGCAAAGCAGATACAAGAAAGCCCAACTTGCATCAAATTTCGACTCTCAACGCAGCGATGAGAATTGCGAACAGGCGAATCATACGCGCGGCAATGAAAATGATTAATACGCCTATTTATCTCTTTAAACTATTACGCGGCGCGTATTCAAAGCGTGTAATTACTTTTGGGCGAATTTTTTCGCCAAATAATTATTCAATGCTGCGAGCTCTGACTTATGTACCAACATTAGGTACACGTTTAACGTTGCTACACCGCAGCCACGGCGTGGCATTTGTTTGCTCGTACAACAAAACATGTATCTATACTGCTGACGCGTAAATAATTTCCATAAAATATGAGTCTCTTTTTCTCTTCGTTTTATCTTTCCCTCACATATCCTACCGGTGTCTCTTTGTGTGCTCGGGGAACATTAACAAAATATCGTATAAAATACCAGTGCCGAGTACAACAGTATGAATTGAATCGAGATCAAATTTTGACGAAATGTGCGAAGAATAATATCTCCTCTTCCTTCCAGACTCTTCACAAAAAAACAAAGTTTCAAAAATTTTTTTTTCACTAGGTAATATCTCCATTATCTCCATTCGTAAGTTTTTCTTCCCCTTCCATCGTAACTTTTAAAATTAAACTCGTAAGTATAACAAAGCTTCAAACTGCTCGTGTCAAAAATTCATTTAATTATATAAAACACCGAATAAAATTACCAACAAATACCACGGTTAGTAAGGTGATGCTTCTTTACCAAGGATTTGCCACGTTTTACCACATTATAAGCTTAAACTCCGCGCACCGTGAACGTTTCCAATCGCATTATACAATTTCCATTAAAATTATTCATTCGAAGTAATTAGCGAAATTTATCTCCCAGATTTTAATTACGGATGAGGAACCAAAAAAAGGTTATTTTAAATTTTTATTTCTTTTTTTCATACTATTCGTCAGATAAAAAACGTGAAATGTTTCGAAATATTGTGAAATTACAGTATAAAAATAGAATGAAAAGATGTTCGAACGGCGGCGAAGTTGGGAAAATAAGGGTGGAGAATATGCTGGAAAAATGACGAAATTTAAAATTTCCAGCTTTGACAATGCTCCTATGAGAAAAATTTTCGTCTTCGCGAAATAAATTTACCTCATTTTAACAAAATACTGAATATTTTTCGACATTGTACATGAAATTAGTTTTTTTTTGTTCTTAGAAAAAACCTCTTTTCTTGATGATCTGTCCGCGCTTGGTAACATCATTTTGTTGAAGAATAGTTCAATTAGTTTAAATTGACGTTCAAAGTATTCAGGTATTCACGTTTCGCAAAAAATTCGTAAAATTCGTTGAAACTAAACATTTGAAAATTGTCTCAGTGTTATGAAAATTGTTCAAATTTCCTACTTTCGTGAAAATTGCATAAAACAACCAATCAATCAAGGTCTTTCAAAAATTGGAAAAAAATGATTTTTTTTCATGTATCATTCTACGATTACTTCGAACAATTTTTCAATACTTTTCAAAGGAATTCCGAATGGTATTCAACCAAATTTACGGTATTTTGGTCCAATTTTCAAGGTATTTCGACAATTCACCTTCCATATCTATCAGATATCAAACCCTTTTCAGAGCACTTTTCAAACACTCTCTACAATTCCAGGTACGTTACCTCATAAAAAAACAACATTTTTTTTTTATCAACTCATCCAAATTCGCCACAGTTCCATCATTTTTGTTTTGTAGTAAGTTATTTTCTATCAATTTTCTTAGTAGGTAACATGCATGAAGAGGCTGACCATAAATCTATTTCAAACTGAAAGATAATAAAAGATGAGAGGAAAATGGAAAACTGTAAGTGCCTAAATAAACACGATGATGTAAATTTTGGAATCTGACAATCGAGCATTTTAAAAATTGCTGAAAAAAACGAACGAGTGTGCTAACGCAAGTAACTTTTCAACACCAAAATTCTACGACAAAATTTTAACATTTTCAAAACTGGTAAACGCTACAAACGCGTTGATTTTTACTGAACAAAATCATACGTACCTATTGTCTCCTTTATAAATCAGTGAAAATTATCAAAAATCACTGGAAAACAGTCATAGTAATTGCAGCACAATAATAAATCAGTGAAAAAATTGCTGAAAAATCAGTAAAAATTCACTGAAAAGTCAATAAAATTTCTGAAATTTGCTGGAAAATCAGTGAAATTTACTGAAAAAAACAGCGAAAATCTGCTGAAAATCAAAGCATTTTGCTGAATTTCCCTGTGCTGCAATTCTGACCATTATCAGCGAATTTTCACTGATTTAAAATGAGAGAGTAAGTACGCTATAATCCTTGGATTAATGCTTCAATATCTTACCTACTTTTTTAGTAAGTTTTTTTTTTATGTAAAGGTACAACTTTAATTTGGATTTTAAAGGTTAAGAAACATGTATAAGTTTCTGAATTAAAATAACTGTTCATGGGAGAAGTATTAGGAATTATATTACGTTTTTGGATTCTAATTTGTGTGTTATTGATGTTGGAAAACATGTGATGGGATTTTGAATTGCCTGGTTTTTCAGATATGCAGAATTGTTTTCAGAAATTAATCAGAATTTTTTCACGTTTGTTCGGTCGAATCTCAATCATCGACCCATTTCCTATTGAAAGAACATTCATTCCAGTTTAGAATCATTTCTCAAAAATGAAAAGAGGAAAAACTCGACACCAAAATCGGAAAAATTGAAACTGAAAACTGAAATAATAGGTACTAGTTTCAATATTTCATTTGCTTTTAAGCTTCATTCAGCTTCAACACTTATTGCTTTCAAATCGTTTGCATTTTTTATTCATACTTATCTCCACTTCTCTACATTAAATGGATGCAAGACTGGAACAAACGAGAAAGCTGAGGGCAGCTTTTCCTCCCTCATCAGTGATAAATTTGCTTTCAAGGTAAAAAATTGAGCTGAACAGAACTTTATTGGAAATGAGTGATGAACTTTTTTCTAAATTTGGAAAAAATTTCATTCTGATTAAAAAAATAAAATAAAATACAATACAATACAATACAACACAAGGAGGAAATTTTAAATTGAGCCAATTCAAAATATCGACTTTTGGTCCTCTCTGAATGGACAATTAAGAAAATATAAATTAGATCAGAAAAATGAAAATCACAGCTATTTTTTTGGCTTTTCTTGCAATTTTCATACGTACCTACCATTTTTCTGGCTTTAAATTTGCCAAAAAAGAACCTCTTCTTCTTTTGATTAAAAAACTCGAGGACAAGCAAAATGTAGAAAATTCTTGTTTTTCGCGGTATAATTATAAAAATTCTTCTCATTTTCTGCTTTATCCCAACTTCAAGTAAAATTTCGAGCCGAAACCAAAATAATCGAAAGTACATCGTAAGAGAATTCTATATCCAAAATTTGAGGTACTGAAGTTCATTTCTCAAATTTTAGCGAATTTCTGAAATTTTAAAATTACTTCATCGCCCTACAAAACCTGAAAATTTGGTCTCATCACCAAAAAAAAGCTAAAATTTTGGATAATACAGTATTTTCGACCTCCAGAATCGATTGGAAACGGTTTTGAAACGTTTCTAAGCATACAGAAAATTTTGGAATCTTCCAGCACAAGAGAAAAGCCTGTAAAAAGGGTTCTCATGAACTTAACAGCTATAATCGAGGATTACTCATACAACTGATCTATTTGATCGATTGAAGCACAATTTTCCAAAATTCATCACTTTGAGACAAAATCCATATTTTATACAAAAAAACTTTCTGCCAAAAAATACAGATTTCAACTCAAAAGTTGCGAATTTTGGAAAATCGTGCTCTAATCAATCAAAAAGGTCACCAACATGGGTGATCTAGGATTACAAGAGTCAAGCGGGCTTTTTCGAGACTTCGGAACGTCCAAAAACCGGTTTCAACCGGTTCGGGAGGCCAAATTTAAAATTTTGAATTTGTGATTCTTTCATGATATACTTTCGATTTTTTTCGGCTCAAAAGTTTACTTTGAGTTGGGATACCTTCCTTGTAAGGTAAAATTCTTGCTATTTCCTGGGCTTTCTTGCTAGTAGACGCCAGGTCGTCTTATTTAGGTAAAAACAATGTAAAAGCTAAATTGAAAAAAAAAATGAAAATCCTTTCGAAAGATTACTCGATACCTATACAGAAAATATTATAAATGTATCGTTCTTTTTAATATCATATTTGGATATTTTTTCAATTTTTTTTATTTTACTTTAATACAACTATAATTTTTTAGGCATGATTATGGTTTGATTTTGAATTATTGTGATTTTTTCGAAATTATTACACCAAAATCACAATTTTACGGAAAAGATCATTGAATTGCACAAGATGGTGCGTTAAATGTCATTAAAATATGCATGTGATTTTTAAAGGATTCAGATCGTACTGAATAACGACGATAAATTAACAAAACAGATCAATGAAACCAAGTCACCTGGAAAATGCAAAAATATGAAAATAGTTCGTTCAACTGATTCAAAGGGATGAGATTTTCAGGAATTTGTGATTCGATCAATTTATCAGTCTCGTTCTCTAGAGCAATCTTGGAGGAAGATTTTATAATTTTCATTTCGATGAATGAGTTCCTTGCATATGATCATCTCCAAGAGAAATCCACAGAAGATAAACGAACAGAATCATCAAGATGTAAGTATAAGTAATTTTTTCAAAAAATCATGACCCTTATTAAATTTTTTCATCGAAATGCATGATCCAAATACACAAATTCGCAACCTCACACAGTTTCATTCTTTGAATTTTGCACTCTCAAACCTCGCAATAATTTTTTTCTTTGCCTCCAATAGGATACCTTCAAAATCATAGACGTTCACGTCCAAGGTTTTCTCGTCTCACGTTCTCAGAAAATCGTTAGGTTAGTTAGGTTGCCTACTAAACTCCAATCTCCAAATACACTTGCTCATCTCGGAAAAGGAAAAACTCGCATGAAAACAGAAACGAACCACTGCTAGGCCACAGATTGCGCTCCGTAGAAGCAAATCTCATACAGTTAATACAGTAATTTTTTGACTGTTGGCTCAAAATTTAACATCGAATTGGAATACCTTCCTTGTAAGGTACCTAAAATTCTAGCCAATTTCGGCCTTTTCTTGATTTTCTGTCTAATAAACACATTGATCATTAGGGTGGATCGAAAAAAATATATATATCTTGGTTTTTAACCAAATTTGGTGGGATGGTTTACTTTGAGTGAAAAACTTCACAAAAAAATTTGAGCCTCCGAGGGGCAAGGTGAGGGAAGCAGGAGGTGCTCGAAGTGTACTCCCCTTTGAAAAAAAGCGTTGTTTTTGCGTTTTTTAGTCAATCAAAATGGTATGAGAAGCCTTCGTAGCATTTAAAAGATGCGATTTGAGTTTCTACATATCCCTAAACCATCGCCATCCTTCTCCGATCAGAGCTCAGACTACTACCAGGGGGTTGAAAAGTTGTAGGTTGCAATATTTCAATAATATGAAATTTTCACCAAGCTGGAATGATTTTTTTTCATCGAGTAAGTGAACAAAAAAATTTTTCAACCACTGAAAGTGAATTTTGAAAAACAAATTGAAAATTTTATCAAAAATAATCAATTCAAAGTCGATATAAATTCCGTATTTTGAAATTTTATGATCTGCTGTTGGCTGCATTGGTGTATAAAATTTTCAATTTTGTTTTCAAAATTCATTTTCAGTGATTGAAAAAATTTTTTGTTCACTTACTCGATGAAAAAAAATCATTCCAGCTTAGTAAGAATTTCATAATTATTGAAATATTGCAATCTGCAACTTTTCAACCCCTCGGTAGCAGTCTGAGTTTTGATCGGAGAAGGATTGCGATGGTTTAGGGAGACGTAGAAACTCAAATCGCATCTTTTAAGTGCTTCCAAGGATTCACATACCATTTTGATTGGCAAAAAAACGCAAAAAACAACGTTTTTTTTTTTCAAAAGTAGGTGCACTTTGAGCACCTCCTGCATCCCTCCCTTTGCCCCTCGAGGGCTCAAAATTTTTTTGTGAAGTCTCCCACTCAAAGTAAACCACCCCACCAAATTTGGTCAAAAACCAAGATATGTTTTTTTTCGACCCACCCTATTGATCATGTCCTCTAAAACTCCTCCAACTGATGAATTATTATAATTTTTTCAAAATTTTCAATTTTTTCCCCCTACCCCTACAAACTTTGAAATTCAGACACCCTTTCTCTATTTTTATCATACTCCAGCTCACATGGAAATCTCAACCAAGCAATTCCACGATCCCGTCGACAGATTTAATACACATTTCCCATCACCACATAACCCAATTCGCTGGCGAGGGTTTCAGGCCGGAATATTTCGCACCTATCCGCCAACTAACACATTACACCGTACACCAGACCACTCCACGCAACTAAAATAATAATCGTAGGTCACTTTATAAACCGACCGCGGGTCATCTATTCCGCAACAGTAATCCTCGACAATGAAGAGGATAAACCAAAGAGCGGGTTAAGGCAGGACGTGTAAGGTCTGGTTTAAACCAACGACCCCGGACAAATTCCCATTCGTAATGGGGAAACCCACAATGCTGTGAAATATTCGTACATACGCGATATTTTCAACTCATCATGGCACGCCGAGTGTACCAAAGGTACACGTTTATAAGCAGCTGCAAAATCAAGCCGCCGTTGGCGACGGCGACATTTAATCGTATATTAATAAGGCTAGACGCTTCTTCATCATATTTAGCATCGCGGAATACATCTCGCATCGCCATCAGCCGCAACAACCTCGCGTAACACGCATTCAAAACGTAATTTACATTGTTTTCGGATTACCATTATCGTCGTCTGCGTCGTCGAATGAATATTCAAATTACGTTGCACCCGAAGTATAAAACCGACACAAGTTTTCATAGTCTCAGCCTGAGCCACTGGAACGGCAAGTAAATGAGACTGCAAAGTTACTTGGTTTTCGGCACGTTGGAAAAGTTTATTTTTTTCCTTACGCAGGGGTGCTGCGAAGGGGTATTCTTGACGAGCAACTCGTCGTTGAAAATTTTGGGGGGGCCGAAAAAAAATGCAAAAAAATTACAAATTTAAATTTTAAAGAGAAAAAAATAAATTAACAATAAATACTTATTAGAAAATAATTAAAAACAACCCCCCTATCAATAGACGACCCCCCTCCCATCAATGGACGGACCCAACTCCCAAAAGTTCATCAATTTGACGCTAATTTCTTAACTCAATAATGGCAAAAATTTTTCTGGAATCGTAAAAACATGTACTAGTAAACAGGTAAATTTTCATTTTTTTTCAGCAACGAACCCCCCCTAAATCAATAATAGACCCCCCCCCCCATCGATAGACTGGACCCCCTCTAAAAAAATCAATTTCACCCAAATTTCGCTCATTTTTAAACTCAATAAAAATTGACAAAATTTTCTTGGGAACGTAAAAATATGCACTAGTAATCAGGTGAATTTTCATTTTTTTTCAACGACGACCCCCCCCCCATCAATTTTATGCCAATTTTGCTCATTTCTTACTCAATAAAAATTTCTAACGTGGATTTTCATTTTTTTTTAAAACATTGCTTTCATTGAAAGGTTTTCATGTTCTGTTCTCTTCTTTTTTTTTGTAGTAGGTAAATATATAATATTCAAGTACATTCCAAAAAAGAAAAACGTGTAGGTAGTTATTTTCTAAAAAAAAAAACACACAAAAAAGGGTAGGTATTCATTTTATAGAAAATGAAAAAAAAAGTAGATAAATATTTATTTTTTAGAAAAATGCAAAAAAGATTATGTTTATTTTTTAAGCAACATCTTCGAGTATAACTTAGATGCAGAGGCGTAGCGAATGGGGGCGGGGGGGGTGACTCACCCCCCAGAAATGCTAGTATTAAAAAAGTTGGCAAATTCGTCTCAAAATGAGAAAATTTGGCAAATTTGACCAATAACAATAAAATTTTTGGAGTAAACATCGCTTCTTCAGAAATTACAGTCCAACTCTGAAATTATACCTCCCAATTCTAAAATTTTCAAAAACTTTGGCCTCGCGTATGTACAAGTATGTATTTCATCTACTTCATACAAAAGTGATTTTTTTTGTATTTCTCTTCAAAATTATTCCAATATTCACCTAATTTTATTACATACATATTTTTCCCCTCAAAACTCATGTTCGATGTTTGAAAATAAAATTGTTTAAAAGCTTTGGCCTCGCTGCGCTCGGCCTCATCATACTTTTCCCTCAATAATTTCATAGTAATAGAGGTCAATTTTTTATTCAAGTTTTTTATTCTAAAATATTGTTTTATTTCGCCTTGAACTTGAGGTTTTCTAAAATTTTCGCCCTCGTTTCGTTCGGGCCAAATTCATTTCGCTCGCATTTCCATTGAAATTACAAAATTTTTGAAATAAATTATAATTTTTCTCGAACTTTTCCACTCTTTCTTTGTTCGGGACAAATTGACAATTTCGCTAATTTTTCCAACTTCGAGTAGCTACATAAATTAGATACATTGAAATTAGGCAGGGAAAAGCAATAAATTGAATGAGAGGAAGAAGTGGTTAAAAAATGTAATTCAGTCTAAAAATTTGTGCCATCCATTCCCGCCCCAAAAAAGTCTGTCTATTTCGTGCTTAAATAATTTGATTTTCAATTTTTTTCAAAAATCAAGCCGGAAATTCTGAGACCTTGCCCCCTCAATTCAATATCCTGACTTCGGTACGTCACTGCACACTTTGCCACACCATTCTATGAAACTTAAATTATACTTCAAATTCAATTCGTCCATAAGGCGCACCCAAGGGGGAGGCACAATAGGCTCGAGCTCCTCTCCCCCCCCCCCCTCTCGGAAAGGATATTTTTTACAAAAAATGTGAAAAAGTGCATTTTTTTTTAGTATTAAAAACATGATTTTTTTGAAAAATTTTCGCCCTCGCTTCGCTCGGGCAATATTTTAATCCTATTTTCTAAAACGAATCTGAATCATTCTATGATGAAATTCTGCCTTTGAGAATCAGTAAAATGATTATCTTTGGAAATTAATAATATTTTTATTGATTTCTCAATCAATTCCCATTTGTCAGGAAAAATCAATAATTATTTTAACTTGACGACTTGACTGAAAGATCGGTGAAAAAACACTGATTTTCAATTGAAGTCATTTCACTGATTCAAGCAGGTAAATTTTACCAATTCAGATTTCAGATGGATAAAGATGAAAGAGATGCAGACATGGCTGATTTTTTAGGGGACAGATGTCAAATGTTTATATTTAATAAAGTTTATTGATATTTGCTGATTCTTAAGGCTTATCGCTCTTAATGTTATCGCTTGTTCTATTTTAAAGATGTTTTTTATATTTATGCTATACCTATACCTACTTTTCTCACTGTCTCATATCACATATAAACGTCGGAACGTCACATTAAGCCCTAATCGTTTGGTGGTATTGTATTTTTTTGTACCCCCCCCCCCACCTCCATAAAGTTCGTAAAAAAATGAGGAAATTTGTGAAAATGGGGGGCTTACTTGAAAAATTTGGGGGGGTCCTCGTCGTTGACTCAGGGGGTTCGCCGCACCCCTGTCCTTACGTGTGCCCGGTTGCCTACCTAGGCCGGCTTCAACGCGAGATTGAAATAATTAAAACGTTGATGATTTATCATATACGTAGGTATAACAGGTTAAACAAAAAATTTTAATTGTTGTTTTCCACTAAATATAATAAATAATTTACCCCCTCATCCACTTACTCCTCCGGCTGAGTAAACCATACACCAGCAGAACGAATACACCGGTGCGAGACGACGCGACGCACTACGCGTATAACGCTCATAAATCATCTGAATATTCTCATCCTCAACTTTAACCCTTTAACTTTCGCAAAGTTAATTACAGTTGTGAAAGATAAATTTCGAATTAAAGAGTTAAAGGCCGAGGCCGAGACCGTAGCCTCTGCCCGGCCCTCCGTGCCCTCGTACTCGCTCGCGTATCTGTTGATTATAATACAATGGCTGTGCTACTCTGTGCCGCACGTACCAGCAGAACTTACGTGTATATTTTCCAGAAACTTAAGTATACGTCTGTACTGTGTGCTCTTTTTGGCCTTGTGTAAAGATCATTACGGGACTGAGTCGATTTAGCACATCGAGGTGGGTACTTTATGCCCTTTCTACAGTTTCTGTGTCTTTGTTGTTTGATTATAACGAGTGAAATGCTCGAGTGTTCGCATCTGGTATGAAAAAATTCATTCCAAAAAACACGCGATTAAAATTTTATGGGTCCGAGTTGAATTTTCAAATTTGGTGATTTTTTCGATTTTAAAATTGATATTTTTCAAAGAAAAAATGTGATTTTGGAGAAAAAATTTTCCAATAAAATTGATCAAAATTTGGAAAATGCTGTTTGAAGTTTACTGAGTGATTTTTATAGAATTTTTCGCGCTGATCGCGAGAAAATAGTGAAAAAATTCCTCCACCCGAGGATTTTTCGCAATTTAAATTTCTTGTTGAACAGTTTTCAACTTTTTTTGATGACTTTTGATAATTTAAGTCAATTTTTTTGAGAAAGTAAGGGTTCTACGAAAAAAATGAATAGCAAACAAATTGTAGAGCATAAAATTTCCTTTCTGCAGAGACTAATTAGTTTTTTCTTTGGAGGCTTAGCTGTTGAGATATTTTATTAATCAAGGTCCCTCTGTTATTATACAAATTGTTAAAACATCGTGAAATAGCAGGCCACTGCAGAACCGAAAATGAAATTCCCTTTTCTCTCAAAGTTCAAAGTTCAACCTTTTTTTCAAAATTGAAAATACCTCAAAAACTAAGCCTCCTGAGGAAAAACTAATTGGTCTCTACCAGGGCTGGTAAGCCAATCAATAAAGCTTTAACTTAAGCTTAAAACTTGAAATGGATTTTTAAGAATGAAACTTGAATTTGCGCTTAAAACTTAACGCCAAATTCTTTAAATCTTAAATTTAAACTTAAAGCTGAACGGCCAAAAATCATTGGCCTACAGCTTAGAGCTTAAATCCATTTTTATAATTTTTTTTGTGGGGGGGGGAGGAGTTGCGATGAAGGAAGTTCGAAACGAGATCGATTTTTCACCCTTTTTTTTTGTGATCAGAAAATTAATTGTATTTTGAATTAAAAACGAAGAAAAAAAAGAAATTCAAGTTTTTTTCTCTAAATTTTTTCAAACTGCTAAATTTTCTTCTCGAAATGTATAATGTATTCAAACCAAATTTTTCCCTAAAATATTTTCAATCCCGAAATTGTTTCTGAATTCTGAAACCTTTTCAAACTCGATTTCTTATCTTAAAATTTTTCAACTCCGATTTTTTTCTTAGAATTTCTTCAAACCAAAACCTCAAAGTCTTAAACTTCTTTTCAACATTTTTCCAACTCAATTTTTGAATCCAATCCTAATATTTTTTCATACTCCGAATTCTGGAATTCAAAGGTATTATGTAAAATAATGTCGTCTGTTGTACACCTACCCTAGTCACATCATGAAATTTTTTCTCGTTTATTGAAATTTTTTTGGAAAATGAAAAAATGATAAGTATGTGAAAAAAATCAAGATTTATAAAAAATGTCAACAAATTGTAAACTGTAAAAAATTTTGAGTTGAAAAGCGATTGGAAAACAAGTTGATGAAATATGCAAGGAAATTTCAGATTGAAAAAACTTCAAGAATGTAGAGAAATGTTTCAAGAAAATCGAATTTAAAGGTTAAAATTTACATTAAAGAAAGTAAAACAAATTTTTAACAAAACATTCCAATATTATGAAAATCCCAAAGTGCTGAAATTTTTTCACTATTTTTCTCGTGATCAGCGTGAAAAAATACTATAAAACACCCATTAAACTTCAAACAGCATCTCAAAAGTTTAAAAACGTCGACCTGTGTAATGTTCAAAGAAAAAATCTGTTGGCTAATTGGCAGAAGATCACAACTAAGCCTCGAAAACAAATTTCTTATCTACAAGTTGATTCTCAGACCAATCTGAATATACGGTTGTCAAATACGGGGCAGTACAAGCAAATTCCAATATTGAAAAAATTGAAAGAGTTCAATCAAAAATCTCAAGAGTCATTACTAATGCTCCATGGTTTGTGAGAAATGAAACTCTTCGAAACGACTAGGTATCTAACAAAATTTGCTGAGCAAAAAGCTTGGCTTAGCTTGGCCTTTTAGCATGACTTTTTTGAGGGCCACCTCAACAAAAAAAATTCGATGCGTCTGTGGTCTGTGTGCCTGGAGCTGGTGCCCCCTCTTCAGCTATACGGCTGCATGCCTAAGATTTAAAAAAATAGAGCCTCAGCCCCAAAACAAATATTAACTGAAAAATTTGAATTTTTTTTAATTTAAAAAAAATATATTTATTAAGGGTACCTAAATGGAAGTATTTTTTGATTTTTGAAAAAAAGCTTGACCTTTTGAGTAAATTGGTCAAAAAGCTAGACTTTTCAGGACCCGCATGACTTTTTTGAAAAAAGCTTGACTTATCAGAACCAGCTTGTTTAATCAGGACCGTTGTCTACACCCTGAACGATCTCAATATAAAAACATGCAAAAAAACAATTAAAACATTTCTAGGAATGAAAATTTATCAGTGAAGTTGATCAAAACTGGGCCTGTACTCAAAAATTAACCCCTTGAAACCGAATTTCCGCATTAAAAATTTTAGTAGTCCAAGTTGAACTTTCAAAATTCACCATTTTTTCAATTCTAAAATATTGGAATTATTTAAATAAAATATCTGATACTTAGGTACCTTACTTTTGAGGGAAAAATATTTTCAGTAAAATTGAGAAAAAATTGTTTTCAGTAAAATTGACCCTTCTACTCAAAAATTAATCTTTGAAACCGAATTTCACTAATTTCAGTTAATATTCTAGACCCTCCAGCGAAATTCTGATTTTCTACAGTAATTTCAAATTTCTTCAAAAGGCGTTAAGAATAAGCTAAAAATCGAGTTCCTACACTTTATTGAGTAAAATAACATATTGCTGGAGGGTCCAGAAGAAATTTGAAAACCGTGAAATTTGATTTCGAGCGGTCATCATTAAGATAAGAACTAATTTGTATCAATTTTACGTGATTTTATTCGATTGATTGAAGTACTATGTACTTTCTGAAATTCGTTACTACTGGCTGAAACGGCTAATTAAGTGAAGCGATAGCTTTTATACCTACCTAAATTGCGCCATTGGGCATCGTACTTGAGTAGGTGAATACGTACCTATCTATCGGCAATGAGAGACAGGTACCTATTCGCATATGTATACAAATATTTTTGGTGTCCATTGTACTAATCGATGATCATTTTAAAATTAAATTCATTGTTCACTTAACGTAACGTTCAATACAATACGCGTCAAAGTAGCTCCGGCTACGTTGACACGATTATCTAAAAGCTTAATCTTGAATAACTCGCTTTATCGGCGAGTTGTTTACAACTTTCTTACTGTCGGTAGAGGAGAAAGTTTTGTTTCGTGTGATGTCATTTCTGACCAATCCGAAACGATTCTCTCCTCACATCATTGATCTAGCCAATGACAGACTAGCCAAAGTTCATCCCTACCCATCTCAAAACCGGTACTTTGGAAGCACAACTTAGTTGAGCTTCCAAAGTTCAGCCTAGTATTCTTACGTAAGTCATACATTTACGACGTTTTATTATTCGCATACCAATTTTTTATACCTCGTGTATGGGTTAGCGATTTGGCACTTCGTGCTTTTTATATTGTGTGTGTTTTATAATTAATCAACGATCAATTACACGATTATTATACGCAGTACAGTGTTATTTATTCGACATAAAAACAGCTTCAATGTGCGAATGTACACATTTATGTGTTGAGTGAAATTCAGTGTTCAGAAGTAATACGAAGAAGATAAGGGTACCACGTATTTCATTCAACTGATAAGTAATCCGTATATTTCATTCAACTCATAAGTAATCTAATAAAAGAAACAAGGTAAGTTGCCTCGTTTTTTTTTAAAATATTTATCAACATTTTATAGATTGTTTCAATATTTTTTTTATAGTTTTTCCTAAACCAAGATGATCATGCATAATACCACGGAGCTGGTAAATAATTTCAAAAGTCGTACCTAATTGTTTTTAGACTGGAATCAACTCCTTGATAGACTAGTCAAAACACTGCTTAAAATTTATTTTAAAAAGTTATCTCAAGGTATACTTGACCAATTAGGTACAAGCATAGGCCTATTATTGAACATTTTAAAAATCGGTTTCACATCGAATAATTCTTGCAATTATTTTTGACTTCGCATGACTTCGCCAAAGGATACTTTTCATTTGTACTGTATCGAAAGTACGTTTTTTCATTGCTAATTTGCGGATCGGAAGTTCGTCTTTTCATTGTAGAGCTGTTAACACGGTTTTTAGTGTTTTTCGTGTTTACTTCCGCGTCCTAGTGCGCGAAAGTAAACTTCTGTGACCCCGGTATACGAACCGCACAAACGCGTACACTTTACGTAAAAGTACTAATTGATAATTTTGAGAAGTACAAATGAAAAATATCTTACAATATAAGCAACGGTAGTGAGCATTTCCATGACTCACATATTTTCTCACTCGCCTTCGGCTCGTTTCGCAAACTTACGCTCATCATGAAAAGGCTCACTTCCGCTGCTTGTATAGTAATGTACTATTTTCATCTCTTCAACTCTTGCCTCCCAAATTTGGAACTAAAACATGTGTTGAGAAAACTTAAAAATCACGTTTTCTTCATTTTCAACGGAAGTTTCGGAGGTACGGAAAAATTTGTGATCGCCAAAAGTATTCAGAATTTAATTTCCTTTCCAATGAGCTATATCAGGACCATTTTCCTCAACTTTTCGCAACAAAGCCTCTACTCATCATTTCAAAAGTTGGATCCACGGAAAAAAATTGCTCCAACGTGAATCCCGATAATAGGTAGATATCGAAGAACAAATGAGACGCAGCCAGGGATACCCGACCATATGTCGGAAATTTTTTTTTCGTTTTTTTGGCTCTTCAAGTAGTACAGACTTGTACCTTTCGAATACCGCAAACCGCATTAAAAATGGTTGAGAAATGAATTTTCCATGATTTTTCAAAGTTTGTCAAAAAATGATTTTCAAAAATCAAAGTTTTGAGAAAAACGCAAAACAAAATTTGGAACTGTTTTCAATGAATAAAAAAAATTATGTTCTGTAAACGACTTTTCTCATCGGAAATGGTTTATTTACGTCCTCTTACATCACTTTAGGTCATTGACCCCTTCCAGAAGTTGCCGGCATCGAAAATCGAAACCATACCATATGTCGGGAATCATCTTTTTTCAAGAAATAATGACATTTTTGGTACGAAATTTGTTTTTTTAATAATCGTACACCACTGTAGTTCATTAAAACGAACCTGAAATTACGTGCATTGAGAAATGAAATCATAGTGCAAGTCAAACAACTTTACAAACCAAACGGTGAAAATCATGCTTTGAAAATTAGTGTTCAACAAATATCCGGATAATCGAAATGAAGAGTTTCAACATGAAAAAATTGATTTTTCAATTTCGATAATCGATTCTTCAATTTTGATTTTTCGATTTCGATAATCGATTTTTCAATTTCGATTTTTCGATTTCGATAATCGACCTTTAAATTTTGTGAGGGTTCGTGAAAGAATTCGGGAACTCTCGGAAAAGTTCAACCGTTTTCGGAATGTTTTCGGAGCTGTTCGGCAATTTCCGTGTGATATCCGGATAATCCAAATAGTATTTGGTATTTGGATATCCGGATATTTGTTGAACACTACTACGTTTCAATAATAATGAAAGTTGTAAATTTTAACATATTTTTATAAAATTCCGACATATGGTATGGTTTCAATTTCTCAGAGGCCTTCAGCAAAATTCGTTTTTTAACCAAGAAGATGACACTTTTGGGACCTGAACCTATTCTCATATGAAAGTAGAGGGTTCATAGTATACAAATTGATAAAAAAAAAATTTCCATATTTTTGGTCATTTTTTCTTAATTTGCGTTTTTCTCGAAATTTACTTTTCCGACATATGGTCGGGTATCCCTGGCTGCGTCTCAAATATCATTCAATTTTTTTTGTGGGTCCAACTTGTGTGATGGGAGGGGGGGGGGGGGTAGAGATCCGCCCTGTCGGAAAAAGTCGATAAAAATTGTCTTGATATAGGTTATTGGAAAGTAAATTCAATTCTGAATAGTTTTGGTGATTACAAATTTTGCCGCATCTCCCATACTTTTCATCGAATATGAAGAAAACGTGATTTTGAAATTTTCTCCGAACACGTTTCATTTCCAAATTTGGGGGGCAAGAGTTGCTCCAAAATGGATTTTGATAAGAAATGAAAATGTGACCCGTGCAGGGACAGGGTACCTAAAGTCGGAAAACGGAATTTTGCGCTAGAGCCAAAAAACGAAAAATGGACAATTTTTTTCAAAAATTTTTTTTTTGAATTTTTAAGTGGTTCAGACCTTTACGCACCTGTTACCAAAATTTCACTTCGGAAAACCTATTACAACACGTCTAGATGAGGTTCAAACCGACTGAGGAAAAGGTACCTAAAGTCGGAAAGTTAAAAAAATGTACATGCGCTGCAAAATGCGATCTGTTGAAGGTAAGGGGAGCCTCGGGAGTCTACCAGACTAGAAAAATAACGTAAAATAACCATAGATTTGTGTGTGCAAATTCAACTGTACTAAGAAATACATAGTATCTGAAATATTGCTTTGTTGGAGAATATTAGAATAAAATTGATCGAAAATGGGTGTAAACGAAGTCAATTTTTTTATTTTCCTATTCTCCTAAGGTAATTTTCGACGATAAAAACGAATTCCTCGTGAAATTTCACTACAAAAAAGTAGTTCTGTGAGCTTTTTTAATAATTTATACAGTATGAAAAACAGGATTTCTTTTTGTAATGCAGTTTTTTTCAAAATTAAACGCATCATAATAGTGAATTTTTCATTTTTCTCTCCTCCTGAAGTAATTTTTGACGTCAGAAACGAATTCCTCGTGAAATTTCAGTTAAGAAAAGTAGTTTTGGCAGTTTTTTTGACGATTGATACGTAAAAAACAAGTGTAAAAACTTAAAACGCGTTTTTCTCAGAATTTTGTTTTTATGGAATTCTTATTTACTCAACTTCAAATGTCTCTATCTCGGCGAAAAATGAACCTTGGAGGCTCATCAAGGTCTCAAAATGTTCCTTTTGGTCTCCTTTATCATTTTAGCTCAAAAACTCATTTTTGAAAATTCCGACTTTGGGTACCTTTTCCCTGCACGGGTCACAAATATATATTATGTAGGTGTTAAAGAACAATTTTTGTTTGAACATTTTTCATTACAATCCATAAATTGGGCGATGGACGTCTTTGAAATGTTGATGGGTGGACCCTGGGAAAAGGAGGGGGAGAGGTAAAATAGGCATACAAGCGTAATTTATTCGCATTAGTGTCTAGAAAAAGAATCAATCATAAAATTAATTTCCAAAGGAATCCCGCGCAACTGGGCCTCTAAGAAATGCTGTGAAAGCAAATCATAATTAATGAAAAACAAGATAGGTAAGTTGTCTTTATTCATTTACCTTGAAAATATTCGTCAACATTTAATAAATTGTTCAAATATTTATAGAGTTCTTTTCTTAAACCAAGATGATAATGTTTAATATCACAGAGATGGTAACCATTTTCAAAAGTCGCAGCGGTTTTTACTCCAGACGCAATGCCAGTAGAAAAAGTAAGCAAATTTTTCTTGAATGAAGAGTTGGCAAAGAGCATTTCCTGTTAAGATGGTGAAATCGGCCCTTGAACCGATCGGGACAAAAATCTCCCAAAATGTTGGTATTGATGTAAAATCGCCTCAAAAAATTTTTCAACCTCCTACCCCCACCCCAACAGAATTATGGGGCCATTAATGCTCGAAATTCAATAATTTCTATCTCCGGAAGGGGTGGTTTAAAAATTTTGAAATTTTCACAGATTATAAACATTATGTAGTAGTATATGTGGAATTTTTTTCAAAAAAATTTTCCTAAATTTTCCAAGGGTTTCCGTGGTTTAAAAATTTCAAAAATTCGTCAAAAAAAGGGGGAGGGGGAGCCCCGAAATTTTTTTCTCTCCAAAATTTTGTGACACCCTTGGGTACAACATATATTTTTTTGGAGACCTAAAAATGAGTGCAACATGGATTAAAAAAATGAAATCCATAAAAAAACACATTTTTTCGATGTTTTTCCACCTTTCTATAAGAAGTTTTAAGGATGATATTTCCAACAAAATAACAATTTTGGGCAGATTAGGTCGAAAGACACTCAAATGAACATTTTCCATTGCCGGGGTAATCAGGGGAATAATAATACGCGGCGCGACGCGATTGAGTCTGATTTTTCTACTTGCAAGCGGGCACTTGCATTTCCCGGCCGCTACTCGTGGCGGTGAACTATTCGCGTACGCGCCATTTCGAGGGTTGAACAAAAACTCATTCTAAGTACCTGATATTAGAATATCTCAAGTTTTCAACATGATAAAATTGAAGGTTTCATTTCAATGTAAAAAATTACTTTTTCTTAATTTATCCTTAGAGATTCGAGATTTTGATTTTTACGTACAACCGGAATGAGTTCCCGTTCAAACCTCGAAATGGCGCGTACGCGAATAGCTCACCGCCACGAGTAGCAGCCGGGAAATGCGAGTGCCCGCTTGCAAGTAGAAAAATCAGATTCAATTCAATCGCGTCGCGCTGCGTATTATTATTCCCTTGATTACCCCGGCAATGGAAAATGTGCATTTGAGTGTCTTTCGACCTAATCTGCCCAAAATTGTTATTTTGTTGAAAATATCATCCTTAAAACTTCTTACAGAAAGGTGGAAAAACATCGAAAAAATGTGTTTTTTTATGGATTTCATTTTTTTAATCCATGTTGCACTCATTTTTAGGTCTCCAAAAAAATATATGTTGTACCCAAGGGTATCACAAAATTTTGGAGAGAAAAAAATTTCGGGGCTCCCCCTCCCCCTTTTTTTGACGAATTTTTGAAATTTTCAAACCACGGAAAACCTTGGAAAATTTAGGAAAATTTTTTTGAAAAAAATTTCACATATACTACTACATAATGTTTATAATCTGTGAAAATTTCAAAATTTTTAAACCACCCCTTCCGGAGATAGAAATTATTGAATTTCGAGCATTAATGGCCCCATAATTCGGTTGGGGGTGGGGGTAGGAGGTTGAAAAATTTTTTGGGTCGATTTTACATCAATACCAACATTTTGGGAGATTTTTGTCTCGATCGGTTCAAGGGCCGATTTCACCATCTTGACAGGAAATGCTCTTTGATCAAAAGAAGGAAAATTTGGGAAGAAATCCTTTTTTTCATTGTAGAGGGAGTAAAAGTCTACTTTTACTCCCTCTCGCGAATCGCTCGAGTGCTCAAACTCGCCTTTTACTCTCTCTACAATAAAAAATATCGTATGCAACTCGAAAATCACTTTATCTCCCTAGTTGCATAATATACTATTTTTAGAAATTACCATCCAACTCTGAAATTACCTGCCCAATCTAAATTTTTCAACAACTTCACTTAAATCCAACACATCCATTTTAAAAATTTATCACCAGGTATACTTAACCAATAACACACGTATTGATGAAAATTTCGAAAATAAAAACTTCACGTCGAAAAATTTCTGCAATTATTTTCGACTTCGCCCCTCCCCCTCGCCAAAAATAAAACTCCAACTACACTCGAACAAACCACAAAAAAACAATCGAACAAAACTACAAGCCATAGTCATCCATCTGCGCAAAAATCCCAAGCATTACGCCAAGCTCATCCGAAAAAATTCCAACAAACCTCGTAACGATAAAAATTCAACTTTGTTTTTACGATTTTATTCTGCTCGTTTTGCAAATACTCAATATTTTCTCAATACGTTTTTTTAACACTCGGAGTATTTTTCCCGAGTCTTATTCGCATAACGAGCCCGGATTCGCGCTTAATGTGTGTTTTTTTTTTTATTAAATCGAAAAACCAGCCAGTTTGCGGGGCTTCGTCTCATAATACGCCGATCTGTATTCGAAAAAACAGTCAGAAGGAACCAGAGGGGAAATTTTTTTCGCAACTCTAGATGGAATTGGGAATCTTGTAAAATGAGCCTTTTGTTGTCGTAAAAGTTTGCCAATTTTCCATAAGTTTATTAAACGCGGATATTTGCGAAATAGATTTTCCCCTCGTTCGTCGGAACACGAATTTTTATCCGTACGGTTTGTTAGGTTCGGCGTCGAAGGTTTTGACAGCGCGACGTGCGCCGTACGAGTGAGTATAAATCGTATAAAGTTGAACGAGTTTTTCATTTTCACCTCTTTTCTTCACGTAGTAAATATCTGAGGATATATCGCAGCCGTATAGAGATCGAAAGCAGCCATTTATCAAATTTAAACCGCGGATAAGTATATAAGTAAGACGCCTCTATACGTCGTACAGATTTCTAAGGTATAGTTTTCGTCGCTGACAATTTTTCCACGTGTATTTACCCATCCGTAAGATATCCAGGTGGAATACGAACGAAAAATTGATACGATGACCTAGTTTTTCCAGGCCTGTGCACGTTTTAAGCGAATAAATTTAAATCAAATTTCTGCCTAGTTTTTTTCTCTATCTCGAAATCGACGTATACGTAATTTCGATAAAATATACGTAGAAATTTGAAATCACTATCGAATCGTTTACTCCCCCAACTTCAGCACCATCAACATTAGCCAAGAGCTGAAAAACAAAATAGTTCGGGTTCAAACCATCAGAAAAATATTTCAAGTAAATAACAATACAAGGAATGTAGAAAAAAAAACATTACCATCATAACCATCGGAAACTTTCAAGACAGTCTTCAGAAGGGAAAAAAACCACAAGTACACATCGGTTTCAATGGGGCCAATCAATGTAAAGTAAACTGTTCGCCTTTGTACACCCTTGAGGAATTGTAAAAGATATACACTCGGAAAAAGGTACAGCGAGAACAAAACAAGAGCCAACGGGAACCTCCAGAGAAAGCGAAATGAAATTCAACTTTATTCAAACATGTTTTTAAGTATGGGATTGAGAGAAAACAGAAAACTTTCGCGAAAAGAAACCACCGATGCGGCGACGACGAATAATATTTTTATTTAATATACGAACGAGATTGATGCTGCTGCCTCTCGAGCTATAAATCGAGCAAGCTTTGCGAGAAACTTGCGAGCTCGAGAGTACGTATTTTGTCATTAGATGTCGAGTAACCATCGCAATGAAATTGTCAGTTTCTACTTCGACGGATTGCTTCTTTGGAAAAAATCATCAGTTGGGAAAATTTTGAAAAATTCTCTCGTTATAAATTTTTCCAAGTGGTCTTTATTAAAAATAAATTGCCCTGAAAAAATGTTTAGCTGACTTTCATGAAAATAAATTCGATATTTTTGAAATTACTCAATTTTCGACCTTCTTGAGAGAGGAAGAGGGTACGAAATTTCCCACAGTAATTTTCCATCACAAAAGTCAACGTTGAATTGAGAAAGGATGTGGCCGAATAAAGAGCGAATTTGGCCCTAGCAGCTTTTGGGATCTTGAAACACCTCAGTGTGGGAAAATTTTTCACAAAATTTTGGAATTCTATCCTTCTCCTTCCCATCCCATCCCAACTTTTCGAAGTTATGGCTTATGGCCTCTTTATTGCATTATTTTCAGGAATTTTGAATTTCAAAGGAAGTAAAGAAAATTTTTTGTTCTTTGGCACAAAGTTACATCTCATAGAGGTGTATTTATGATAATTTTTTCAACAATTTTGGAGCTCTCCTTTACGTTTTTTCGACTATTTGAAGTTTTTAATCGCAAAAAACACCACAGCGAAGAGCGACCACCATAAAAAAAATTGCTAAAAATCCTTTTTTTATGCAAAACTTTGCAGTGTACTCGGTTTTGGCCTTTCATTGAACTAAGGGTCGAAAATTGCGAAAAATCGTATAGAAATGTTGTTATTTTACAAGGTCTCTAACAAAATTTGTAGAGAAAAAAGCTTGACTTAGCTTGATCTTTTGGAAAGACTTTTTGAGGACCACCCCCTCTCCCCCCCTTCGACAAAAAATGCGTCTGTGTACCTGAAGATGTCTGAGATGGAAGAGAAGAGTTCATATCATAATTTTGAAGAAGAATTGTGTAAAATCACTGAGCCCAAGCGAAACGAGGGCGAAAATTTTTGAAGAAAGAGCATCCAGAATCTGAAATTCTTTTACTAAAATTCGTGCTTTTTTCATGTTATGTTTTGACTTCCCAAAAAACGATATCTATGGACTCACCTTGAGATCACCTACCAAAAAAATCGAAACATTTTTGAAAATTCCAATTGATATCGTTACCGGGTCTTTTTATAAATGAGAAAGACGATTTTTTCCACTTGAAAATATTTTGGGTCTGGGCTGGACAGGAAGACGGTTTGTACCATCATTTTGAAAATAAAATTGTGCAAATTCATTGAGCCCGAGTGAAGCAAGGCAAAAAAATTTTGAAGAAGAAGGTATTCAAAATCTAAAAATTCCTCATTGTTTTAATCAATGTTTTAGTATAAAAAGGGACACGAAATCTTTGAACTCTATCTTTGATATAAATTTTAGGCATACGCCCGAGTAAAGCGAGGGCTAAGATTAAAAAAATTGTCGATTTTCAAAAAAAAAAAGAGTCCCAAAACGAATAGTAACTGAAAAATTTGTATTTTATTCGCCTTTTTTTAAAAATTATTCATCAAGAGTAAATGGGAGTTTTTTTGGATTTGGAAAAAGCTTGACCTTTCCAGTAAATCAGAGTAAATTAGTCAAAAAGCTTGACTTATCAGACTCGTTAGACACCCTGTTTTAGCAGGTTTTTCAAATTTTAAGCATTTTATACAGAAAGAAATGACCAAATGAAAAAACCATTTCCATATTCATGCTCAGCGGATCAAAATACCTCGATGAACACCCTTTTTCGCGACATTTTTTTCTTGAAGTTCCAAAATTCACTTTTTTCACTGATTTTTCATGACAAAAACGTGAATTTCCGGACTTCAAGTAAAATAATCGCGAAAAGGGTGTTTATCAGGGTATTTTGACTTTATGAACTCGAATATTAAATTGGTTTTTTTTTCTAAGTATGGATTTTTTGGATTTGTGGATAAATCGAGTAAATTAGTCAAAAAGCTTGACTAAAACGTTAGACACTGTTTTGCTAGTTTTTGGCAAATTTTAGCACTTTATACGAAAGAAATGACCAAATGAAAAAAACATCCAAATGCTCAACATCAAAATTCCTGATGAACAAGCTTTTTCGACAGTACATTTTTTTCTTGAAGTGGTCCATTCACTTTGTTTCATGTGTTTTTTACGTGATTTCGGACTTCAGTAAACTAATCCGAAAGTGTTTAGTCGGATGACTATGAACTCGATTGAATTGGCATTGGCATTTCATTTGTGGAAAAAGTAAATTTATATATTCCTCTACGAGAGATGTTAGTTTGTACCAAAGGACAAAAAATTTCCCTCACTTCCATTGAAATTAAAAATTCTTGAAAATAATGCAATAAAATGGCCATAACTACGAAAAGAGGGGTCTAAAATTTTGTGAAATTTTTTTTCTAGTCAATATACACCACTTCTGTTTAGGAGCCCAAAAGCACCAAGAGCCAAATTCATCCCTTATCCGGTCATGGCATTTTGGAATTTTTCCAATTTTCAATTATTTTAGAATTTGGAAATTAAATTTCAATTGGAGAGAGTTGAAATCTGATCCGAATTGTTCGGCAACCCAAAAAAAGCGAAGGAGACAGGCAAGAGAGGACAAATCGAAGAAAAAAATTTCATCGAGTATAAATAGAGAATTTCCCTAATGCAATGCTTTTCCCAAATACATCTTCGAACGTTCCAATCACGAAGTAGGTAAATACGTAGAATTTTATTCAACGCTGAAATTTTCCATTACCCAGTTGCAAAAATTGCTACGTCACGTACACATAAGTGAAATTTCTTTTCAGGGGGAAAAAATAGGCGGTTGAAAACGTAAAAGTTTGTCTAAGCTACGTGGCTGAATTTGTTTCGGAAGCACATACAGCGATCGAAAAACTACCTCGAGATAATACTGGTTTTTGAGGAAGTTGTAGAAGTAAATTTGAACGCGATACGAGGACGAGGTGTTCGATTTAAAATCACACAACACGATGCCAGGCCAAAGCTGAGACATTAATTCATTTCGCGAAATATTGAGAGTGTAAATACTGCTTATAATGTATTCGAGGGAATATGCTTATCGGAATTTTCCATCTTTTATTGGTTATAAAGCATAAAGTTGGTTTGGAGGATGGGTGGGGTAGGTATGTACAATGTTACGCGAGCAGTTCTACACCAAGCCAACGTCTTACGAGTATAGTTTCTAATTCGATTATTTAATAGTTTTAAAAGCGAAAGATTAAAATTATTGATAATTTTCAAAATTTTATGTTTATAAGAAGCATGTGCTGTAAGAAGAAGAATCTAGCATGAGAACAGAATTTCTTTAAGACATGAAAAAATTACTAAATCATCAGCACAGTATATTTTAGAGCTCTACTGCCAATGGGTTTGGCGTTTGGATCTTGCGGAATATCCACTGAAACTCTCAAATCAGTAAAATGAACACTTGGTTTAAAAAAACACGCTCGACTGGCAATTAAGACGTCGCAAAATAAATGAAAAAAGAACTGATGGGATTTTCATTGCATCATGTAGACCGATTTTAGAGTAGTGATCAAATACATATCGCTTTCATTTTCTGCGCGAGTTTTACTAGGTACAGATTTTTTAAAAATTTTCAATTCCCCTCAAATTTAAAAAAAAAAAAACACAGGAATGGCAAAAATTTTCAACCTTTCAAATTTAAAATTCATTTTATAAATTTTTCAATGGTGGGTTCGTAGTTCTGTTAAGTGTTAAATATTTGTTTCTCAACTGACTAAAATCTCACTTTCATACGTTATCTTTACTGCAAATTTAGAAAAAAAAATCCAGAACCACTCGACTTCGCGAAAAGAAAACCAAATAACTTTTGAATAACTTCGAAATTAAGAATTAGTTGTTCTGTAGGTACGTACCTGTCCTTCAAATCACTCGAAATAAGGCAGAATTATACGAGAATTTGTTGATATATTCCTGATGTGTGATAAATGCATCTGATGTAATTTTTTCACTAAATATCACTAACTAACCAATGTTTGAAAATTTTTTAATAAAATTGGGCCCATTTTATCGTATAAAATATTCATAATTTTTCAAAAAAATGTGGTAGAAATAAGAAAAACTTTAAAGGTGATTTCCTATGTGAAATTTCATTTGAGAGAAAAGATTTCTGGTCTTTCTTCCATTTTGCTTTTAGAATAACAAGCATGTAAAAATGTTCAAAGTAGGTAGGTAATATTTTTATTTCATCCTACTTCTTATAAAATCCCCGCGATACAGATTTCAATTATGGAGGCGGGAATAATTCCAATCATTATTCCAAAGTAGGTCTAGAAAATTTTAAAATTTCATCTGTTAGATCTTTTCTGACTACGGAAATGTTGATAAATGATCTAGTATGCATATTTTTTAAAGTCTGCTCATAGCTGACATTCCTAATCGATGTCACATTTACATCAATCTCTATAAAAAAATTTCACAATCTAAATCTTCCTTTTGAACAGCAATAAACCGTTAATAAATGCAATATAGGTAAGAGTTTTTTAATCAAAAGTCAAATAACAAAGCTTAGGGTTATCATTAGGATTGATCCATTATCTCAAGAAAATCAATTTCAATTTGTTTCACCACAGCACATTGTACTCGCGAAAAATTGTATATTTTCAGTCGAAATACTTCGCAATGATGTTATTAACAGACCTGAACTTTGAGAGGCTCTATATTCAGAATTTTACACTAGTGAATAGTTTGGCTAATTTTTTTTTCAAAACTTAGATCTAAATATACTATTGAAAGGACTTTCTCCGAAAAATCAGCACATCTTTTACAGCAAACCAATGGTCAAACAAGTGGAGTTCTGGAGTTTTCGTGGGCGCTGAACTCGATTTTTATAATAATTTTGACCCCTGGACCCAAATTGGGTCCCAAAAAGAGTGTATTGAGTTGATGAAAAATTTTCCAACGCCGCGCTGATTTTTTTCTTTTTGCAATAGCTCGCCTCCAAGACCACGTAGAAAAAACGTAAAAAATGTAAAATGTTCTTCTTTTAATGCTCTACAACATTTGTTTGAATCAATTTTTCGAATTTTGCACTACAGCTAAGCTACGCTTGGGGGAAAATGCGACTTTTTCTTCGGAGAGCCCCCCCACCTTGGGGTAAGGGGTCGGTTATACATTTTTCTTATTATACATAGTAATAGGATGTACTATGCAAGAGAACCGCTCTTAAAAGTCGATTAACCCGATTTTTCGTGATTTTTTCTGGTAATGGGAAATTTTCAAAATTGATTTTTTTCTGAAGATCCTAGCTCCCTCCCATGACATCCTAGGAAAAAATTGTAAACAACAAAATTGTTTGTTTTTTTATGCTTAACAATTTTTGTTCCGACTTTTTTTTCGTAAATTGGGCAATTACACTGGGTTTGTTTACATTCGTTTTGGGAGTCATTTTCTTATGGGTATGATTTTAAGCAACGACAAAAAAGGGTGTCATCACGACGAGCATAGGAACATTTAACGACAAGAAAAGATATACCACGACTGCATAATGAATTCACATTTGTTGAACGACGAAATAATTTATTGCACGACGAATTAAAAAAAATCACAACATTATATTACTTTAAACGACTATAAAATACAATTCACGACGTCACTTTTCAGCTCCAAAAATGCTACTTGAGCGACAAAAAAAAAGTTAGAAATGACAAGTCCACTTTTACTGCACAAGTACGGTCAATCAATTTTAATCTAATTTTCATGCCCAAAGAATATTTACAAATCAATTTTTTGTGATAATATGGGGCGTTAGGGTGGCTTGAAAAAAAAACACATCTGGGAATTTGACTAAATTTGGTGTGGCGGTTTACTTTGAGTGGGAGACCTCCCAAAAAAATTATGAGCTCTCCAGGGACAAGTGAGGAGGAGCAGGGGTGCTCTAAGTGCACCTCCTTTTGAAAAAAAAATTGAAAGTGCAGCCAACAGCAAATCATAAAATTAAAAAATATGGAATTTAATTTATATCGACTTTGAATTGATAATTTTTTCGCCTAAAAATACCTATTTTATATATATTTTTTCAATTGCTAGAAGTATATTTCGGAAATGTTTGGGAAAAATTTTGCAGATCAGTGCAGCCAGTTATAAGTTGTGACATGCTACACTACAGAATTTACATTGATCTCAAATTAATTTTTTTATCGTTTGAAAAATTCGCAATAATTGATATCAAACTGAATACTTGCTTGAACGCCGACAATAATTGAACTAATGATGTTTCGTCGTGTAAAATATTATTTTGGCGTGTTGACCGCCTATTTCATGATACATATCCCCCGTCGTTCCTAAACACTTTACTGTCGTGCTATAATCTGTCGTGAAACTGTGTGATTGCTCGTCGTTCCTACACCTAATTTGGCCGTGCAAATGCTCGTCGTGATGATGCCCCATTCTGGCGTGCAAAAAAATATTTCCCTTTTCTTATCACTTCAATAAGAATTCCATTTGTTCAAAATGAAAAATTGAAATAACTCAAAATTTTGAGTGAGGATATGGATGTTTGAGGTAAGGAAAATAATCTACGTTAAATTCTCTACAAGATGAAATAGGTTTGAAAGTTGTACCAGCAACCGAACGAAAGCTATTCCCAGTTGCTGGTACAACTTTCAAACCTATTTCATCTTGTAGAGAATTTAACGTAGATTATTTTCCTTACCTGAAACATCCATCTCCTCACTCAAAATTTTGAGTTATTTCAATTTTTTATTTTGAACAAATGGAATTCTTATTGAAGTGATAAGAAAATGACTCCCAAAACGAATGTAAACAAACCCAGTGTGATTGCCCGATACGTAATTTTGAAAGTTACAGCCGAAAAACGAAAATTCGAACCCCCTCGCCCCCAAAAGGGGGTCAAAATATTCACCGATTTTAGGGAAGTTCGGGAATATCAAAATACATACCTTATTGAGCTTATATACGAAACTTCCCCTTCCTGCTAATTTTTTTTGGGTCAAAACTTAAAATGTCCGTACTAATAGGCGAAATTTCCAAACCTGAACATCAGTAATAGATATTTATCCTGTGATAAAAAAAGTGTTCCAATATTTCTAACTGAGGGTTGCGTGGATTCATGTTTCCGTTTTTTTTACCACAGACCACCGAAGATGAAATTTTGTGACTCTGAGGTCAAAAATAGGTACGTCTTGAAAATTTGAAAACTGATTTTCATAATTTTACTTCACTGCCATTAAAGGTGAGAAGCCTCAAAATACTGAATTGGAATGGTTGAACAATCAATCCGTAAAAAGCAAGGTAAGTTATTATTTTCATTTTTTTCAATTTTCAACAATATCACATGAAAACAATTCAATGATTCGACTCTGATTTCTAAAAACACCAAAATCGACCCACTCACATCCTAAAATCTCAATTTCCTCTTCACCGCACAAGCACATCTTACCTACAACTCTCATCACATCCTTTCTCGTCTCCACCCACGACTCAACCGCGTCGCCGGCAGCGACACCCTGTCAAGTATCAAACTCGGCTGTTCGCAGCTTAGTGCACCAATTAGTCTAACACAAAAGCCGAATAGCTTAAATTGTACTGCGTAATTCAACTCGGCGTTATTCCTTCCTGTGTTCTTTTGCCCCCTCGCGAATGTTTTCAGGTCTACTAACGTCGAGTTAATTCTTAGAACGCGACTACACATTCGAGAATACAACAGCTCACAAGGTGAAAACTACCAAGAAACGAGATCTAATTACCGCGCTCCCTCCTTTGTCGTAATTTCACCTCGCGTGTAGTTTACGTTTATAAAACCATAGATAACTCCACGTCGACGTATCCTTTGATCGTATGAAATATTTACGTAATTCATTTTACAACATATGTATACCTATGCCGAAATTCGCGACGTTGAGTAAGCCTACTTCAGCATTTACTCCGGCACACCACATCATCGGCCTGGAAACTTCCAACCCGAGTATTATATATTTTTCAAACTGCTTAAAAAGTTACAAGGCATCGTACAACGAGACGAATACTAATTTCGAATGAAAACTATGTTTTCAACCTTCTCTTCCTCTTTCCGCGTCTTTCAACCTAAGAATATTATAGTTCATTACCTCCACAGCAACACGTTCAGAAAGATCCATCTCCTCGGCGAGGAGAAAAAATAAACATCTAAATCATTCCGCTTATTCGAGCACATTGATACGTTTTCCAACGTCGTCGTCGCGCAGGAGGAAAAAAATCAAATCCGCCAAACCAAACCCTTCCCGATACAAATTTGAGAACTGCTTCGTTTCCTCATACGACCAAGACACCGTTCGGAAAGCTCTCCGCATCCTTCCGTATAACAAAATACTCTCTCGAGTTAGCGTAAGATTATCATTTTAATAGAACGGCATCCGAAAGGAACATACGTACACTAAAATGGAATACATTACGCATATATATTAGTGTTAATGCATGTTATAACCGTTCCCAACTATAAATATGTTATATGCGTTATATAACTATTCTCAGCCTGCTTGTACGTACTATAATGTACATTTCATCATTTCGTTCACCTTTGAATATTATGGTTTTTCTCTTAAAAACATTTCAGAAACAGATTAAGAAATTTAATCCAATTCCGAGCCCGAGACACGAACGACGAACTAAACCAAGCTATGTGTGTAGCGTCAGCACATACAAAATGCAAACTCGGCGTCTCGTCGTGTGCCAGCAAGATTCCTAAATTTTGGTCTAAGCTGCGTCGAGCGGTTTCGCACGCACGTAAAATAATAGTCCCTATGTGGTCCCCGAAGGAAAATTTACGTCCAGTTTATTATTTTAAAGCTGCAAATAAGATGAGATGACGAAGAGGGAAAATTAAGAGAATTAAAGGTGATGAACCGATGATAATTAATCTGAATGATGTCCATATTAGGGCGAAGTGAAAAAAAAAATACTTTGGATTTTGACGGAAATTGGTGAGGTAAATTATTTTGAATGGAGGACCTCTCGAAAAATCTTGAGCCTTCCAACCCAATAGAGGAGGGAGCTAGAGGGCCTTGGGCCTTAAGGTTAGTCAAGTTTCAAAAAAAAAACACGCACTTACTCCTAAATAATTTTGACGTACCTAATAGTACAGACATTTTAGCTAAAATAAGGCCCTAACCCAAAAAAATTAGCAGGAAGGGGAAGTTTCGTATATAAGCTCAATAAGGTATGTATTTTAATATTCCCGAACTTCCCTAAAATCGGTGAATATTTTGACCCCTTTTGAGGGGTGAGGGGGTTCAAATTTTCGTTTTTCGACTATAACTTTCAAAATTACGTATTTACGAAAAAAAAGTTGGAACAAAAATTAGAGAGCATAAAAAAACGAACAATTTTGTTATTTACAATTTTTTCCTAGGACGTCATGGGAGGGAGCTAGGGTCCTCGAAAAAATCAATTTTAAAAATTTCCCATTACCAGAAAAAATCACAAAAATCAGGTTAATTGACTTTTCTGAGCGGTTCTTTTGCGTAGTACATCCTATTACTATGTAGAATAAAAAAAATAGTATAACCGACCCCTTTTCTCAAAGTAGGGGCGTGGACCCTCCGTAGGAAAAATCGCATTTTCCCCCAAGCGTAGCTCAGCTGCAGTGCAAAATTTGAAAAATTGGTTCAAACAAACGTTGTAGAGCATTAAAATACGAACTTTCACTTTTTTTCTACGTGGTCTTGGAGGCGAGCTATTGCAAAAAGAAAAAAAGCAGCGCAGCGTTGGGAATACCTCAAAAAAAGCCATCTAAATAGCTAAAAATTTTGCAAAAATTCTTCAAAACGTTGAAAAAATTCTTCGAGTACCTATTTTGAAAATGATTTTAAACATCAATTATTTATTAGAATTGTTTACATAATCGAAACAGTGGTCAAAAAACTCAAAAAAAAATAAATCAATCCGGGGTTAATAAACTTATGACAGTTATGACCTATACGAACAAGGTCTAAAACGGCACAGCAAAGTTCAATAATCGTATTGATTTATCGTAAACGAGAGAATTACAAATTTTGGCCATAACTCTATAAACATAACAGTAAGTTATAAGCTTCCTTGAAATTTCCATTTGTGCAAAAAAACATTATCCCACAGAAATGAAAATTTCAGTTCAAAAACTATGTAGGTAAATCGATACAACATGGGTAAAAATTTATTTTAAAGCATGAAGAATTTTAAAACTTATGTTCATGATAAAATCGTTCGAAATGCATGAAGAATTTACAGTAAGTAAGATAATTTTTTAAAACGACTAAATTTCGAAAAAAAAATAGGCTAAGACCAGCAATAGTGAAATTGTCCAGCAAGACTTTTAGACGGAAAACGAAATAAAATAAAATAAGTAGAACTCCATTTTTTCTTTAGGAAGGTCTCAAATTACCGTGAAATAACGTCAAATTACGAGGTAATGTAGTACACTGACGTTTATTCAAAAAAAATTTTGAGATCTACTACAAACGGGAATGGGGTTGAGGGTTGTCCCTTAAATTTTTCGTTCAACAGGTTTTCTACTTTTTTTGATAACTTTTGACACTTCAAGTCGATTTCCTGAGAAAAGAAAGAGTTCTACGAAAAAAATTAATAGAACATAAATTGTAGAGCGTTAAATTTCCTATCTGTAAAGTCCAATTAGTTTTTTCTTAGGAGGCTTAGCTTTCCAGATATTCTAGCTCAAAGTTCAACTTTTTTTAAAAATTGAAAATATCTCAAAAACTAAGACTCCCAAGAAAAAAACAAATTGGACTCTTATGTTCTATTCATTTTTTCGTGGAACCCTTTCTTTCGACAGAAATTTTTTCGTGGAACCCTTTCTTTCGACAGAAATAGTATATTATGCAACAAGGGAGATAAAGTGATTTTCGACGAATTTTGAGGTTTATTGCCCGAGCGAAGCGAGGGAAATAACTCAAAATCGTCGAAAATCATTTATCTCCCGAGTTGCATACGATATTTTTCATTGTAGAGGGAGTAAAAATCGAGTTTGAGCACTCGAGCGATTCGCGAGAGGGAGTAAAAGTAGGCTTTTACTCCCTCTACAATGAAAATCGATTTTAATGATCAAAATTTACATAAAAAAATGTAAAACGAATTTTCAACAAAAAATTCCAATTATAAAAAAACCTGATGCGATGGGGTAAAACTGAAATCATATTCGAATTCTGCACTAAAAAGTAGGTCAGAAACACCAATCAGAATCAATATAAACCACTGTCCTACTGTAAATGGGCTGATAGACCTCGATGTCTAAACCCAGGGAAGGGGGGGGGGGAATCTGTAGAAAGGAAATTGTTGATTTGCCGCCCTTCGATATTCCCATTGTTGCAAATGGGAAATGTTAAACATGCGGTTCATTACAAAAAATCAATTTTCTGGCGAAAGAAAAGGTCCTACGAAAAAAAAATTAATCACACATAAATTGCAGAGCGTCAAATTTTCTGCCTGCAGAGTCCAATTAGATTTTTCTTAGGAGGCTCAGTTTTTGAATTTTTTTTTTCAATTTTAAAAAAAGGTTGAGCTTTGAACTAAAATATCTCGAAAACTAAGCCTCCTAAGAAAAAACTAATTGAACTTTACAGATAGGAAATTTGACGCTTTACAATTTATGCTTTATTCATTTATATCGTAGCATCCTTTCCTTTCTTAGAAAATCGACTTGAAGTGTCAAAAGTTATCAAAAAAAGTAGAAACCCCGTTAAACGAAAAATTCAAATTGTGAAAAATCCTTGGCAAAAATTCAAAAATGTCGACCTGTGTAATTATTTTCGGTGAACTCGTATTTTATTTTACTTATTGTTGAAATAAGAAATGATGGTACTTCTATGGGGTATAAATGCTGTCTTTTCAGTGTGAAAAATGTGAAAGTCTACGTCTTTGCGGTTGTAGAACACGAATTTGAAGTCAGATTTTGCACCCACTTGCACCCTCGAGGGAGGGAAGATGTCGTGGGAGGTAAGGGGTGAGAAATTGTATATAATGCGTAATATGTCAAAATCTACTTTTTTAATGTTGTAGAACACAAATTCAACAATATTTTTTTGTTTAGGAGCAGTGGGGGAAGATGAGAGGTAGGAATGCAATTAATTACCTAACGAATTAGTAAAACAAGTTTTGAAAACTCACCATTGTGGTAATGTCGGATTAGGGTGAAAATGTTTTTCTTCTTGTTAAACAATTTCAGTTTTTTCTGTTTATTTACATTGAAAATTGAAATTCGCATTAATACTCCCGGTAAAATTCAACGCAATTACTGATTCTCGCCAATCAATCAAATCCACTCAACATTTAATATTCTTTTTTTAGCCTGTACAAATACCACGTGGATTTCACAACTTTCGAATATCTGTACCAACCAGTACCAGGCATAATACCACTCGTCGTTATAATTAGAAATGAAAAAATTGCGAGTGACGTCATACAACATAGAACGTCAGCATTCCACTTCAATATCAAGATGTTTTACTATCCGAAAATATAATTTGCATCAAACTTCAATGAACAAATCTACTACCAATATTTTCGACCGAATGAAGTAGTTGTAAGTACTTACTTACTGCACTAAAGCATAAGCACTTCAAACCATTCAAATGTAATCACAATGCCAATATGTATAAAATCAATGTCTACAAATGTTATGCATCATTCGAATATCGATTAGGTATTTACTCAAGTTAAACGTTCTTTATGCGATTGAAATGAAATAACGTTGTGGACATTGATGGCATCGAGTTGCTGGATTTTTCAACCTGTCTAGATAGGTTCAGGGTGTCCACTATATTTCAGAAATGATTTTCCCTGACTTTTCCACCTTTTAAAATATTCGTGAACTAGGGAGAGGAGGGTTATTTTTCACGTGATGTAATTACATCCCGAATTGTGTACCTAAATGATACAAAATACAAATGGGGTCCACCAATTTTTTTTTCAAAATCACTATAGGTATACGTTTTACGAGATCTTTAGCTGATGCTCCTTTTCGAGCCAAAAAAAAGATGCAAATTCAATACGGAAAATTTTTGAACCCATCCAATTCCCCCTCACCACAAAAATTTGAAAATTCAAATTTATCAACTACAGAAAAAAATTCAAACAAAAAAGAAAAACTAAGTATTTCAACTAAAATTAAGTTTTAAAAATGAAATGAATTATGCCAGGGTGTCTACCAAACCAAGCGAATGAAAATTCGGATTTTCCGGGCTGAAAATACAAAAATTACTTCACATCCCCCTCTCCCTCCCTCCTAAGAAAAAATGAGAAAAACATACTTACTTAAAATTTATAAATTCACACAATCCCCTGCGATTTTTTAGTTTGTACCTACCAATCAATAAAAAGGTCAATGAGGAGGTGAAATAATCATTTTATGGAAACATATAAATCGTGTTGAGCTCGAGCGAAGCGTGGACGAAAGTTTGTGGAAAACGATCTTCAAAAAATAAAAATTTGCCACCTTTTTCCTCATTCATGTTTTCCAAAACATGGTCAATTGGTCAATCATTTCGAATTCTGTTCCATTCTCTTCTCTTTTTTTCAGCATTGTGGTCAAAGGCATCATGGAATTTCTTTCTCATCACAGCTCATTAAAAAGTAAGTATCCAAAAAACCCTTTTTTTTTTTGAATACTTCATAACTTAAAAGACAAAGACATGCATTTTGGTTATCAATTTTATTGTACATTAACAGTAGGTAGATATGGTCGACAAAAAATGATGAATGAAAAATCAGATAAAAGATGTAATAATTTGGCCCGAGCGGCGCGAGAGCGAATTTTTTTGAAAATTTTATAATAAAATAAGTAAAAAACACTTTTCCAAATGATTTACTTATCCTGTTTTGGATTTTCAAAAAATTCCAGAGAAAATCCCGAAATTCCCTAACTTTTCCCGGTTTTCCAGAGAATGGACACCCTGTGGTTGATTTCCTGACTTTCAAATACCCGCATCAATCAGTACCACGCATCTAATGAATACCACTCGAAAAATTACGAATGAGAAAACTACCACGTCAGATGTCCTCGAACGTCAAAATGAAAATGTATTTTTATTTCGACGTTCGAGGCCATAAATTTGTCAATAAATCACAACGTGCATTGCAGTTCAATTTGAAGATATTACATCATCACTCAAAAATAAAATATGTACTATACAGTGACTTTACTAATATCTAGACTTACGCAACCACTTCAATGAACCAATCTACTGCCTATGTTTTCAACTGAATTAAGTACGTACTACACATGAAATATAAACAGTTCTAGACCATAAAAGAAAAATCATTGTTCAAATCCAATCGCAATTCCAATATAAAAGCAATGCCAATATCTGATTAGTATCATTCGAATATCGATTATTTTTCTGTCAAGTTACGTATTCCTCACGCGATTAAAATGAAATCCTTACAAATTATTACGTTGTGGGCATTGTTGGTATCGAGCTGCTGGGCTACGAACAGAACCTGGTGGAAACACAGTGTCACCTATGGAATATTCTTGAAATCATTTATGGATGGCAATGGAGATGGAATTGGGGACATCAAAGGACTGACTTCGAAACTGGATTATTTCGTTGATCTTGGAATAGATACAATTTGGTTAACTCCATTCTATCCTTCACCGCAGGCTGACGGAGGCTACGATATTTCGGATTTTTACGGAATAAATCCTATTTATGGCACGATGGAGGATTTCGAAGAATTGATGAGAGAAATGAAAAAACGAGGTAGGTATTTATAATTTGGCACGCAGGCAGGCATCATAGCGAAATTTCGAAGAAAAAAGTGACTTTTAGTAACTTTTTTTGAGTAAAAAGTGACCAAAACGTGACCAAAAAGTAACTAAAAGGGACTAAAAATTCGATTTATTCTTATTGAATTTTTTTTGTAGTTTTCTGCAAACATTTCAGAGATGAATCAACTGAAACGACATGAATAATTTCATTCCAGGTATCATAGCGAAATTCTATCAAAATGAATTGACTTTTTTCGAACAAGAAGTAACCAAAAAGTAATCAGAAAATGAGCAAAGTGTCCAAATATTTAATTTTTCAGACGGGGGGGGGGCAATTTTTTTGAACTGTCCGGCAATAATTTTAAAGATAAACTGAAATGGCGCGAATAATGTTATTAAATTCCTTCGTCAAAACTACAAACAAATAATAATTTCATTTACGGTTGAGCGTGACTGCCGGGTGTGCCCTAGCACACCCTACTTTCTCCAGATTTTTCAATTTTTTTGGTAAAATTTGCGAATGTGTCCTGGTGACATATCCTTTTTTCAAGAAAATTTTCAATACTGAAAACTATTTTGAAAAAAAAATCCAGAAAAGTACCTACATTTAAACATGAAAAAATCTGAGAAAATTTCAGTTTGAACAAAATCCTGGTGTTGAAAATACTTACTTGAGAAAAAAATGTGAGTTGAAAATAATTTAAAAAAAATTGGATTTAAAATTTGAAAAAAATTCAGAGTTGAAAGAAATTTTTGAAAAAAATTAGGATTCAACTCGAACACACCCCGAAAAAATGGGAATCTATTCGCCCATTAAAGTTTTAAATATAATTCCCCAGTTTTTGCAAAGTCATCGCAAGTTATGGAAAAATCATTCAAACTCGAGTACAGAATCTCTGGGAATTCAGATAACGCTGAATGCACTAATTTACATTCTTCTGATGGGATATTTTTTGGCATGTTGGGAAAAAAGTTCTTAAGTTACTTTTTCCCATGAAAAGTCGTTTAATTAATTTTTAATTCAAAATTGCGCCAAAATTTGAAAAATGAATTTCAGCATATGAAATTTTGAATGTAAGGTTCTTTTATGATGTACTTTCGATTTATTTTTGTTTGAGCTCAAAATTTTACTTTGAATTGGAAAATCTAAAATTTCTGGAGCTGAAGTTCATTTCTCGACTTTTGGATATTTTTTTAAATTTCAAAATTATCTCATCGTCCTGCGAAAGATGAAAATTTTGACTTCCCGGATCGATTGGGAGCGGTTTTAAGACGTTCTGGAGCCTCCAGAAAATTGTGTAATTTTCCAGCACTGGAGAAGAGCTTATAAAAATGGTTCATGAACTTTAGCACTTTCACACATTTTGAAATAGGTAGATATTACCTCCTAATCAAATTTGAAACTTTGCTTTTACGACACGAAGAAAACTGTCGATTTTATGTTATTTGTAGGTAATGTTGTAGAGCTGTTGTAATGCAAAAATCCTCTCTAATATTCATGCCGACTCGACAAATTAATGAATTGAATTTTTCCAATCGTCATTATCTGCACATTTTTGATGAATAAAATGATGGCATACCTAAGTCAAAAAATTCGAAAATTTATGATCAAATTGTTTCATTAATTTCGTTCTGTTCTCCATTCAATAAAAAAAATGTATTTTAATTCCGATTTTGATTCAATGTTATAATTTGTATTTTAATATAACATTTTTTGGGCATAGGTTTTTTTTTTATTTCATTGGACGGAGGGCCCAAAGTGTTGGCACACCCTACTCAGAAGGTCTAGTCACGCCTATGAACACACATTGTTGCCGAATTCTAATGTGGAAAAGTTCCGGAATTGAAAAATTTTCCGGTTTTTTATTTCACCACCACTATGGTTAAAAAAAAAAGAGGGCTGGGAATTCAAGAAAAAATGAGGGGAGGAGGTCAAAATTCAATGAAAAAATTAGGCAATCTAAAAATCTAATCTTTTTAGTGGCTCTTTAGAAGACAGATATGTGACCCGTGCAGGGAAAAGGTACCTAAAGTCGGAATTTTCAAAAATGAGTTTTTGAGCTAAAATGATGAAGGAGACCAAGAGGAACATTTTGAGACCTTGATGAGCATCCAAGGTCCATTTTTCGCCGAGATAGAGACATTTGAAGTTGAGAAAATAAGAATTCAATAAAAACAAAATTCTGAGAAAAACGCGTTTCAAGTTTTTACTCTTGTTTCTCATGTATCAATCATCAAAAAAGCTGCCAAAACTACTTTCCGATACTGAAATTACGCGAGGAATTCGTTTCTGGCATCCAAAAATTACTTTAAGAGGAGAGAAAAATGAAAAATTCACTATTATGATGAGTTTAATTTTAAAAAAGCTGCATTACAAAGAGAAATCCTTTTTTTCATACTGTATAAATTATCAAAAAAGCTCTCAGAACTTCTTTTTTGTACTAAATTTCACGAGGAATTCGTTTTTAACGTCGAAAATCACCTTAGGAGAATAGGAAATCGTTTACATCCATTTTCGATCATTTATATCTCAATATTCTCCAACAACGCAATATTTCAGAAATTATGTATTAGTTGAATTTGCACACACAAATCTATGGGTATTTTACTTTATTTTTCTAGTCTGGAAGAATCCGGAGGCTCCCCTTACCTTCAACAGACCACATTTTGCAGCACATGCACATTTTTTTTAACGTTCCGACTTTAGGTACCTTTTCCTCAGTCGGTTTGAACGTCATTTAGACGTGTTGTAGTAGGTTTTTCGAAGTGAAATTTCGGTAACAGCTGCGTAAAGGTCTGAACCACTTAAGAACGCAAAAAAAACATTTTAGAAAAAAATTGCCCATTTTTCGTTTTTTGGCTCTAGTGCAAAATTCCGTTTTCCGACTTTAGGTACCCTGTCCCTGCACGAGTCACATATACATAATTAATTTAATTATATAGATTTTAGCAAAGAAAATTTGAAAAATGACGAGATTTTTGGAAAAAACAATAAATATGACCTATATAGGTATTAGGTATCTACTCTCTAAATCTAAATCAGTCAATTTTCGTAAAACTGTGCCTTTTTGAATCAGTGAAATGAATTTATTTGAAAATCTGTGATATTTCAATTGTTTGATTGATTTATTTTAGTCGAAATTATTGATTAATTCTGTCAAATGGGGAATTGACTCAAAAATCAATTACTTTACTGATTTAAAAAAACAGGATTTTTTCAAATTTACAAATATAATTATTAAAATACTGCCCGAGCGAAGCGAGGGCAAACATTTTTCGAAAAATCATTATCAATTTTTAATTTTTTTCTTAAAGAATTTTAAAAAATAACAATTTTTACGTAAAAATTTGAATTTTTGCGTAAAAATGCGAAAAAAAGTGACTTTAGAGGGAAAAAGAGACCAAAAGTGACTGAAGTCGAAAAAAGTCAAAACACCCTAAAAAAGTGACCCGCTATGATGCCTGCGCAATGTACCTACTTCAATGGTTTATATTTTGATATTTTTTCAATATGTTTAAAATATAACAATTAATGTACATATAGATCTCAACTTCATCATGGATCTAGTGATCAATCATAGTAGTGATGAACACGAATGGTTCGAAAAATCAGTGAACAGAGTGGACCCATATACTGACTATTATGTGTGGGTTGATCCCAAAGGATTCGATAAAAAAGACAATCCTATTCCACCGAATGATTGGGTAAGGCAATAAGTCGAATAATTTTAAAATTAATATTTGTAAAATTGTCTGACATAGAATAAACGATGTGTACCCGATGAAATTTTTTTAGATCTAATCGTATCTAACAGTTTAGATATGATTAAATCTCAGAAATAACCCAATCTAATCATATCGGTTTAGATCTAATTAGATCTAATTCGGTGTGACTTTTTATGCAATTTGATATTTTAAAAAATGTAGTCAGAACCAATGTTTTGAAGTAAGCAATTTTTTTTAATTTTAATTAAATTGGCATAATTTTTTGATTTTCCGGTTTATTAAAATTTTATAAAATTTTTGGACAAATTTCGCCAATTTTTTCCACCCCTTGGTGGGCGGCTGGAGCCTAAAAATTGAAAATTTAAGAAAAAAAGGCTAGTAAAACATGGAAAAATCGAAATTTATCAATTTTTTTCTAGTGATACATATATCGAAATCTATGTTTTCGAGGGCGTGGTCGTAGAAAACGAAGTCGTCCATATTTTCCCATTAGGAATGAAGGGTTGGGTGAGATAGGGATAGGGCAGGGGTGGGATTTGGAAAATTTCAATTTTTCAAGTGATATCGAAATCTAGGTTTTCGAGAACGCAGAATACGAATTTGATATTTTTCTGTTAGGAATTTAAGAGTTGGGAGTGGGAGGAGTGGGGGGGGTGAGACTCGGAAAATTTCAATTTTCCAATTTTTCAAGTGGTTTATAAAAATCGATGTTTTCGGGGATCTGAGATACGAATTTGACAAAATTTATATGTTTGGAATTCAATAATTGGATGAGGGAGGAGTGGTGGTGGCAAGAATTGGAAAATTTCAATTTTTCGAGTGATATATCGACATTAATGTTTTCGAGGGCGTAGAACACGAATTTAACAATATGTTTCTGTTAGGAATTCAAAAATTTGGTGGGGAAAGGGGTAAAAAATGGTGGTGAAACTTGCAAAATTTCAATTATTCGAGTGATACGTCGAAATCTATATTTTTCTCATAGGAATGAAGAGTTGAAGTAGAGAAAGGGTAAAACCTAGCAAAATTTGATTTTTGTAATTTAATACGAATTTGATGATAAATATCGAAATTTATGGTACATAATATGGTAAGCTTTTTTTCTTCAAATTACATTTAAATTTTTTGGTTTTTCTTGGTCAGTCGGGGAGACTTGGATTTCTTAGTTCTTTCAAATGCTCTCTGCTTCCGATTACAACATAATATGTGAAGTCAATCACCGAGAAAAAATCAAATAATTAATTTTTCATAATTTTTCAATAACGTTTCAGAGAAGCGTATTCGATTACCAAACACCTAGTTCAGCCTGGACATGGAATGAAAAAAGACAGCAATACTACTTTCATCAATTCCTCGTGAAACAGCCGGATCTCAATCTACGTAACGAACATCTGAAGAATGAAGTGAAAGTACGCATACAGACCTGATCATTATCAATTCGCCAAATTCAATTTCAGTCGTGAAGCTGCAAAAAGGGTTGTATGATTTCGACAACTCTTTCTTTGATTAAAAAAAATTAGGTTTTCTCATAAATTGGATAAAATAATTCATTTCTCAAAATCAGAAAATAAAAAAAATAAAAAATTGTTTTCATAACCGCAAAATCATTAGTAAATTTTTCAATCTGCCATATTTTACTGAATTGGTCACAGGTAAAAATTTAATTTCAAAACTACCCTCTTTTTCTAAAAATTTGAGAAATAAATCTCCCAATGATTTCATTGATAGATACTTACTGTGTTCAATTTCAGTCAAGTGATTCTACACTGACATTTTTTTTTATTTTCAGAACGTGATTAAATTTTGGCTCAACAAAGGAGTCACAGCTTTTCGATTGGATGCCATTGAATTCTTTATGGAAGATCCCTCACTGAGCAAAGACATAGACACAGATACCCTCGCCAAAGTGGTACAAGGGGTGGATGATACGGAAAGTCCTCGACTGCATCATCCCGATACGTTCAAGTACTTGAATGAGCTCTACTTATTTTTCAGACAATATGATCGCGAAAATAAGAAAAAGCGTGAAACGTATGTAGAAAAAAAATATGCACCAGCACTAATCCATCATAGTTTTTAGTAGAGATTATTATTCGTTTCAAATTGTGTAGAGCTGCATTTGGCGAAGTGTACACCCCTATCAATGTCAAAATGAAATATTATGGTTCAAAAAACACACCGGTTATGCAATATCCTTATAATTATTTACTCACGATTCTCAGAAAGTATTTAAATGCGGAAGAAATGATCGAATTTTTGAATACTTGGTTCAAAAGTTTACCTAAAGGAGCAACTTCCAATTGGACGGTAATAATTCAATTCCATAGTCACCAAGCTCGTGATTTTTTCAGATATCTCGTCCAAATTACGTATTAATTGGCTTGAAACTTTTGCAGTTGGGAAATCACGATCTCGGAAGAATTTTTTACTATTTCAACCAAGAATACAATTCAATTTTATTAGCACTCGTCACCATGTTGCCTGGAGCAGCGTTAATTTATTATGGAGAAGAATTGACTCAAGAACAATTCGATTTCTCGCCACATTCAAATAAGAATCTAATGGTTGAAAGAGATCATTTTCGATTACCGATGCAATGGGACGATTCCTTAAATGCTGGCAAGTCCAATTATCGCTATTTTGATTCATCATACGAATATTTCTATTAATATTGCTCTTATATTTTTCAGGTTTTACTTCGGGTGATAAACCTTGGGTTCCAGTACATCCTGGATACTGGCGATCCAACGTCAAAGCCCAAATTGCCCATCAAAACAGTAGTCTGAACTATTTCAAAGATCTAATTTCTATTCGAAAGTCAGATGCGATGAAATATGGTGATCTAAAAATGTACGCGATATCGAAATGGGTGCTAGCTTTTACCAGGTATTTATACTTAAACCTTGCAGTTGATCGATCAAAAAGAAAGCTTCAATGAACTACGATTGTATGATTATTTTTAGGACCTATCGTCGATCTAAATACATCATTGTCTTAAACTTGGGAACTGAAGCTCATCCAGCCGATTTACACGTAGAAATCGTTAATTTGCCATCAACTCTCGTTGTAGCAGCAGCCAGTCCGAATTCCGGATACTGTAAAGGGTACGTGCATTGACACAGCCTGTCATTATTTTTGGTAATCATCCTGTCTAACATGAGACTTTCATTTTTGGAAAATTTCAGAGAAATCTTCCAGACTGCTTCACATCAGAGAAATTTATCGATTCTGAGTCCACATTCCAGCGTAATATTAACCACTAAGTAGAGAAAAATATTCGGTGTAAGTATTTCTTGCCTTATAATGACGATGAAAATGATAAAACTGAAATCAATATTACAATCTAATCGAAAATATAGGCTAAAAAAAGTGAATAGGTTTTGGTAATGACACTAATTCGATAATTATTCATTACGATTAAATTATATGAATTTACTTTGATGTTATTCACTCAAATAAATGGTAATTTACTTATTTCAATGTCACACATTTATTTGACTTCGAAATGCCAAGTTGCTCATCGATTTGCAACACAACTACCATCACACATCAATATTTGCATTTGCACAGCAAATAAATTTGTAGGTTGAAAACATAGGTAACATACATGGACCCCCGAAGGATTTCTTTGCCTGGAAAATATCAAATTTCTTGCAGTTGTGGTTAGATCGGCTTCAAGCCGATTTTTTTTACACTAAAATTGCATTTCGAAGTTGAGGACAATACAACAAATCATGCACTCCCCCGAAATCGTTCTGACGGAAGTGGGATGTCGATGATCTAAGCCCACATTTAGTCCAAGTTCGAAGTTCGAAGTTCAACTTTCTCTAAATTTGAGAAATTTTGGTTTTTAAAATTTTTTTTCAATTCTATATTTTTAAAATTTTCTCATATAAAAAAAAGTTGAAAGAAATTTTGAAGAACATAAGTTGAAAATTTAAAAAAATTCAATATTGAAAAAAAATTGAGGAAAGAGTACTTACATAGTAGAAAAAGGGGTGAATTTGGACCCACTCCGATTTTCGATTTCTCCTGCCCCCGATTGTGTCCCTTGATACAAAAAATTCTGGAAAAAATTTAGACACCCCTCCCTTTTCCAGAATTTTTTTCGCCTAAGAACACCTTTGGGGAGGGGAGTAGATCGAAAATCGAAGCGAGGACAAAATTCACTGCTAATATTGGATATACCTAAACCTACTCATTTGAAATTATTGGAAATAATTTTGAGTCGTGAGAAATTTTAAAAAGTAAGGAATTGAGAAAAACTTTAAAAAATCAAACTTGGAAAAATGTCAAGAAATTTAAATTTGAAAAAATCTACAGTAGGAAAAAATTTCAAAAATTCTAGTACCTACTTAGTACTTACCTGGATATTGGAAATTTTTCCAACTTCATTTCTTAATTTTTTCAACTGTTTTTTTCAATTCTAAAATTAGGTAATTCGATTAATTTTAAAGATTTTTTCAACTTTAAATTTTTGAAGAGACTTTCGACTTCATGTTTTCCAATTTTTCCCCAAGCGAAATTATGAATTTTGAAAAATCATTTCTTTAACCCTTCCAAAATGGCTTAAAAATGAAAATTTTTCAACAAGTTTTATGACATTTCTGTAGGGAATCTCACGTAGAAAAAAATTTTACTCTTGACTTTTTTGATTAAACCCATATTCTTAACCCAATACCTCGAACCAATCCAGGTATGAAACCATTTTTAGAAATAATTCGAACTTCCCGAACACGATTTTTTGATTAGTTTCCCGAATTGTTGGAAAAAATTAAAACTGACCACTCATCGTATTAAACCCGTGCAGTTGCGTCAATTTTTCCACGACGCTCTGGTGGAAAGTACGATGTTCACGGGCCAATGGATTTTACACATAGAAAATACGAAAAAAAGCTTCACTTCCGTTAAAACTAAAGAAAGTTGTAACTGATTAGTTGAGAATGTTCCAAACATTTTTCTAGCTCCATGCGACTCGAAGGGGCTGAATCAATTTTTTAAAAAGAAGTCCCTATTTTGAGAAGCCATGGCTCAGCCCCCTGAAGTCCCAAGAAGCTAAAAATTTTGTTGGTGCTTTCTCTGGGTTCAAAAAGTTTGAATTGGACAAAAAAATTATTTTATACCGCAATTGGGAGGACGTGTAGTGTTTGTAAAAATTGAAAATCGCAATTTCATGTCAGTTTTGACGAAAATAGAGAGTTTTACACTGAACTAATTTCACCATTGAGAGAATTCTCTACTTCCAATCCGGAAACTTATCATAAATTCGTATTTAGGAGGTTCGAATTACGTCTGAAAATGGTTTCATATCAGGATTGGTTCGAGGTATTGGGTTGAGAAGATGGGAAATTGCGAATTCGAGTAGATTTTAGCGAAAATTGGCTGTATTTCACTGCCAAAAAGCGACGATCGAGAAGCTATTTCAGTTCCTATGGGAAAAACAATAAAAAAATTCGAATTCAGAAGGTTCGAATTATATAAAACAGTGGGTTCAAAGTAAACTTGCATCACATCACTCGTCTCAAGATGAAAAAATCGTTATTTTACCTCTTTTTCCTCAAAATTGGCCTCTTCTCGCGACACAAATCATAAGATTGTGCGAATTCTGCGCTTCAAATGGGAAAACTAATCACAGATTCGAGTCCAGGAGGGTCGAATTATATGAAAATGACACCAAATTTACCCCAACCCTTCATGTGAAAAAATAGGGGTAAAACCTCCCCTTAAACTCCCCCTCCTTCCATTCTCAAGGGAAATTTTTGACGTTTCTACATCTCGAAAATTTTCTTTTGGGTCACACTAAAATAGAAACCACATTTCAACCCGTGATCAAAAAGTGCAGTTTGTCCGAACTAACCGCAGGGACTATAATATTGTAAATCGAAACAAATTAAATATGCAGAATTGTAACAATTAAATTGAAAAAAAAAATCGGTTTTTCTTTTTGTCTACAAACTGGGGGAAGAAGGCAAGAATTATTCGAGCACCCGGTATGTTGTTTTGGTTTAACATCATCCTTCGTAATTGTATTCGTGGGAAAGCTCCAAAAGAATTCTCTTAGGTAGGTGAGAGAGACTTTGCCTTTTACAAAACACAACAAAAATGAATTGATTGACCTGTTTATATGATTTGGAATTAAAGAAAATGAATTATTATCATCGGATAACTGAAATCGGTGTAATTACATACCTTTCTGCATTTTAGATCTCATCTTCACTTGTTTCCTTCATCTTTCCTGTACTTTTTCTAGACACTTTTCGAGAAAAAAAAATGGACTTCTCCAGATGAATTAAATCACTGAGTTTTCACTGATTTTCAACGATTTTCTTTACTGACTTGCTTTCAGTGAAACAATTTTCACTGATTTATTACTGTGCTGCAATTCTGACTGTTTTTTTTTTATTGAAGTTTGATAAATTTCACTGATTCAAAAATGAGAGAGTACCTAACCAAATTTGAAAAAAAAACTGCAAAAATTACTTGAAAAAGATGACCATTTTTTTGAACAATTTCAATTTCTACTATTTTTTTACATTAAACATAAAAAAAAGGAAGTTAGTCAGTGCTATGATCGGTTCACACTAATGCCCTCAGTAAAATTCAATCCAATTGCTGATTCTCATCATTTAATTAAATCCACTCAACATTCACTATTCGTTTTTTCAACCTGTCCAGATACCACGTAGATTTCTCGACTCTCGAGTACTCGTACCAACCAGTACCATGTACGTGACGAAAACCACTTGTAAAATTACAAATGAAAAAACTACGAGCGACGTCAGATAACCTAGAACGTCAAGATAAAAATCGAGCCTTGCTCGCGCCCGAAACCACAAATGAAAAACAGATAGGTACTTGTACCTCAACAGCGATATCAGCATTCAGGCTTTTGAAAACATTTGCCAAAACATTCCTCTTCTAATTGAAGAGTTTTGAGTCAAGGACGTGTCATAATTTTTATAGATTTTTATAACACTTCAGTAGCATAAATAACACGATAAAATGATTTAAAAGTTCCATCGTTTTATCGTGTTATTTGTACCTATTAATTATGAAGCGGATAGATAGTAAAAATCTTCAAGAATTATTCCTCTTTCGGATTAGGTACTCGAATATTAAAAAAAATTATCAACGAATTACAATGAGCATTCCACTTGAATTTCAAGATGTTTCATAATTCGAAACCATAATACGTGCCATATAGTGACCTTTAATACGTTACCACTTTAATGAACCTATCTACCGCTAATATTTTTGACTGAATGAAGTACGTACTGCACTGAAGCATAAACACTTGTTAGCTCATTCAAATGCAACTACAATACAGATATAAGAGCAATGCCTACATTTGACCAGTATCATTCGAGTATCGATTATTTACTCGTCAAGTAACGTGTTCCTTACGCGATTAAAATGAAATGCTTACCAATTATAACGTTGTGGACATTGATGGTATCGAGCTGCTGGGCTACGAACAGAACCTGGTGGAAACACAGTGTCACTTATGGGATCTTCTTGAAATCATTTATGGATAGCAATGGAGATGGAATCGGGGATCTCAAAGGATTGACTTCAAAACTGGATTATATCGTTGATCTTGGAATAGACACCGTTTGGGTATCTCCATTCTATACTTCACCGCAGGCTGACGGAGGCTACGATATTTCTGACTTTAGTGGAATAAATCCTATTTATGGCACGATGGAGGATTTCGACGAATTGATGAGAGAAATGAAAAAACGAGGTAGGTGTTTCTAATCTGGCACACAAAATTACCTAATATCGTTTATATTTTTCAGTGTTCAAAACCACCAGAACCAAAACCCACCAGAACCACTTTTTTTTAGATTTTTCATTTGGGAACCATGACCAATTGGAACCGATTCAGAAGTGTGTTGAAAATTTTCCAAAAAAGACCAAAAAGAACCGATTCAAAGGGGGAAAAGTGAGATTCCCAATTGGAAGAACCAGAAAAAATTTCAAAGTTTGAAAATTAATACAACCACCAGCACCAGCAAATGTATTTCCTGATAAAACCACCACCAACAGGAACCATTTCAGTTAATTTCAAACCAAAACCAGAACCACCACCACCAGCTTGTGAATCGGTTCCAATTGGTTCCAAAAAAAAAAATCCAAGTAACTTTTAATGTTAGTTAACGGTCAAGGGTGCTCTACATATTGCAGAAAATAATTCGGGTCTATCGTGCACTGCAAATCTGCAGCTTTCTTTGGGATTATAAAGGAGTAAAATGATGAAAGAATGAACGAATAATTATGATTCCAGTACGTAAATAGAAGAAAATAAAAGTACCTAATAAAAGTTTCAATTGTCATTATAATTATTTTAATAAAACTTTCAAAAAATGCAAGATTTGATGACGGTTTCTGCAAAAATTCTCTGAGACTACAGAATAAAATTTGATGAAATTTGAATAAAGATGCTATTCGTTTTTCTGATTTTCCAAAAAAAAGGCCGAATGAAAATATTTTTCATAATTTGGAAAAAAATGAAAAAAAGGGCCCGATCAGCCTACCCGAAATACTTTTTTTTTACATATCATATCCAAATTTCAACAAATTTGATTCAGTAGTTTCAGAGAATTCTTGCAATAACCTAAACCGTCATCAAATCTTAAATTTTTTCAAAGTTTTATTAAATAATAATTAATTAATTAATTATAGTGGCAATTGAAACCTTTCATTACCTACTTTAATTTTCTTCTTTTTACGTACTAATAACATATTCATCCATTATTTCGTCATTTTACTTGTGAATACTCAGTGTTGGTAATTTTTGTGTGTTTTTTTTTTAAATTTATTCAAATTCAAAAAAAAATTTGAAAGACCAAATGGAACCGGGAGAACCAGGACCAATTGAAACGATCTTCAATTTTGAGAACCACCACCAGAACAATATGATGAAAATCTTGAAAATTAACCCAAAAACCCGAACCTTTTGCGAAAAATTAAAAACCAGAACCATTTCAAGACCAGAATCAATAATTACAAAAAAAGAAAATATCAGAACCAAATGGAACCGTTTCAGCCCATCACTAAAAACCAATTCAAAAACCAGAACCAGGAACCACTTTATTACAAAGCAACATAAAACCACAACCACCACAACCAATTGAACTTCAATCGGTTTTGAACACTGATATTTTTGATATTTCTTCAATATGTTTCACCTGTTATACCATTAATGTACATGTAGATCTCAACTTCGTCATGGATCTAGTGATCAATCATAGTAGTGATGAACACGAATGGTTCGAGAAATCTGTGAACAGAGTAGATCCATACACAGACTATTATGTGTGGGTTGATCCCAAAGGGTTCGATAAAAAAGGCAATCCTATTCCACCAAATAACTGGGTATGGCAATAAAATGGACTAGTTTTAAAATAGATATTGTAGAATCGTAATAGGGTCATTCCATGTCAGTTCGTTCACAAAGTGGAAAGTGGGGTCAGTTTTTTTTTTTGTATTTTTCACATGTGGGTAGAGCTCGATGAGAGATGACGAATGGCGCAAACCAAAGCTCTCCAAGTCTTTTTGGAGGGCAGCTATGAGCACTCAAAGTTAAAGTTGGATATGGTAAATTTTAAGCGCGGATAACTCGAAAACTATGATAGGTAGAAAGTTGAAACTTTTTCTAATGTGTAAGGCTTTTGAAAAGCTTTTTGGTGACTTTTTGGAAATCAGTGTTGCCATTTTTTTTAATACCAAAATTAGCTGCAAAAGTTGAAAAGTGGTATTTTTCTATGAAGGACACCTTCAAAAATTCCCTCCAAAAAAATATATGGTACAACTTCACGTGCTGAGTGACATATTAAAAAATTGAGATGGCTTTATTTTTTAATCTCGTTTTAAAAAATTTCAAAGTTTATGAGAAAATATAATTTTTTACCCCTTAAGCGCTGAAAATTTCCTAAACTGGTTAAATTACATCGTTTTCACCACATTTCCATCTATATTAAAAATTAGTCCACAAAACTATTTTTATCGAGTCGGTAACGGCAGGATCAAATTTTATTTGCACGTGGCGTTGGGTATAGTAGGTAAGCTTTTTTTTCAAAATTAATTATTCATTTTTCGGTTTTTCTGGTTCAGTCAGGGATATTTACAATTTATCATCTAATTTATTTATTTTTTGGAATCAACTAAAAATTCAATTATGAAATAGGTAATTAAAATGAAAAAAAATTACTTTAAAATCATTTATTTTCACTAAACTAATAATTAATTATTATTTTTCTCCATCTTCGTAGTAAGCTTTTTTACCCCAAAATTACTTATTCATCTTTCGGGTTTTCTGGATCAATTAGGGATATTTGAATTTTTCAATTCTTTCAAACGCTCTCAGTCTCCGACAACAATGTAATATGTGGAGTCAATTTTCGTAAAATTTCGAATACCTACATTTATTCTTAATAAATTTGCAATTTTCTTTCAGAAAAGCATATTCGATTACCCAACACCCAGTTCAGCCTGGACATGGAATAAAAAAAGACAGCAGTACTACTTACATCAATTCCTCGTGAAACAACCGGACCTCAACCAACGTAATGAACATCTAAAGAACGAGCTGAAAGTACGAATATTGACGTAATCATCATATTCAATTTCAGTGATGTAGCTACAAAAGGGTTCTAAGAGTTATAAATTGATTGGAAAAATTCAATAGCAGTTTTTCACTTCTTGAAAATGTTCGTAGTGAAAAAATTTCACCTTTGTTTCGTGCAGACACATTCCGTATAAGTTTAAAAAAAAACTTGAATTTCAGTTTGTCCCCTAATTTTAAAAGGATATTTGTCAATTCTTGGTGACAATCAGCATGAATTCGAAAAAAATTAGGTTTACAAAGAAAATAGGTAGATACCAATGAATTAAGTACGTATTATCAAGAACATTGCAATAGGTAAGGCATTTTTTTTTTTTTTACTTTTCATTCTATTAGCCTGGAGAAATACAATGCTAGTTGAATGAATTATTCAAATCAGTAGAGAGTTGATTTTTTTAGAAAATAAGGTGAAGCTGAAGAGGTAGGGGGAAAAAATTTCAGCTTCTTTCCACGATTACTTTTATTTTTCTTCAGACAAATAAAGAGAAATAACAAAATTTTGAGAAAATATCATTCGCAAATATGCACATGGAAGAATATTCGGAAATTTCCCCAAATTTTGTTATTTTATTCTAGACGTTCGTAAAAAAAAATTCCGTGATTTTTGATAAAAACAGTAGTGTTTAAGGAAAAAAACAAAAAAAAGTGCAGAACTTAATTCTCAAAGTTGGAAAACGAAATTAAAAAATTTTGTTTTTGGAACCACAAAACATTAGTAATTTTTCACCTGTTCTATATCTTGCTGAAGTAACAGAGGGAATTCTCAAGCTCTCTAGGTGATAACACTGAGATATGTAGTAAGCGCTGAGATATTTTCGAAAGTCATCAATGAGCTAAGTCGAGCAGATTTTACTTTCACGCTGAATTTGTGACTGGTGAAAGCTGAATTCCTGAACTACCCCCTCTCCCCCGAAATCGAGAAACAAATTCACCACTGATTTTAATTTTATTGATACTGTTCAATTTCAGGAACGTGATTTTACAAAATAGCATTGTTCTCACTCTGGAGCATTCTGAGCGCAAGCGAGATTTTTCCACGGTGGCTGCGTGGGAATTCTCAGGACCCAGGTTACTGATGAACCAAAGTGCTTTTTGGGATGTGAAAACATACCGGAAACCGAAACCGAAATCGAACCGAAACGTATCCTGGCTGAAAATGAAAAATAAATCACATGGAGTATGTTATGGTTCGGTTTCAGTTTCAGTTTTCGGTACTTTTTTATACCTCAATAAAACGATCAGTTTCAGCAGTACCCTGGGTACTCAACACCACACTAGAAAAATCTCGCTGGCTTTATAGTGCCCTGGTGTTACCCTACAACTACTCTACATTGATTACTTTTTTTTCAGAACATGGTTAAATTTTGGCTTGACAAAGGTGTCACAGCTTTTCGAATGGATGCCATTAAATTCTTTATGGAAGATCCATCCCTGAGCGAAGATGTAGACACAGATACCCTCAAGAACATAGTACTTGGTGTAGATGAAACCGAAACTCCTCGAATGCATCATCCAGATACGTTCAAGTTCTTGAATGAGCTCAACTCATTTTTCAGACAATATGACCGCAAAAATAAGAAAAAACGTGAAACGTATGTAAAAACAAAAATATGCACAACCAATTTACCATGGTTTCTTATTCAGATTATATTTGTTTCAAATTACGTAGAGCTGCATTTGGCGAAGTGTACGCTCCTACCAATGTCAAAATGAAATATTATGGATCAAAAAACAAACCGGTTATGCATTATCCTTATAATTATCTCCTTGCGATGCTCAGAACGTATTTAAATGCAGAAGAAATGATAGAATTTTTGAATTCGTGGATCAAACGTTTACCTGAAGGAGCCACTTCCAATTGGGCGGTAATAATTTTTGATTTCATACACCAACCTAGCTCGTGATTTTTCCAGATAGCTCGTCGAGAAATACGTATTAATTGACTTGAAACTTTTGCAGTTGGGAAATCACGATCTCGGAAGAATTTTCTACTACTTCAACCAAGAATACAACTCCATTTTATTAGCACTGGTCACAATGTTGCCTGGAGCAGCGTTGATTTATTATGGAGAAGAATTGACTCAAGAACAATACGATTTTTCGCCAGACCCCAATAAGAATCTAATGATTGAAAGAGATCATTTTCGATTACCGATGCAATGGGACGATTCCTTAAATGCTGGCAAGTCTAATTACCGCCATTCTGAAACATCACACAAATATTTCCACTAAAATTACTCGTTTATTCTGCAGGTTTTACTTCGGGTGATAAACCATGGGTTCCAGTTCATCCTGGATATTGGCGATCCAACGTCAATGCTCAAATTGCCCATCAAAACAGCAGTCTGAACTATTTCAAAGATCTAATTTCCATTCGAAAAACAGATGCGATGAAATATGGTGATCTAAAAATGTACGCGATATCGAAATGGATTTTGGCTTTTATCAGGTATTTATACTTGAACCTTGAAGTCGATCGATCAAAAGGAAAGCTTCAATGAAGTACTATTGTATGATTACTTTTAGGACCTATCGTCGATCTAAATACATCATTGTCTTAAACTTGGGAACTGAAGCCCATCCAGCCGATTTACACGCAGAAATCGTCAATTTGCCATCAACTCTCGTTGTAGCAGCAGCCAGTCCGAATTCCGGATATAGCAAGGGGTAGGTACATTGGCACAGACTGTCATTATTTTTGGTAATCATCCTGTCTAACATAGGCGTTCATTTTTGAAAAATTTCAGAGAAATCTTCCAGACTGCTTCACATCATCGAAATTTATCGATTTTGAGACCACATTCCAGCGTAATATTGACCACCATGTAGAGCAAAATATTCTGCATGATTATTTCTCATCTCACAGTGATGATGAGAATGATGAAGCTGAAGGGAAGGACAGGGTTTGATTGACTTAAAAAATCGATTTTTCAAAAAAATACTCGTAAGTACTAGGTAGTTGTGTTACTGAGGCAGCAATTATTTTTTAAAAATAAGAAAAAAATAAGAAAGACAGACGAAAAATATTTGGAAATTGATCGGAACTTCCAGACATGTAATGAAAAATCAACTACCTACTAATAATTTTGAAAAATTTATTGAATCGCTTTTTTTTTTTTTTTAGAAAAGTCTCCTCTAAAAATGGAGTGTAAAGTTTCAAAAAAATTTAAATGCCTACTCTCACTTGCACAAAAAAATATTGATTTCGTTCATGAAATTTCTGAGAAATTTGATAACAGTTTTAGTTTCTCCAAAATATTTTCCCAATAACGATTCAATAAGTGGTATACTTATTCATTTTGCAATACATGTACTTTCAGAGAGTATAAATTTGGAAACAGAACATATATTTTTCAAAAATTCAATTTCAAGTTTTTTTTTCATTTTGAAATGTAATCGACATGAAAAAATCATCTTATTCATCTAAACTCTCATCATAATGCGGTGTGTGCATTTAATTACTGAAAATTTTCAAAATCAGTTAGGTTGATTTATATCATTATGTTTGGTAGTTCTCATCAATTTACCAAGATTTTTTGTGCAATTCTTACATATTTTTTTCAATATTTACTGCACCAGTCACAAAATACAACTGAGTTTTTTTTTTGAAAAATCGATTTTTTCAGCATCTCGGAGCTTATCCTTCCTCGAAGTTACTATGACAATCTAATCGAAACTTTAGGTTAAAAAATTAATATTGATAATGACACTAATTCGATAACTGTTCATCTAGATTAAATTACATTATGTACTTTGATGTTATTTACACTAATAAAATGGGAATTAATTTATTTCAATGTAACAAATTTACTTCACAATGCCACTTTTCTCGCCAGTTTGCAACACAAATACATACAAACGACTTTCCATCACATGTCAATATTTGTATTTGCTGCATCAAATAAATTGGTGGACTGGAAAACTTGGGTAAAATATATAAGACACGAAGGATTCCTTTTTCTGGATTGGATTACCAATTTTGTGCAATCATAGTTGGGAGGAAGAAGGAGTAAAGACATCTGGGTGCTGCAATGTTCTTTAAAACGTGTTCGAGGGCATAAATTCAACATACATTCCAGGTACAAATCGGGTCGTTTTGAGAGCACCAATTTGTCCCGCATGAAAATCATATGATTTTCATGCGAGACAAACCGCTCAGCGCGGATTATTACCATTTGCGATCGTACCTATGCAAGATTGTGGCATCAATTGGAGGGACCACCATGTAATTACACCCAGTTCAACTAAAAGAATGTCAGAAATACATCGGATCGTGTTTTCAGTAAGGAATAATAATAATACAATTTTTTTTAAAAAAAACCTAGAGAAAATCGAGAACGCCCATTTTGAAATATCGATCAGTAAGTTATCAATTTACAAATTCAAAAATTGATTATTCTGCAGCTGCTTTCACAGATCTACAGTCATGCGAAAATGAAAAAAATATCGCAAAACTTGGTTCCAGAATAATGGTTCTGTTCAAAAATATATAAATCTGATTTTACATTATGACCCTCATCAAAAAAAACCTTTTTGATTTCAGCGAGATTCAATGATATAGAAGAGACACCAAAACAGAGCTGATAATCGAATTACGTAAAATGGAGAAGGGGCTGAACCTTCCCTGCCTCTTTCATGGGGTTTGGCAATGGCCTTCCAGGCTCGAAAAATTTCTTATGGTATCCTTGTTCACCGTACGAAATTTCATGCTTCTCGCATAATTTTTCGTTCATGACCAAAAAACGCACTTTGCCTTTGGACAAAATAAATTTTTTGGAAAAGTGGAGGGGTGGATCCTTAGAAGTGAGAAGTGGGGTATTGCGATGAATTTTTCAGATGTAAAATTTTATTCTGAATACTTGTTATTACACATTTCGCGATATCTTCGATATTTTCTAATAATAAATAAGAAAAACTCGATTTTGAGTATTTCTGAAAGTACAACTTTGAAATTTGGGGCGCAAGGGTTACTCCAAATGAAATTTTTGTAATGGCCAAAAATGTAGAGAAGCCTTCAATAAAGAACTTTTACTTGAAAGTTATTTTCGCATAACCAATAGTAGGGGAGATACACGCATTTTCAAAAAAATGGAAAGGACCCTTGAAAGCGGAGAGGCTAGAAAAAATGGCACCCAAAATTATTTTTTTCTAAATACATTCTAGATTAAGAATCATTTGTCAAATTGCTTTTTACATTTGGTGCGAGCGGAAGCCTTTTTTTGCAGTAATTCGACTATACTTAGTACCTAGTCGGATTTAGAAAATCTTGGATATTCTTCACGTCAATTTTGGTAATTTGACTAATCATCAGATCGGTGGAAGGTGGATTGGATCAAAAATGATTAATTTTGCTTTGCGAATCACAATGCCACGTTCGAGAAACGTGCAATAAGTTCAAAAATAATTCATACGTATAAATTTTAGAGCCTTATTGGACAACTGTTTAGACCAGCGAGCACAGTTTTTTTTTTTTAAAATCATCATTTTATAACATTCATCAATTTTTACCAAGTAAGTATTACTTTATGCTTATTGATTATTGAAAAAAATTGAAAAAAAAGGTATAAAAAATAGACATTTTTTCAAAAAAGAATTCCACTGTGTGGCGTTGACAGTCACTGAATAGGCTATAAAATCGAGTTGAATCGTTTTCGACGTCATCAATTTGCATAAATAACAAATCCACAAATAAAAATCCACTTCTTAAGTAAATTACCAATTTAGAATTTCATCGACCTATAATTGTTGGACAGCATCCTTGAAATTTTCAATTGTTCAAAAAAACATTATCCCACAAAAACGAAAGCTCTATTTAAAAAATATGTAAATTCACTTACAATATCACTACGTGAATTAAAAACTTTACACTCATAACAAAATCGTTTAAAATAGAAAAGACAACAAATAAAATGATGGAATAATTAATGGAAGATAATTTTTGAGAACGACTGAATTTCGAAAAAAATTATGGCCAAGACCTGCGATAGTGAAATTGTCCATCAAGAGCTTTCAGAACAATAATGAAATAAAATAAAATAAGTAGGACCTCATTTTTCTCTTTGGAAAGTTCTGAAGTTACTGTGAAATTACGTCAAATTACGAAGTAATGTAGCCGATTGACGTTATTCCAAAAAAAATTGAGAGCCGTTGAAAAAAGGAAATGGGGTTGAGGGTTGTCCTACGCCCATCAAGAATGAAAATTAAAATCATAAAACCGATCAAAGTTCAGGTATATAATTACTTTTTTGTACTCACCTAGAAAATGTCTCCGAAATCAGCACTTCTGGTCACGTACAAAAAACATGCGAACACTTCCAAAAAATTGAAAAAGAAAACCGGAATTTTTTTACTCAATAGTCATTCGCGATTATCGGTTGTTAGTTCAAAAAACGGTCAAAACCAAATACACAGGGAAATTGTACATAAAAAAACGAATTTTTCCAGGTTGGCCCTTCGTCGCTGATATGGTATTTATCACGTTCAAAAACTACAAATGGCCAATAAAACGAGAAGGAGGGTACCTGAATTAATGAAAAAATTATCGTAAATCAAGTTTTACGAGATGGTAACTTAGTACCAAAGAACAGAAAATTTCCTCTATTTCCGTTGAAATCGAAATTTTTTGAGAATAATGCAATAAGATGGTCATAATTCTGGAAGAGAGGAAAGGCGGAGGTCAACAATTTTTCCAGAATTTTTTTACATCAAGTTAACAATTTTTTTCCTTGTGAAACAATTCCAATTTCTTCTATTTTTTACATTGAAAATGGTGAAAATGAGGTGTTAGTCAATGCTATGATCGGTTCACTAATACTCTCAGTAAAATTCAATGTTAATGCTCATTCTTATCAATTAATGAAACCCACTCAACACTTCAACTTTCCTCTTTCAACCTGTCCAGATACCTGGTCGATTTTCTGACTCTCGAATACCCGTATCAACCAGTACCATGCATCTAATGAATACCACTCGAAAAATTACGAATTCGAAAATTACCACGTCAGATGGCCTCGAACGTCAAGATAAAAATATGCAGAGCTTGCTCGGCATCCCTAACCACAAATGAAAAATAAGTATGAGTACCTTGCCAGCGATATCGACGTTCAAAATTTCGAAAAAATTTGGCAAAACAATATTCTTTCAATTTACTCGAACGTTGAAAATTTGGTCAATGAATCACTACATGTATTACAGTTCAATTTCAAGATATTACATCACTCGAAAACATAATACGTACCACACAGTGACATTACAATACGCTACCACTTAATTGAACCTATACACCAGCAATGTTTTCAATGAATGAAGTACGTACTACACATGAAGCATAAACACTCGTAGGCCATGAAAGAAAAACATTGTTCAAATGCAATTGCAATGCTAATATAAAAGCAGTGCCTACATCTGACCAGCACCATTCGAAAATCGATTATTTTCTCGTCAATTTACGTATTTCTTACGCGATTAAAATGAAATTATTACAAATTATAACGTTCTGGGTATTGATGGTATCGAGCTGCTGGGCAACGAACAGAACCTGGTGGAAACACGATGTCACCTATGGAATTTTCTTGAAATCATTTATGGATGGCAATGGAGATGGAATCGGGGATTTCAAAGGACTGACTTCAAAACTGGATTATTTCGTTGATCTTGGAATAGACACCATTTGGGTATCCCCATTCTATCCTTCACCGCAGGCTGACGGAGGCTACGATATTTCTGATTTTTACGGAATAAATCCTATTTATGGCACGATGGAGGATTTCGAAGAATTGATGAGAGAAATGAAAAAACGAGGTGGGTGTTTTTAATCTGGCACACAAAAGTACCTAATTTCGTTTATATTTTTGATATTTTTTCAATATGTTTTACTTGTTGTAGATCTCAACTTCGTCATGGATCTAGTAATCAATCATAGCAGCGATGAACACGAATGGTTCGAAAAATCAGTGAACAGAGTGGACCCATATACCGACTATTACGTGTGGGTTGATCCCAAAGGGTTCGATAAAAAAGGCAATCCTATTCCACCAAATGATTGGGTATGGCAAATAGGTCAAATAATTTTAAAATGAATATTGGTTAATTGTAATTATTAAGGGAAGGTGGGGCAGGATGCACCAACCTAGGCCAAATGTTCTGCCAAATCTGTTCAAATTGGTCAAATTGCCTGATTCTTGCAACAAATTGAAGTTCAAATATTTACCTTTCATTTCGATGGAAAAACTCCATTTTGGTGTATACCTAAACCCTTCAGAATTTTTTGAAATTTTTTCACTTTTTTTGCATTCTGCCCACTCATGGGGCAGAATGCAAAATGCCATGGGGCAAGATGCAAACAGTGAAAACATGTTAAAAAAATCGCGAATTTTTTTGTAAAATTTACTCAAGTAAATAAATTCGAGGTGGATACTACAGATTTAAATAGAAGCGTAATTTTTGAAAAGAGGAGTTCTAAAACCTTAATTCTAGTTATAATTTATGCTGTCTTAGTTAATTTTCTAATTTTTTAGGCGAACTTTTGATATTTTTGATATTCTATCCGAAAATTAAAGCAAAAATGTGATATCCTGGAAAAAATATCACAAAAATATCAAAATAAACCATCTTTAGCACCATATGAGACTTTTTCGAAAAATTCGTATCTAAAAACAATGTTTGCATCCTGCCCATTTTCAATTTGCATCTTGCCCCACTGGCATTATTTTTCTTTAACGCAATGTACTGGGAAGAAAACATAGGGGAAAGTGCCAACCAAATACATCATTCGATAGGTAATTGGATGTAGATTACAAAAAAAATTTACCTGAATGTTTTTTCAAAACTTGAAAACATGATATTTCACAAAAATCAAATTTCAAGAATTTTACGAAAGTCACGTAAAATCACATTATTGATAATAACTCGAGCAATTCATCAGGTCTGTAATTTTTTTCTGTTTTGTATCAAATGGATACCCATCCACCAATTGCCCAGAAATTTTTTTTCAATCACATCACTGACTCTTGGTCCCCTGGTACATCCTGCTCCACCTTCCTTTACATAGAACGAACAATGTCGGATCAGGTAGATACGTTTTCAACTCACAAAGGTAGTTTTCTTGGTAAAAAATTACTTTTATGGCTTGGTGGTGAGGTTCATAAAGTTGAACAGCTTTTTTTACTCGGTTTGTTGCGAGGCTGTTTTGTAATTTCGATTTAATTTTTCGTATTATTTTGGATTCCAATTTTGTATGTAGGCTCCTTTTTTTTTTTTTTTTTTTTTTTTTAGTATTTTTGAAATTTTTATACATCGATACTTGGTCAAAGGTATTCAACTACAGCAAATGAACTACAGATGAAATGAGTTGAGTACATATGTAGTAGGTAAGCTTTTTTTATTCAAAATTACTTTTAAATATCTTTTTGTTTTTCTGGGTCAGTCGGAGAGATTTGGGTTTCTTCGTTCTTTCTGTTTACTTCCTCCGATCACATATAATATGTGGAGTCTATCATTGTGAAAAATTCAAACGAATTTTATTTTTAATAATTTTTCAATTACGTTTCAGAGAAGCATATTCGATTACCAAACACTCAGTTCAGCCTGGACATGGAATGAAAAAAGACAACAATACTACTTTCATCAATTCCTTGTAAAACAACCGGATCTCAACCTACGTAATGAACGTCTGAAGAACGAATTGAAAGTACGAATATAGACCTGATAATCATCATATTAAATTTCAGTGGTATAGCTGCCAAAGGGTTGTATGAGTTCGACATCCCCTCCTTTGATAAAAAAAAAAAGATTCTCCCTTAAATTGAATAACAAATTTTACCTTTCCTTCATACCCCCACCTTCAAGACAATCTAAAAAAAATCTAGGTAAGACAATTTTCCCCCTAATTTTAAAACAGGATTCGTCAATTCTTGATGAAAATTAGGTAATTATCACGTATTCAAACAGAAATTTAAAAGAAAATTCAGATAAAAAATAAAACAGCTCACGAGAACAATAATTCGAATAGGTGCAAGACTGAAATACTTAGGTAATGTAATTTAATTACTTATTCTTTTCTTTTCATTCCATTGGCGTTTTATTGTTCCGTTTGGTGGAGACATACAATGCCAGTTGAATCAATCGTTCAAATCAGTAAGAGAGTTGATTCTAGAAAATAAGGTGGAGAGAGCTGCTTTTTTCAAAGAGTACCTAGGTACTTACTTTTATTTTTCTTCTTAAATACAATGAGAAATAAAAGAACTTGTAAGAAATTTTTAAAACGTATCTTCCATAAGTAAATACGCGCATTAAAAAAAAATTGCCACTTTCAATGAGTGGATGATTCCTTTTTTTTTATGAAAAAATGAAGATTTACCAAAAATTTAATCATTCCAAATAAAGGGTATACTTTTGGACTCCTAAACACCTCAAGTCATGTATAGTGACTAGAAATAATTTTTCACAAAATTTTGAACCCCTACCCCCTCTCTTTCGGAGGTATGGCCATTTTATTGCATTATTTTCAAGAATTTTTAATTTCAACGGAAGTGATGGAAATTTTCTGTTCTTTGGCACAAAGTTACATCTGATAGAGGTGTATTCATGATAATTTTTTCAACAATTTTGGTGCACTCCTTCACGTATTTTCGGTCATTTGAAGTTTTCAATCGTAAAAAATATCATATAAGCGAATAGCGACCACCCTGGAAAAATTCCTAAAAAATGCGTTTTTTTATGTAGAATTTTACTATGTATTTGGTTTTGGCGCATTCTCTGAACTAAGGGTCGAAAATCGCGAAAACCCGTACAGAAATGTTGTGATTTTAGCAGATTTTTCAAATTTTGAGCGCTTTATACAGAAAGAAATAACCAAATAAGGAAACCAATGTCATATTAGTGTTCAGCAGGTCAAAATACCCCGGTAAACACCCTTTTCGTAATAGTTTTGATTAAAATTTCAAAATTCACCTTTTTCACTGATTTTTAATGAAAAAAAAAAGTGAATTTCGAGACTTCGAGTAAAACGACCGCGAAAAACGTATTTTTCGGGGTATTTTGACCTGCTGAACACGAATATGGATTTGGTTTTTTCATTTCGTCATTTTCCCCGAAAACGTCCTCATTTTTAAGTTTGAATCGGGTCTCTCGAGCAAGAAAATTATTAATACACAATAATTAATGCTATATTCGTGTTCTACGACCCAAAAGAGCCGATGGATTTCGGCGAAGACGTTGAAATATACATAAATTAGAGGAAAATGGTGTGAATGTGAGATTGGGGATAAAGAAAGAGGAGTACACATGAGAAAATGACGAAATGAAAAAACCAAATCCATATTTGTGTTCAGCAGGTCAAAATACCCCGAAAAATACGTTTTTCGCGATCGTTTTACTCAAAGCCTCGAAATTCACTTTTTTTTCATTAAAAATCAATGAAAAAGGTGAATTTTGAAATTTTAATCAAAACTATTACGAAAAGGGAGTTTACCGAGGTATTTTGACCTGCTGAACACGAATATGAAATTGGTTTCCTTATTTGGTTATTTCTTTCTGTATAAAGTGCTCAAAATTTGAAAAATCTGCTAAAATCACAACATTTTTGTACGGGTTTTCGCGATTTTCGACCCTTAGTTCAAAGAATGCGCCAAAACCAAATACATAGTAAAATTCTACATAAAAAAACGCATTTTTTAAGGAATTTTTCCAGGGTGGTCGCTCTTCGCTTATATGGTATTTTTTACGATTAAAAACTTCAAATGACCGAAAAAACGTGAAGGAGTGCACCAAAATTGTTGAAAAAATTATCATGAATACACCTCTACCAGATGTAACTTTGTGCCAAAGAACAGAAAATTTCCTTCACTTCTGTTGAAATTAAAAATTTTTGAAAATAATGCAATAAAATGGCCATACCTCCGAAAGAGAGGGGATAAGGGTCCAAAATTTTGTGAAAAATTATTTCTAGTCAATATACATGACTTGAGGTGTTTAGGAGGCCAAAAGCACCGGGGGCCAAATTCACCCCTTATCCGTCCATACCCTTGCAATCTTTGGGAAAAACATTTGCATTTATAGAAATAAACATGACCAAAAACAAAAAAAAAACAGCAAAATTTAATCCAAAAATCAATATTTTTACGCCAAGTTGCGAAAATGTGTTGTTTTTGTAACCGTAGAAGCATTAGTAAGTAATTTTTCACCTGCTCCACATCCTACTGAATTGGTCACTGGTAAAAATGGAATTTCAACACTATACCTACTTTTTTCCCAAAATCGAGAAATATTAATATCCCAATAATCTCATTGGTACTGTTCAATTTCAGTCATGTGATTCTACACAGATCATTTTTTACTGTTTTCAGAACATGATTAAATTTTGGCTCGACAAAGGAGTCACAGCTTTTCGACTAGATGCTATTGAATTCTTCATGGAAGATCCATCACTGAGCAAAGACGTAGACACAGATACCCTCGTGAAAGTGGTACTTGGAGTGGATGATACCGAAACTCCTCGACTGCATCATCCCGATACGTTCAAGTTCTTGAATGAGCTCTACTCATTTTTCAGACAATATGATCGCGAAAATAAGAAAAAACGTGAAACGTAAGTACAACTAAATGAATGCACCACTAATCCATCATAGTTTTTTATTAAGATTATATTCGTTTCAAATTGAGTAGAGCTGGATTTGGCGAAGTGTACACCCCTATCAATGTCAAAATGAAATATTATGGTTCAAAAAACACACCGGTTACGCATTATCCTTATAATTATTTACTCACGATGCTCAGAAAGTATTTACCCATGTGAAAAAAGACCATTGGTTTTATGAAAATACCATTCGTTTTTTTAGAATATGTATGGTTTTTCATGAAATACCATTAGTTTTTTTTTAGGTACTAATAGTTTTTGACTGTATGTTGAAAATACCATATGTTTTTTTTGAAGTACCATTGGTTTTTTAGAACAACACCATTGGTTCCTGAATTACCTTAAGGTAAATTACCATAAGTTTTTTAAAATCATCATCAAAATTTTTCTAAGTCCAGAGCAGGGTTCTTTCATAGAATAAATGCAATCTATTTTACAGTAAATATTTACGGGTAGATGGTGTAAAATAACAAATGAGGTATAATAAAGTTATTTTACATTATTCTATTTTTGTGTAGAATAACGAAAACATGTAAAATAACATGTTATTGTAGTATTAATTTGAGTTATACTGCATTATTTTATGTTATTCTATATGTTATATGGTTATTTTACGTTTTATTTATATCTAAAACTTTTATGAACAGAAAATAAGTAAGTGTTTCAAGCTTTGGAACAACTCTAGGTACTGTAAGAAAAACATATATAGGCTTTCAACACCATAATAATTAACCATAGGTTGTGGAGGAGTGGTTAAGGTCTATGATCAGGAAACAGTAATCTGGAGAGGCGAGGGTTCAAGCCCTGGTGAAGTCAAAAATTTTTTGCCCGCAATTTCCTTTTTTTGGAACAGATAATTAAATTCTGACTATATTCTATAAGAAAATAGAGATCAAACTATTAATGTGCTTAATTCTGCATTTTTATCACAATTAAAAAAAAAATACCTATGGGTAATTCACCAATGGTATTTTACATAAGGTAGATGCAAAAACCAATGGTAAATTTTGTCCAAAAATACCCTATGGTCCAGTACCATATTTTTTTTAGAAAAACGTATGGTCTTTTTCCACATGGGTAAATGCGGAAGAAATGATAGAATTTTTGAATACTTGGTTTAAAAGTTTACCCAAAGGAGCAACTTCCAATTGGACGGTAATAATTTTATTCCACAATGACTAAGGCCGTAATTTTTCTAAAATTAACTAGAAACTTTCGCAGTTGGGAAATCACGATCATGGAAGAATTTTTTACTATTTCAACCAAGAATACAATTCAGTTTTATTAGCACTCGTCACCATGTTGCCTGGAGCAGCGTTAATTTGGTATGGAGAAGAATTAACTCAAGAAGAGTTTGATTTCTCGCCAGATCCCAAAAAGAATCTAATGGTTGAAAGAGATCATTTTCGATTACCGATGCAATGGGACGATTCCTTAAATGCTGGCAAGTCCAATTATCGCTCTTTTGATTCATCACACGAATATTTCTATTAAAATTACTCGTCTATTTTGCAGGTTTTACTTCAGCTGATAAACCATGGGTTCCAGTACATCCTGGTTACTGGCGATCGAATGTCAAAGCTCAAATTACCAATCAAAACAGTAGTCTGAACTTTTTCAAAGATCTAATTTCTATTCGAAAGACAGATACGATGAAATATGGTGATCTAAAAATGTACGCGATATCGAAATGGATTTTGGCTTTTACTAGGTATTATATACTTGAACCTTGCAGTTGATCGATCAAAAGGAAAGCTTCAATGAACTACGATTTTATGATTATTTTTAGGACCTATCGTCGATCTAAATACATCATTGTCTTAAATTTGGGAACTGAAGCACATCCAGCCGATTTACATACAGAAATCGTTAATTTGCCATCAACTCTCATTGTAGCAGCAGCCAGTCCTAATTCCGGATACAGCAAAGGGTAGGTATATTTACACAGACTGTCATTATTTTTGGTAATCATCCTGTCTAACATGAGGCTTTTATTTTTGGAAAATTTCAGAGAAATCTTCCAGACTACTTCACATCATAGAAATTTATCGATTTTGAGACCACATTCCAGCGTTATATTAACCAAGAAGTAGAGAAAAGTATTCGGCATACCTAAGTATTTTTTATCTCAAAACGACGGTGAGAATGATAAAACTGAATTAATGGACGGGATTTGAGGTGCTGAAGAAATTTATTTAAAAAAAAATATTCGTTGTACTAGTGCTGAGTAGATTGTTACTGGTACGGTGAATATATATAAAAAATAAGAATCACACAAAAAATGTTTGGAAATTGATCAGAATTTCCAAACATGTAATGAAAAATCAACGCATAATAATTTTGAAAACTTTATCAAATTGTTGCGTTTTCAAAGTGTTCAGAAAAATTTGCTTTAAAAATGGAATGTAAAGTTTCGAAAAAATGTAATGTCTACTTCCGATTGCAAAAAAATATTGTTTATGTTCATGAAATTTCTGAGAAAAACGAATTTCATTTCGAGAAAAGTCTCAATTTTTTCGTAATATTTCCATTCCATTTTCAGAGAACACTTTTCAGAATATTTTGAAAAGAAAGAACAATTCAATAAGTGGTATTATATTTATTTCGTAATACTATATGGAAATACATGTACCACCGGAGAGCATAAATTCGGAAGCAGAACATTTTTTTTCGAAAATTCGATTTCCCTCAATTTGAAAAACTTAGCACAGAAATAATGCAGTACCAACACAACAATTACAAGTTTCCATAACCCAATTATCTACCTCCATATCTACCATCAACCTTCCACTTTTAAACACACCACCCAACCCATATCTTTAAACATGATAATAATTTAAGTTGTAATTTACATAAATGTTATAAACGGTATTGTTTCCCCTTGGTTGTTGCTGTGGATAAGCCTTAGGCAAAGCATCAACAATTCAAGGTTTCTGTAAATAAAATAATAAATAAATTTCCCCCACCATGTGGAATGGGGATACTTTAAAAAAAAAAACTTTTTTCGTTCTGAAATTTAAGAGATACGAAAAAATCATCTTATTCATCTAAATTCTCTCTCATCACAGTACGGTGTGCATTTATTTACCGACATTTTTCAAAATTAATATAGGTTGATTTTTAATTATGTTTTGAAGTTTTTATCAATTTCCCAATATTTTTTGCCCGGGTTTTATTTCAAAAAAAAATATTTACTGCAATGTTTCTGACTTCTGTGGCGCTAAAAATTAATCCACAAATTCCTCACCGTTTTTTCGGTAAGTGTATCAATTCTAGATTTAAGCTGAAATATTCTTTCGAAGTTTAGAATTCATTCTGTTAACTGAATTTCTGTTTCAATACATTCTTGAAACGAATGTTGTGTTTTATTAATACTTTCCAATCGTTTGACATTTGTTAAGTTTAGTTCAAACTTGAATAAACCAGTTAGGTTTTATCAAATTTCCAGACCGTTCTAAATCCGTCAACATAATATACTTACATCCAGTGCAACTAAAAAAGAAAAGTCAAAAATACAATCGTCTTTTCATTAAGGAATCATAATTACCGTTTCATGAAAAAAAAAAACTAGAACTTCAATCTAAACGAATAAGGATATAATATGATCACGATCCAATTACAATTAAAAATTTACTTGATAATAAGTAAGTTATCAATTTACAACTTCAAAGATTGTCTATTCGGCAGCTTATTTCACAAATCTTCAGTCATGCGAACATGAAAAAAAAATCGCAAAACTTGGTTCCAGAATACCTACGTAATGTTTCCGTTCAAAAAAAATCAGATTTGACATTACGACACCTCGCCAAAAATCGAAGAACGGTGAATTTTTTATAAGTACTTGAAGAATGCCAAAATAAACTGTAGTCGGATTTAGAAAATCTTGAAGATTTTTCGCATCATCATAAGATAATAAGAATGAACCGAAGATAAAGATGCATTAGAACAAAATGATGAATAATTCATCTTTTTTCCAAAATCCCCAAACTAAAATTAGAAAGCTATGTAAATTCCATTACCAATACTTGAAAAATACATTTTCATAACATCTATTTTTATTTTACGATTTATAATGAACAAAAGAATACGTATTTCAGCGGTGGAGGGTGGATTGGATCAAAAATTGTTAAATTTGTTATGCGAATCAGAATACCACGTTCGAGAAATGTACAATAAAATAAAAAAAAATCAAATCAATTTTAGAGCTTATTGAACGACTGCCTAGATCAGAGAGCAAGATTTTTTGAAAAAATTATTATTTTACAACATTCATCAATTTTTACAAATTATTTCTTTATGTTTCTTGACAAAAATTGAAAAAAGTTGTACCTAAAATCAGTATTTTTGCAAGAAAAAATTCTGCTTTGTAGCGTAGATAGTCACTGAATCAGTTACTAAAAATCAAACCTCGATTTAAAAAATAAGCAATTCTATGAAACACAGTTAAAAATTCACTTATTAAATATTCCTAGGTAAATTTAAAACTTTTATACTCAAGTATTAGGCAGTAAGAGTTTGGCTGGTTGCGTTTCGCCCCTACGCGATTTCAGGCCAGTTCGCGAAATGCAGTATACATATCACATATTTTTTCCAATTCACATTAAAATAACTCAAAAATTTGAGTGAGCACATGAGTGTTTGAGGTAAGGAAAATAATCTACGTAAAATTCTCTACAAGATGGGATAGGTTTGAAAGTCGTACCGGCAGTGGAACGAAAGTTATGAAAGTTCGAAGCTTTCAAAATACGTTTTCATCGTAAATATTAGATATTTTTTTCATTTCACATTAAAATAACTCAAAAATATGAGTGAGCACATGGGTGTTTGAGGTAAGGAAAATAATCTACGTAAAATTCTCTACAAGATGGGATAGGTTTGAAAGTCGTACCGGCAGTGGAACGAAAGTTATGAAAGTTCGAAGCTTTCAAAATACGTTTTCATCGTAAATATTAGATATTTTTTTCATTTCATATTAAAATAACTCAAAATTTTGAGTGAGCACATGGGTGTTTGAGGTAGGGAAAATGATCTACAGGAAATTCTCTACAAGATTGGATAGGTTTGAAAGTCGTGCCGGTAATGGAACGAAAGTTATGAAAGTTCAAATTTTTTCAAATTTTTAAAATAAGTTTTTATCGCAAATACTACGTATTATTTTTTACATTTCACATTAAAATAACTCAAAATTTTGAGTGAACACATAGGTATTTGAAGTAGGGAAAATAATCTGCGTAAAATTATCAACAAGATGAGATAGGTTTGAAAGTTGTGCCGGCAATGGAACGAGAGTTATGAAAGTTTAAAGTTGTGAAAATACGTTTATCATCGCGTATTCGTATTTATAACAGTAACACCTGGCCTGAGAAACTGCAGGGGAACGCAAAACGCAACCAGTTATACGCGTTGTGACGTCAACTCTTACTGCCTAATAACACCATCGTTTAAAATAGAAAAGACAACAAATAAAATAATACAATAATTAATTGAAGATTATTTTTAAAAACGATTAATTTTTGAAAAAAAAAATATGGTCAAGACCAGCAATATTTAGTGAAATTGTCCAGCAAGAGTTTTTAAAACAAGATCCCCATTTCTTTCTTCGGGGAGTTCTCAAATTACTGTGAAATAACGTCAAATTACGAGGTAATATAGTTAGAGACGTTGAAGTAAAAAAAAAATGAGATCGCCCAAAAAAAAGGAAATGGGGTTTAGAGTTGTCCTATGCCCATCAAGAATCAAAATCGAAATCATAAAACCGTCTATGTAAATCCTTTTTTTACTCACCTAGGAAATATCTCCAAAATAAGCGTTTCCAGTCACGTACAAAAAACATCTGAGCACTTCCAAAAAATTAGAAAAAAACAGAAATTTTTTTACTCGGTCATATGCACGATTGTTCGCGATTATTGGTTGTTGGCTCGACCAAAACCAAATACAGGGGGAAATTGTAGGTAGATACATTGAAACCTGAATTTTCAAGTAATTTTTCCAGGTTATTCGCTCGTCATTTATGTGGCATTTATCGCGGTAAAGAACTTCAAATGGCCAAAAAAACGAGAAGGAGGACACCAGAATTAATGAAAAAATTATCGCAAATACACCCCTGCGAGATCAGGGTGTCTAACAAAATTTCAAAACCCCAAAACAGGACAAACAGGACCTTCAACAGGACCTTTAAAAAATCGGTTCTGATCGATTTTGTACCCCCCCCCCCCCCAAAAAATCATATTCTGGCAAAAAAAATTGAAACGAATTTTTTCAATAATTGTTAGAAATGAGCAAAAAATTTATTTTAAAAATTCAAGGACAAGGAAGATAGAATAAAAACAAATCTTATCCTGTATATAAAAAACAAGAACGAACATTAGATAGTAATACTAAAAAAAAAAGTTCCAAAAAATTAGCTATTTTTAAATTTTTTTAAATTTTTTTTCAATTACGATCATTTATTGAAATTTTTTTCCTATTTTGGCGGGTGAAATTTCAAAATTGTTACAAAACAGGACTTTTCACTGGAAAAGCCCCAAAACAGTACAAAAACAGGACAAACAGGACCACTCAGCCCAAAACAGTACAAACAGGACGAACAGGAGTTGTTAGACACTCTGGAGATTTAACATGTGCCGAAGAACAGAAAATTTCCCTTACTTTCGTTCAAATCAAACATTTTTGAAAATATCGCATAAAATGGCAATAATTCCGAATGAGAGAGGTGAGGTTCAAAAATTTTTACAGAATTTTTTCACATCAAGGGACGCCATCTTGGGGGATTAGAATGAAAATCGGAGCTTGGGCTCAGAGCCTCATGCCAGGCCTTTTTTTTAAAAAATGGGCAAAAATTATTAGAAAAAGAATACAATTTTTTTCTCTTTGTTAAACAATTTCAATTTCTTCTATTTTTTACATTGAAAATTTAAAAAAAGGGATGTTAGTCTATGCTATGATCGATTCACTAATACTTTCAGTAAAATTCAATGTAATTGCTCATTCTCATAAATTAACGAAATCCACTCAACTTCCTTTTTTCAACCTGTCCAGATACCTGATCGATTCCTGACTGACGAATACCTGTATCAACCAGTACCATGCATCTAATGAATACCATTCGTAAAATTACGAATGAGAAAACTACCACGTCAGATGGCCTCGAACGTCAAGATAAAAATGTGGGAAGCTTACGCTCGGCATTCCAAACCACAAATGCAAAGTAAGTAGGCGGCAAAACAATTCTCTCTTAAATTACTCGAACATTTAAAAAAAATACAATGAATCACAACATGAATTCCAGTTAAACTTCAAGATTTTACATCACTTGAAAACATAATCGTACCATACAGTGACAATGAGTCAATCTACTACCAATGCTTTCGACCGAACGAGTTACGTAGAAATCTACTACACATGAAGCACACTTGAAGATCACAAAAAAAAGTTGTTCAAATGCAATCACAATGCCAATATAAAAGCAATGCCTACATCTGATTAACATCATTCGAATATCAATTATTTACTCGTCAAGTCAAAACCTTCCTTACGCGATTAAAATGAAATTCTTACAAATTATAACGTTGTGGACAATGGTGGTATCGAGTTGCTGGGCAACGAACAGAACCTGGTGGAAACACGATGTCACCTATGGAATTTTCTTGAAATCATTTATGGATAGCAATGGAGATGGAATTGGGGATTTCAAAGGACTGACTTCAAAACTGGATTATTTCGTTGATCTTGGAATAGACACCATTTGGGTATCTCCATTCTGTCCTTCACCGCAGGCTGACGGAGGCTACGATATTTCTGATTTTAATGGAATAAATCCTATTTATGGCACGATGGAGGATTTCGAAGAATTGATGAGAGAAATGAAAAAACGAGGTTTGTATTTTTAATTTGGCACACAAAAATACCTAATTTCGTTTGTAGTTTTGATATTTTTTCAATATTTTTCACTTGTTACCATTAATGTACATGTAGATCTCAACTTCGTCATGGATCTAGTGATCAATCATAGTAGTGATGAACACGAATGGTTCGAAAAATCAGTGAACAGAGTGGACCCATATACCGACTATTATGTGTGGGTTGATCCCAAAGGATTCGATAAAAAAGGCAATCCTATTCCACCAAATGATTGGGTATGGCAATAAGTCAAATAATTTCAAAATTATACTGTGAAATTGTAATTATGATATAGAATGAACGATGCAGGTCTAGGTATGTTTTTTCAACACACAAAGGTAGTTTTCTTGAAAGAAAAATAACTTTTATTGCTTAGTGGTGAGGTTTCATCATAAATTTGAAAATCTAATTGTTATTTTTTTCATGGGATTGTGAGGCTGTTTTGTAATTTTTCATTAGTTTTTTTGGGTCAGTCGAGGAGATTTGGATTTCTTACACTGAAAAAACAAATACATAAATTTTATTTAAAAAAATAATAACGGAGCACCATTCACAAAATTGGCAAAATTTATTCCGAAAAAGAATATTTATCCCGAAATTTGGTAAAATTTATTGCATCGAAATAAATTTTACCAAATTTTGCGATCAATATTATTATTTTTTTAGAATAAATTTTGCCAATTTTGTGAATGGTGCTCCGTTATAATTATTTTTGGATTAAAATTTATCATTTTTTCAGCACTTTTTATTCATTTTTCATTTCTCATTTTTTTCAGTGTAATTCTTTGTAATGCTCTCAGTCTCCGACTACAATACAATATGTGAAGTCAATTAACGTGAAAAATTCAAACACATTTATTCTTAATAAATTTGGAATTACGTTACAGAGAAGCATATTCGATTTCCCAACACCCAGTTCAGCCTGGACATGGAACGAAAAAAGACAACAATACTACTTTCATCAATTTCTCGTGAAACAGCCTGATCTGAATCTACGTAATGACCGTGTGAAGACGGAATTAAAAGTACGATTATAGACCTAATTATGATCATTATTAAATTTTAGTGGTATAGCTGCATAAAGGTTGCACGAGTTCAACATCCTCTTCTTTTGATTAAAAAAAAATAAGATTCTCCCATAAATTGGATAAAAAGTTGAAGTTTCACCTTCCCATCGTACTGTCACATTCGAGACAATTTTTTTTCAATTCTCAAACAACTTTCCTCCCAATTTAAAAAGGAGATTCGTCAATTCTTAATGAAAATGATCACGTAATCAAAAAAAGATCTAAAAGGAAAAAAATGCAGACAAGCAGAACAAAAATAAATGAAGCACACAATAAATCGAATAGGTAGACAAATGAAATAGGTAAAGCAATTTCATTATTTTTTTCTTTGTTTTCATTCTATTGGCTCGACGCGACGCGACATGCAGAAGTAGCAGGACAAATCGGCAGGATGTAGGTATCACGAAAGTTTTACGTGCCTGCTACATTTTGCCACTTCCGTTTTGCGTAGCACGTTGCACCCGAAGGGGGGAGGAGGGGTGTGTGTCTCTAAATTGCCGATTCCAAATTGCGCAATGGAGTTGCAGAAAGTAGCTGAAATGAGCAGACAAAGTGGCAGAAACAGGCAGAAATTCTCAGCTGAATGGAGCAGAATTTATCTGCTACTTTTGCACACCAAGGGCGTTTTATTGTTCCGTTTGGTGGAGAGATACGATACTAGTTGAAATCAGCAAGAGAGTTGATTTTATTCAGAAAATAGGGTGAAGGGGGAGGGGACAGAACGAAAAAATGCCTGTTTTTTTCCAAAAGTACATACTTTTATTTTTCTTCATAAAAACAAAAAGAAATAGTAAAACTTAGAAAACATTTTTAAAATATGTAAGTATCTCCCATAAGTAAGCAGGTACGTGTATTTTTTTCCAAAAAAAACTCATCTTTGTTAATGAGGATAGTTATATATTTTTTTTAATAAAAAAAAGGAAGATTTTTCGAAAATTTCCTCACATTTTGTTTTTCTATATGTACTGTTGTTTTAAAGAAATTTATACTTTTTGAAAAAAAAACAGCTAGCATGTATTTTTATAGAAATAAAAATGACCAGAAATGAAAAAAAGCAAAATTTATTTCTCAAAGTTGAAAAACCAAAATCAAAAATATTGTTTTTGAAACTGTAGAAGAATTCGTAATTTTTCACCTGTTCGGCTATTCCACATCTTACTGAATTGGTCACCGGTAAAAATTAAACTTCAATACTACCCCTTTTTCCCAAATCGGAAAAAAAATCTCCCAATGGTTTCATTGTTACTGTGTTCAATTTCTGTCATGTGATTCTACGTAGATAATTTTTTACTGTTTTCAGAACATGATTAAATTTTGGCTCGACAAAGGAGTTACAGCTTTTCGAATGGATGCCATTGAATTTTTTATGGAAGATCCATCACTGAGCAAAGACGTAGATACAGATACCCTCATTAGAATAGTATATGGGCTTGATGACACTGAAACTCCTCGAATAAATCATCCGGATACGTTCAAGTACTTGAATGAGCTCTACTTATTTTTCAGAGAATATGATCGTGAAAATAAGAAAAAACGCGAAACGTACGTGGTACAAAAATATGCACCAATAATCCATCATTCTTTTTTATTGAGATTATATTCGTTTCAAATTATGTAGAGCTGGATTTGGCGAAGTGTATATCCCTATGAATATCAAAATGAAATATTATGGTACAAAAAACACACCGGTTACTCATTATCCTTATAATTATCTGCTTACGACACTTAGAAAGTATTTGAATGCAGAAGAAATGATTGAATATTTGAATACGTGGATCAAAAGTTTACCCAAAGGAGCCACTTCCAATTGGACGGTAGTAATTTAATTCCATAGTCACCAAGATCGTGATTTTTCTAGATATCTCGTCCAAAAATACGTATTATTTGACTTGTAACTTTTGCAGTTGGGAAATCACGATCACGGAAGAATTTTCCATTTCTTCAATCAAGAATACAACTCCATTTTATTAGCACTGGTCACAATGTTGCCTGGAGCAGCGCTTATCTGGTATGGAGAAGAATTAACTCAAGAAGAGTTCGATTTCTCGCCACACCCCAATAAGAATCTAATGATTGAAAGAGATCATTTTAGATTACCGATGCAATGGGACGATTCCTTAAATGCTGGCAAGTCCAATTACCAACATTTTGATTCATCACACCAATATTTCTATTAAAATTACTCGTCTATTTTGCAGGTTTTACTTCAGCTGATAAACCATGGGTTCCGGTACATCCTGGTTACTGGCGATCGAATGTCAAAGCTCAAATTACCAATCAAAACAGTAGTCTGAACTTTTTCAAAGATCTAATTTCTATTCGAAAGACGGATACGATGAAATATGGTGATCTAAAAATGTACGCGATATCGAAATGGATTTTGGCTTTTACTAGGTATTATATACTTGAACCTTGCAGTTGATCGATCAAAAGGAAAGCTTCAATGAACTACAATTGTATGATTATTTTTAGGACCTATCGTCGATCTAAATACATTATTGTTTTAAACTTGGGAACTGAAGCCCATCCAGCCGATTTACACGCAGACATCGTCAATTTGCCATCAACTCTCGTTGTAGCAGCAGCCAGTCCGAATGCCGGATATAGCAAAGGGTAGGTACATTGACACAGACTGTCATTATTTTTGATCATCCTGTCCAACATGAGGCTTTCATTTTTGAAAAATTTCAGAGAAATCTTCCAGACTGTTTCACATCATAGAAATTTATCGATTTTGAGACCACATTCCAGCGTAATATTAACCGCCAAGTGAAGAAAAATATTCGGCATATGTAAGTATTTCTAGCCTTACAGTGATGATGAAAAAGATGAAACTGAAGTCAGTAGCTCAGCCTAATCGAAAATTTAAGCTAAAAAATGGAAAGGTATTGGTAATGGCGCTAATTCGATAATTATTCATCAAGATTAAATTACATTATTTAATTTGATGTTATTCACTCAAATACAAACCTATGTAACTGATAATTTATTTCAATACTTATCACAAATTTATTTGATTTCGAAATGCCATTTTGCTCACCGATTTGCAACACAAACACAAACGACTATCACACATCAATATTTTCACTCGCCACAGCAGATAAATTAGTGAGGTGAAAATAGAGAACATACATGGACACCCGAAGAATTTTTTTTCTGTATGCGATAATCAAATTTTTCACAGTACTGTTAGGGTAGTGAAGGAGTGAACACTTTTAAGATGCTGCCAAGTTTTGACACGAGAATTGCAAATATCTTCTAGTAAGTACTTAGTTGATGGCATCGAAAAGAGAAAATATCGGTATTAGCCATGTCATCGTTTGATTATTTTAAGGATAAATATTTCCCAATTTTTTTCCTCATTTATAAATTACTTGTCAACACACCACGAAGTTGAATTCAGCTCTAATGATTATTTATCTGAAGAAAATACGAGTGATAATGTTGGCAAGAAGTGACATTAATACGTTAATCACTTTAAACTAAATTACTTTCGACGCAACTGCGTAAGTAAGTACCTTCATATGTGAGTTTGGATATAAAAACCACCCTTAGGACTAAGAGTCAAAAATTGGTTTCGAAGTTGATAATGATTTTAGGCTTTTTAGAAGAAGTGAAATCAAGGGGGAACATCAACTGAAAAATCTATTTTTGACGCCTAAGGGTGGTTTCTATATCCAGGCTCACATGACGTACCGATAGGGGGAGGGGGGAGCTCCCTCGAGGAAATTTTTTACTTGTGAGTTGGAAAAATTAAACATTTCAACACATCAGTTGAGAAAATTGGACAGTTGGGATTAATTTTTTTGATGAAAAATGATAAATAAAATGGTTACCTATTTTAAAAGTCGGAAATCAAAAAATTTTCACTAGTTAGTTGAGAAAATTAGTCATTTTCCCAACCTTCTCCAACTGAAAATTGATCACTTTCCCAGCAAAGAATTAAACCGTTGCAATAAATGATTAATTACCTTGCATTTTAAAAATTTTCACTTGTCAGCTAAAAAAAATTTTATAGTTGTACCTACTTATAAAATTATCAAAAGATATTTTTTCCCATTTTTCTTCAAAATTATTGCAATTAACTTCATAGTTCTTTTTCTCCATAAAACTTATTTTTGATATTCTTTATTCATTTTAAAGTAGAAGATGATTTTTCATTAAAGTTTATTCTTCCAAAACACTATTTTATTGCACATTCAATTTGAGGCTTTCTGTTTTTCATACATTTAAAAAAAAGAAAAGATGAAAGAATGATTAGAATGAATGAAAAAAATTTCATCAACTTCAATTATTTCGTTATTTATATCTATTTTATTTTCATTTTTTGTACTTCACTACTTCTTTTTATTTACAATTTTTCGTCTATTTCTACGATGTTTTGTGTTTTTATATTATTTCACTGGTTTTTTTTTCCATTATTATGATAATGAAAACGATGTAAGTAATTTTCAATGTTTGATTTTCTCATCGATTGCCGGTAAATTTTGTTACGTATTTTCATTTTTTATATATTTTAATATTATTATTATTAATATACAATGGCATTTCTTCATGTAGTAACGAAGAAATATTTTTTTTTGAAAAATAAAAATGGAGGTGACATTTTTTTCTCTTTTTTTTTTAGAAAAATATTATTTCGTCTATATTATTATTTGTAGCAGTGTCTCGGAAAAGCCACTTTGTTGGTCCCACCCAAAACCCCTGCCTCAAAATGGAAAAATGGTTATGAACAATCATGTTCTATACGTGTAATTTCCTAACAGACAGGTTCGTTTTTTTTCGAAAAAATCCACTTCTTCATCCAAAAACTAAGGATGAAAACGCCTATTTTTCCAATATTTACAGTATTTTTGAAAATGATGGAAATACGAAGTATTGCAATAACCTCCCTTATAATTAACGGTAGGGGTTGAAATTCTTGAGGTGACTTTTTTTGGAATATCCTACCTGCATGTATAAAAAAATTACTCTTCACTGGTATAATTTTGGGTACTTTCAACTTCGTATTTCCATCATTTTCAAAAATACTGTAAATATTGGAAAAGTAGGCGTTTTCACTCTTAATTTTTGGATAAAGAAGTGGATTTTTTCGAAAAAAAACGAACCTGTCTGATAGGAAATTACACGTAGAACATGATTGTTCGTAACTATTTTTCCATTTTGAAGCTTATTTGAGGAGATATTAACAAAAGTTTCGATTTTTTCCAAAAATGATGTAAATTATTGAAAAATATGTGTTTTTTACCCTTAATTTTTGGTCCAGGAAGTGAGTGTTTTTGAAAAAACAAAAAAAAACCTTCTGATAGGAAATCACACGTAGAACAAGATTGTTCTCAACTATTTTTCAATTTTGAGGCTTATTTGAGAAGATATTTACGAAAACCCGGTTTTTAGCAGACATTTACCCCTCCCCGGGGGTTGTGGGGTATCCATTTTAGTATGTTGTGTAGCGGACCATTACGAACGTAAAACACGAAAAAAAAAATCAGGATATAATTTTTGGCGGGTTTGGTACATTTTTTTCTCTCATTTGCCTTTTGCTCGCTGCTGATAACGCATTCGGGCCCCCTTCGTATACGTTCGGGAAAGATCGGATATCCGGATAGAAGGACAACAGAACCCGTATGAAGAAATAAGGTAACAATCAAAATCATAATAAGTAAGTTATCAATGTATATTTCAACAATCTTCAGCTACAGATGATTTCTTGCACCTACATTTTCTACAAAAAAAACAACAACCCTAATCGAACGAATTTCACAGACGATAAGCTTTCGATAGGTATTACACGTCAAAAATACGCATACTAACAATTCAAAATCACACCCTTGCACATAATCGGTAGTACTCATAACCTCGTTAAGATTACCTCTCGTTAAGCCCCATCCATGTTGACAATACGGTAACATAATCTATAAACCTGCGGAAAATTATTTTACATCTCTCAGGAGAAATTCGTCCAAGCTTTTGATTAATTTATATGAAAAACACGTAACACGAGTACCAATTAAAGGATTATTAAACGTATCGCACTTTTCGGAGAACCTTTCGGTAAACAATTTGAATTTCTTGACCAATGTGAGGTCCGCTACCACCGGATACCCTCCTCATCACACTCACTATAATAACTAATAAGTATACGTAGAAATAATTGTATTTAAGTTCATCCTCCAAGGCAAATTTTGATGCAAGGAAACCTGGGACAGGCTGCAACGCGGGGCAGGATGCAAATAGGCCTACTGTCGTCTGTGATGAGGTTGACAAATTTTTTCAGCATGATTGGTGGGTTGATAACATTACGACACAAAACAGAAAAAAGTTTTAGACCTGACGCGACGGATTGCTCGTCTATGAGTTATTATCAATAATATGATTTTGTGTTGGTTGCGTAAAATTTTCGAAATTATCATTTTCGCGAAATTATTATTTTGAACTAAGGTCCAAAAATCGCGAACCCCCATGCAGAAATGTTATTGTTTTAGCAGATTTTCCGAATTTTGAGTGTTTTATACAAAAAAAAAATCGCCAAATAAAGAAACTAACGTCGAATTTGTGTTTAGCGGGTCAAAATACCCCAATAAACACCCTTTTCGCGATCGTTTTACTAGAAGTCCCAAAATTCACTTTTTCACTGATTTTTCATGATGAAAATAGCGAATTTCGAGTCTTCAAATACAACGATCGCGAAAACGGTGTTTTTCGGGGTATTTTGACCCGCTAAACACGAATCCGACGTTAGTTTCTTCGTTCGGTCATTTTTTTCATAAAAAAAGCTCAAAATTTGAAAAATCTGCTAAAAACAACATTTTGGTACGGTTTGCGATTTTTGGCTCTTGGAGCATCGAATCGCCAAAAGAATACTGGTGATCGTAAAAAGTTTTGGAATTAAGGCCCGGAAAAAATAACGCCGATTGCAAGATTTAATTGGAGACCCCCCTTTTAGAAATAATAAATTATTTCTGTATGTCAAGACTTATTTGTCAAAATATGCTGAAGTAGTATTCAATTATTTTATCAATAATCTGAAAACATCTTATAAATTATCATATTATAGCAATTGAACATTGCACTTATGGACTTTAAAATTACTCTCGATATTATGAAAATTGTGCAATACAAATTTAATAACTGGTTTTACATTTATAAGTATCAACTTGAGTGTAAAATCTTACAAAAATTACTCGTAATAATGTACAGTTAAAGATCAAATTGGTTATTTCGATAAACAAAAATTTTCATTGGAAGATTCAAAATTCAGAATATTTACCAAAAAGAACCAATTCGAGTTTCCATTGTGAACCATTTTCGATTGGAATTTTTTCGCTCTACCAAAGGATTGGTACCTGTAACCATTGATTCGATTGTACTACCAGATATGTACAGATAGTTCGATTCGCCACTCATAAATTAAAATCAGCAAAAATTTCAACACTCATAAGTTTTATGAAATTATTTGAAATATTTTCTTTGCAGTGCTGCCAACTGAGCTTTGATTCATGCTACTTCAATTAAAATGTCATCGACAGATAACAATGATATAAAACCCGAGACTTTCCAAACCACAGAATGAACAGTCATTTGGCATGATCTCGCAGTACAACCATGAACATACTTAAAAAAATATCAAAAATTATTTTAGGCGATCAATGAAATTTTTGACTTAATTTAGATATGTTCGAATGAGTGAAAATCAAAAAATCTTCAAATTGACGATGTGTACCGTAACTTTTCAACCACCTTGTTCTTTGCCTCCTAAATCTGAATCAGTAAATTTTTTGTAAAATTCTATCTTTTTTGAATCAGTGAAATTTATTCCACTGATTTTCAAAAGGGCCGAATTTCACCAAATTCAACTGATTCAAATTAAGAGTGGTTCAGGAAGGTGTAGAAACTCAAATCGAACCTTTTCAGGAGGAGAGAGGTAACTGAGATTTCCAGAGGGTGACACAACTCGAAAGAGCAAAAAGACTAAAACCACGTTTTTTTGAAAATGATTCACCATGAAAGCCCTTTGCTCCATAATTTTTCAGACAGCCAGGCTGGAAATTTTTTAGGAGGTATATTGCACAAAACGAATCATTTTATCAATTCTCATCGAAATCCAGATTTTTTTTCACTTCATCTAAATATACGTTGAACGAAGAGGCGAGTCGTCTTTGGTTGAGAGGGAGGGAGGACCTTTTAAATGAAGTAAAAAAATAGATTTTCTAAATAATCTCAAAAAAAATATTTGGCCTTCTTAACCAAATAACCATCATACTAGGTATATCTTCGAAGAACATGTTCCTCCTACCGAAAGCATCAAAAAATCTACACTGGCAAAATGCACGCCACAGCCAGATACCGATATCATCGTAAATCGTTCTTTCTGACCGGAAATTACATAAAAAAGCTCGATAATTTTTCGCTTACGTATTTTTTTCTCCTTCCTTTCACGTATTATTTTTACGACGCTCGTTCGTATTAGGCACGGACGAGGTATACCATCGAGAGATACTTCTTAAAATATTTCACGTACACGTATCCATCATGAGAGCAGGAAAAAACCCAGGACGAAAAAAAAAGAGATAGAAGAGCTGAAATACACGAGACTATTTCCAAAATTCACTTCTCCACGGGCCAAAAAAAACCATACCATTTTATCATCATTGCGTACTGCAATGACAACGACGTGCAAAAAAAATACTACATCTGTCGATATAAAAAAAGATACGAAAAGATAAAGGTAAGATTTCAAAGGGGAGGGGGGTCAAACGACGAAAAAATTTAATTAAATCTTAACTTGAAATTCTCCAAAGTCTGCTTTGGAAATTAATATCTAATATTCGATGGACAGCTGGGGACAGTTTTTATTGCCTCGTAGACGAACGGAATACTAAAAGGTTAGTTCATCTTGTAGTGTCAGCACTATTAAAGAGTATATCATTCGAGAGCGGCGATAAAATGCGGAACAGGATGAGACGCGGAGACGGGCAAGAAGGAAGCGAAATAAAAAGACAAAAAGCTAACCTTCACATCTCGTATACGTATGCCCGCAGTTCTCGTCTTATTCGTATTCCGGCACCATAGCAATAATAAGGCATTTGTAAAGAGACTTTTTGACGTTGCTACAAGACGACGGAAGGGTCGCGGAGGCGAAGCGGTGCGGCGACTATACCAACAAAGTCGTGTCGTAGCTCCTACTTAGAAACATACAATGTACACTTAGCTTAATTGATGATGCGAATTTGTATCTATCTTCATTATTTTTCTTTTTGTTAGCCCCCCTGCATTTTTGCGTCTCCTTGCTCGCAGCTTTTTGCCATTTCACTTGGAATTTTTTTACCAAGTTTTCCTCCGCGGTCACGTTGAACGTAAGACGCGTCAAAATCCTCGTAATCGTGCAAAGGACGGAGGAAGGAAAAAAACGACGAAGTGTCAGTTTTATTAACGACATTACCAAGCGGAAGAGATGGATATTTCGAAATGGCACCGATGTTTAGCAAATGTAAAATAGGATATTTCAACACGAAAGTAGTTGTAAATATGAGTATCTGAGAGAAATAACAAAATCCTATTAGAAAAGTGAAACCTATTTAATAAGTTAGGTACCCTAAAAAAATCGAAGTGGAATGTGATCAATATTTGATAATTACATTTGTGCACCATCATCAATTTCTATCCACTAATGGTTCCAAGAAATTAAAATTATCACTCAATAAAATCACTCAAACGAGACTTATCAACACAGAAATTCTTAAAACTAATGAAAAAAATCAATTGAAAAAATTTTCTTCGTACTTACTAATAATATTCTTCTTCAGGTACTTACCTAAAAAAAAGAGGGTACAAAATATTAATTAGTTATCATGAATAGAACTAAAAAGATGTGTTTTAAATTCAATTTTCGAACTTCGGCAATCTCACCCCTTTATGGAAGGGGTTGTTTTCCGAGATTCTCAAAATCTTAGCCCCCTACCAGGGATCCGGAGCGGGGCGGAGGCCGGATGGTGGAGGCCCCCTCCCAGCAATTTTTCGGAGCCGGAGTCACTTTAATAAAAATTCCGGAGCCGGAGCTGGAGCCGGAGCCGTTAGTCTCGGAGCCGAAGCCGGAGCCCCTTTTGTAAAAACGCCGGAGCCAGAGCCGGAGCCACACCATTGGAGTCCCTCCGGCTCCTCGCTCCGGAGGTCCCCCTCCGGTGAATTTTGTTTTCTGTCTGTCGCTGTAGGTGGCGTTGTGGCGTTGTGGCGTCAGTTTTTTCAAAGGAATTTTAATTTAAGATTTTTTAACATTTTTTACGTGGACTTCTTTTTTTTACTTTAACTGGCCTTCAAATAAAATGAGTTATTAGACGTTCAGAATTTTGTTCTTCACTGAAATAAATCGACAAAACTTACTAGTCAGGTTTCAATTTCATATACGCTCGATTGAGCTGTAAAAAGCAATTTTATGATTGATTGATGTTCTAGACCTAGACGTTAAAATAAAAATTTTATCCCAGATGCCTTTTTTTACCCCTCTCACTTTTCGGAAAATCCACGAAACGACTTATTTTTGGTTTTTACTTTTTTTGTTCATTAGAAAAGAAAAAAATTTCAAATCCATGTCTAGTGAATTGAAATACATTCGGAGGCACCCCTCCGGAGGGTCCCTCCGGAGGCCCGGAGCCCGGAGCCGGAGCCACTGCTTTAAATTCTATGGAGTCGGAGCTGGAGTCGGAGCTACTTTTAAAAAATTTTTGGAGTCCGGGCCGAAGCCGGAGCAATTTTAAAAAAATTTCGGAGCCGGAGCAACTAGACCCCCCCTCCAGATCCCTGCCCCCTACATCAATTAGGGGCCATTTATTGAGCCCTTTTTTTCTCAAGAGACATAACATAGGATAACATGCTAAAAACGAAAGAAAAAAATTGGAAAAAATTGTGTCAAATTTTCAAATATTTCTTGAAAATCTGATATATGATTCAACTCTGATTTTTAAATATGAAACTTCGGACCTTAGGAACCATCCTAGAGAGAGCTCTGGGGGAGTTTCAAACAATACGTTTTAGCTATTTTTACCCAGTTTGAGGATCCCATAAATTTTCTATGATGGTTCCTCGGGGCACAGTTACACATAAGTTCAAAATAAGAAGTTCTCTGTTTAGAAGAATATGATTAACGTTTTTGAAAAAAGAAAGCAATAGATGGGTTCAAGAAAATGAAAAAGTTTTTCTCGTGCCTGAGGAGCACATCGGGACTAAATCGGGGCGACCAATCAGGTGTCGTAAACTTGATGTGGTGCACTTTTTATTTTCACGCGTTCATCACTACGCCTACGTCGCGTCGCAAACTCGTTTTTTTTTTCAAATCCGTTTGTTTTCGTCATTTAAACCGTGAAAAATTTTCTCAATTTTTTTTCAGATTCGAAACTTCTTTCAATTTGTTTCCAACCTTGAAAATTTTCAAACTCTGAGATTCATCAATATTGTGCTTAAAAATTTTTTAGACTGAAATTTATTTCAAAAATTATTCAAATTTTAAAATTTTTCTCAGATTCTTTCCAGCTCTAAAATCATTCAATTTCAGAATTTTTTTCTATTTTTTCAGAACTTGAAATTTTTTTAAATGTTTTCAAACTCAAATTCTTTCCAGCTCTGAAATTTTTGTCTTTAAAATTTCCTTAGATATTTATTAACTTGTTTTCCAATCGTTTTTCCACTCAAAATTCTTTCCAATTCAAGTACCTACTCGCCTTGTTAACAGTTCAACTTTGAATTTTTCATACCTTTTTTTCAATTTTTCAAAAAAATGTTCAAAACATGAAAAAGAATTTCATTTATTCGATAGTGAGACTATGAGGAACAAAATACATCATTTTTGGTTTACTTTTGAAATTTCAGATTCAGTGTATGCAAAAATGTTAGGATTGAATAAAAAAATTTGAGTTGAAAAGTGTTCAAGAAGTTTGAAACCTTAAAGTTTGAAAAAATGTTTTAAAAAATTTGGTTTGAACAAATTTTGAGAAAAAAATTTCGGTTGAAAAATTTTTAAGGAAAGATATCCAGTTTGAAAAAGTTTCAGAAACAATTTTGGGTTTAAAAACATTTTATAAGAAAAATTTGATTTGAGACAATTTTGAAAAGAAAATTTGGCGGCTTAAAAAAATTGCAGAAAAAATCAAGTTAAAAGAAAAATCGGGAAAATTGTATTCGATTTAAATACGTCGAAAATGCAAATTTCATTGGTCGCTCCGATATAGTTCCGATGTGCTCGTGATGATTGATGAAACATGGAGGAGAAAAATTACATCTTCTCTGGGCCCCCAAATTTCCGAAATATCAGTCGAGTCGTACAAAATTTTCAACCCTACAGAAAATTCTCAAAAACAACCTAACCAACGTCGAAAATCCATCAATTCAAATTACGTTTCAAAAAAATAAACCAATACTAATCAAGAAAAATTGACAAATTTTTTGAAAAATACCTATATAGATAATCAAAAAAGGCAGACAGACTTTGGGTAAATGAAATAAAAACTGCAAAGACTGCACACCAATAAAACTCGATTCAATTCAGTCCAATTCTACATTTTTCAATTTATAGAAATGAAAAAAAGTCATCCGTCAGTGTTTTCTTTTGTTAAAACTGCAATTTTTCCAAAATTTTCAACCACATTACACAAGGAATGTTTCTTTTCCATTAGTTCAATAGAAGTCGCGATATTTTGAATATCGAGAAAGAAAAAAAGAGTTTCGAAAATTTTATTCCCAATTTTCAAGAGGAAGTCAACAACCCGATTGGCAAGACAGTCAGAAATTTCTGACTGCAAAAACGGAACTAATGTTACAGGCGATATGACTGTTGATATGACTGCTCATTTCCCGTGTTTTTCATAACCAACCAATCAGGAAGCGCTCCAACCGAACTTTCAAGCTGTCTCAGAACCGCAGTCATATCGCCACTCATATTTTTCTCTTCTGACTGCACTGCGTCGACGAAAATGAGCAGTCAGAATAACTATCATATTGGCTATTACATTAGTTCCGGTTTTGAAGTCAAAATACTATATCAGAAATACAATTTTTTTCGACTTATAAGGAAATGAATGAGCAAGTAAATTTTTTCTTTTCAATTTCATGTAACACCATTTTTGAATGTCAGAACGCAAACGAATCAACTCGGCATAGAGCTTGAATTCAGCGTTACCCTTCGTAATCAAAGTTTTGGGTAGGTACCTATACGAGTAAGTGAAAAAAAATCAAATGTTGCATGCGTTATAAACAAAATACTCATTTCGGGAAAAAACGAGTAAAATGAATAAATTGACCTGTTTTGATGATTTAAAATAGAATAAAATGAATTATTATTATAACAGCATTTGCCTATGTTCAAAAACATTGGAAAAAAATGGCAAAAAGACTAGAGTACCGGATGCTGTAACTCAATTTTCAACCACTTTTCATCTTGACCTCTTTTTGCAGGAATACCCACTGAGATTTGCACCTCATCAAATGAGGTTGAAGTTTGTATAATGGAAACAAACAATAGAAATCTAAAAAAAAAAATAGTTTCTTCAAGTACCCCCAAAAAAAAGTTATGGTGAAAAGTGATCGAAGGTGGTGTTTTCGAGTAACATTACATTGAAACCATGTCTAATGAAATTATCAAAAAAAAATTGAATGTAGCAGATTTTTAATTACAAGTACTTAGGGGAAACGCCATTTTGGGGTCTGAACGCACAACTTCCGAGTCTCCTCCCTCATCATTAGGAAAAGGGTAAACTCACATTTATAACGCTTTGAAATATGAATCAACTAATTCAATTCATTTTTTTTCTTTTCTTTTTTGAAGATCAATTGAAAAAAACGGAAACAGATCATTAGAACATCTTATTCTGATCGATGAGGAAACCCTTTACAAGTAATGAAAATACCATAATAAAATTTGCATCAAATTCACCCATGAAAAAAGAACCATACCTAATCAAATAAATTACATATGGCACATACGATCAATTAATATTTCTTTCACAATCCCCCTTCTCCCTGCTTCTCCATCATCCCACAAGTTCGTAATTTGACACGTATTAAATCACCTCACACTCCGCAAACGCAGATTAATCCCACCTTGTACTTCGTAAAACTGACACAGCAAAACCCAACAAACCCCTCACACCTATCAGGGATTTGGATTCCGTAGGCAAATTCATTATACCTACGACTACCAAGTTTTTAATAAACGTGCGACAAATACACGTTCGCAGTACAATTCCAACTTTAAAACTTATCTTGGTACAAAGTAATAAGTATATTTCTGTGCTCAGCTCGACACATAAGCTCGCGATGTCATTCAAAGTTGAGAAAATTAGGTATGAAATGAAATAAATGTTGACAATATTTTATTAAAATTTACTCCGAACAAACGCATGAGATGGATTGTATCTACCTTTCGTACAGGTACGGAAAATTAATTTTCTCCTTCTTACCTTCCTGTTTAATTTCGAAAATGAAAAGGAAAAAGTTGAAGTGCCAAATCTACAGATAACTACAAAGGGTAAATCTCTGCATAATCGTGTAGTTATTTCTTTACTAATGTACGCAATCGTATCCGCAAATTTTTGAACCCTGTTCTTCAGAATTTCAATATTTCTATTCCTCTCTCCAGATAGTTTTTTACTGGCATATGATTTATATTTTGGTAGACAAAAATACGCATCTATCAAACGAAATACCTATGGGGTCATTCCATGTCAGTTCAACCACAAAGTGGAAAGTGGGGTCTTGGATTTTTTTGATTTTTTGCATGTTTGTAGAGCTCGATGAGAGATGTCGAATGCCGCAAACCGGAGCTTCCAAAGTCTTTTTGGAGGGGAGCTACGAGCACTCGAAGTTTTAAGGTGAGGTTGGATATGGTAAATTTCGAGCGTGGATAACTCGGAAACGGTGATAGGTAGAAAATTGAGACTTTTTACAATGTGTAAGGACTTTGATGAGCTTTTTGGCGATTTTTTTGAAATCAGTGTTACCACTTTTTTTAACGCCGAAAATTAGCTGTAAAAGTTGAAAAGAGCTGTTTCTACATGAAGGACACCTTCAAAAACTCAGAAAAAAATAGATATGATACAACTTTTCGTACTGATTAACATACTATAAAAACTGGGATGGCGTTATTTTTTAAACTCGTTTTAAAAAATTTCAAAGTTTATGCGAAAACGTAATTTTTTATCCCAATTGTTGAAAATCTCCAAAATTGATTAAATTACATTGTTTTTACTGAATTTTCATCAATATTAAAAATTAGTGATCAGAACTATTTTTTACAAGTCGATTCTGGGTGTTATGAATTGTATTAGGAAGGCTTTTTTCACATTTACCCTTCAAGACCGCCATCCTATGTATTCGAAAATATCATCTTTGAACAGAATGTAACTGATTTATTATGAAAAAGAAAGTAATAAGTACAGCATAAAATTCCGATCTTAGTTTGAATGACTAAATGAAAAAATCGATCCCATATTCGTGTTCAGCTGGTCAAAATACCCCGATAAACACCCTTTTCACGATAGTTTTGATCAAAGTTTTAAAATTCACTATTTTCACTGATGTTTTATGGCGAAAACAGTGAATTTCGAAACTTTAAGCTAAAATATCGCGAAAAGGGTGTTTACCGGGGTATTTTGATCTGCTGAACACGAATATGGGATTGGTTTGTCCATTTGGTGATTTTTTTTCGGAAAAATCGATATTTTCACGTTTGAATTAGATCAGCTGAGAAAAAATTTCAAAAAATTTCTGCTCGAGTTCTGGTTGTGAAATATTGTAACTCTTTGACCCGATTTAATGTCAATGAAATTGAGGATACGCGGAGAACAAAATTTCACCATCACTCTTCTTGGACGGGTTCTGTAGCAGCTCAAAGAGGAATACTCAAGTACTTATGCATGCATATCTACGAAATGTAACTCAAAAGATTGAATTCGGACAAATCTTCATTTCTGACTAATTTTGGGTATTTGAACACGAATATGGCATTAATTATTGTCTATTGTAATCGCCAACGACAAAACCCAGGACTTGCATGAATAATTTTTCGAAAAATACATAAAAAACGACTTCGATTTTTTTTTTAAATTTCAATTTCATGTTTTTCAAAATTTCTTCCTACTCAAACGTAGATACATAATTGGAAGAAATTCTAGAAGGTAATAAAAATGAGAAATGGAAGAAAAGATGAAAAAATCAAAGTTGGGAAAATTTAGAAAACTCGAAATTCTTGATTTTTTGAAAACTGAAATAGGTAACGTTTTGGTCATCAAAACTCGACCAACATTCAAGCATCAATGTAAAACAACTCTGATACAAAAAATTAAAAATTTCGCATTTCAGTGCTGCCTTCAATCAAAAATAATTTTCCTCAAATCTAAAGTTGGCCCCACTAAAATTCAAAATTTTTCCTGTTTGCTAAGTTTTGGAAAACAGCCTAACGTTATGTACGAGTAGTTTTCAGAAAATCACAAATTCTCAAAAAAAAAATACAATTATAAAAAATTCTGACACGATGAAGTAAAACACTGAAATCATGTTCGAACTCAGCAATCAGCATTATAGTCCAGTCAAATTAGCTCGAACCTAGAAAAAATTCCCATTAAGCTGAATTTTGGTTTATACGATGTATAATGGTGTCAGTTACAACATAAAAAAATGTCCGCTCCCCAAGTGTGGAGCTCGCCCCAGGATGGGGGAAAACCCCCCTCAAAAAGTGGTTTTTCGTCTCTACCGCCTCAGGGAAGCCTCAAATCAAAAAATAACAAGTATAAAAATAAAATCTACATCAAATTTCCTATCAAATAGACTTTTCACTTTTTGAGATAACTTGATCCTAACCTGAGTTATGAGTGCTTAAAGTTGACCTCTTTTCACATTTTTTCAATTTCAGCCTGAAAATACACTTATTACGGGTTTAAAACGCATTTTAGGGGAAAATTGGTAAGAACTTAAAGTGTTCCTCGTCCAATTTTACATCTGATAAAGCTCTCATGTTTTTCAAAAAACCCCAAAATGGAGGGAGGGGGGCAAAAATCAAATTTATAATTCACATCCTAATTAATATAGTCGCAAATTGCTAAAAAAAATGGCTTTTGATGAAAGAAGTATGATAGTTGGTATAATGAACAACAAGACCATAACAAAATTTTAGAGTACGGGAGCACTTTCAATTCACCCTAGGGGATGCGAGGGGGTGGTTTTTTGAGGCTCCAGCCCCCCTCCCCCATGTAATAAGCTTGAGCAAAGTCGACGTTCTTGGGGCCGATTTCATATATTTCAACCTCCCTGAACATGAATATGCCATTACTTTTGAAATCTGATTACTGGAAGTGCCCCAAATGTCAAATTAAAAACCACCCTATTTACCAATATTTGTGAAAAATACCCGAAAATCGCAGCTTCTTGCCCCTACACCTCACATAACGGTCAGGAACGAATTTACAATACGATATTCAGATAATAGAGGTCAAACCCCATCTATAGACTGACATCCGAACTTCACACATCTTCATGGGAAGGAGTAGGAGGTGCTACAATATTCTCAAATTTGATAGTTTTTTGTAGTTTTTTTTAATATTTTGGTCTCTGTACGCGATATAAAAGATTTTTAACCAATTTAGAAAACGAACAAAAACTGTACTGTAAGTAATCATTCACTTTATTACATTTTTTGGTTCAACTTGTGAGAACGTGATTAAGAGTTTTTTTTTTCTTATTTTCACAATATTTTGTCGAACGTGTTTTAGTTAGACCATCACGAGAGGCGTCGAAAGCATTTTTTTGGGAGGGGGAGAGGGTAAATAATTCACTGAAACTTTTGGCCCCCAAAGTTAATATTAACACGTATCTGTAAGCTCCCAAAATTCCAAAATTTGAAAAAAATTGAAAAATACAGCGAAATGACCAAAATTTTAAATTTTTGTGCCAAACTCATTTCAATTACCATGCCCTGGGCAAAATATAATCACCCGGCCTCCCCAAACCTGTTTCTATCCCCCTACGGTGGATCAAAGCCCCAAAAAAGGTTTTTTTGCTTCTCCCTCCTCAGATTTTAATTTTTGGGTAAAATTAGCTCAGTAGCTTTTTAATCACCACAATATCTACAAAATGCATTTTTACAAATTTTTTAGCAAGGAAGCCAGACCTCTAATTAATCATCTTTTGAGACACCCCCTTTTTATAATGAAGCAATTTCAACATTATGGGTGTCGATATGGAACTGATTTTTTCATTTTAACAAGATTGTGTTTAATTTTTAAGACAGCAACGTAATATTCGCGTTCAGCAACTTCAATTCATATGAAATCGACACCCGTAATGTAAAAACTGTTTCATTATAAAAATTTGATTTTTACCCGCCCAGGTCTATGCAGCAGATATGGACTCGGTAATGATCTTGGAAATTTTTATTCATCATCAGAGTTGATCAAGCCAAGTTAGGGTTTTTTATCAGAAAAAATTAATTTCCCTACAGTACACACTTATAAGGGGGTGGAAGTATGGGTAGGAGTTGTTAAGGGAGGGACGGAAATGACAAATTAGCAATGGGCGCTAAAAAAAATTTGCCCCAAGTATAAAATCACAAAATCGGTACATTTGATCCTTTGCATTGATTATAACTGCGATATTTCTATAAGCCCCCTGAAGATGGGTAACTTTAAATGGTCATAGGGTGGCCCCTTTGACGCTAAATTTTTTTTAAAAAGGCGTTTTATACTCTCTCAATTATAAATTAGTGAAAATTACCGAAAATCACTGAGAAACAGTCAGCATTGCAGCACAGGAGAAAATCAGTGAATTTTTTTTCACTGAAAACAAATCAGTGAAAGAAAATCACTGGAAATTAGTGAAAATTCACTGAAAACTGAGTGATATTTATGAAATTCACTGAAAAATCTGTGAAAATCTTTGAATAATCAGTGAAAAATCACTGATTTTTACTGTGCTCCAATTCTGACTGTTTATCAGTGATTTTTCATTGATTCGGAGTGAGAGAGTAGGTATTGCGGTATAGATTAAAAAACTAGTGAGCTAATTTCACCACAAAATTGAGATATGAAGAGGGAGAAGCAAAAACCACATTTTGGGGGCCTTGATCCACCGTAGGGTGGAAAGCAACAAGTTTGGGGGTCGTTATATATTTCTCAGGGCATTGTCTTAGACCATTTTCAGCAAAAAAGGCCTACAAACCATTTTTCGCCGGGTCCACCTCTCTTCAGAGCTATATCGAGTCGACTATACTATACAGAAGATTGCCAAATTTGTACCACTTTAAGGACTCATTTAATCAACATAGAAGGGGGCTAAAATGTTTTTTCGAGTATTTTTCATGAATAATAAATTACTTGAAGAAGTTTAGGCGCAAAAATTAAAATTTTAAAATTTTTTGTTAAAAATTGGTATTTTTTCCATATTTTAAATAATGAGGGACATTGAGGGGCTTACAGGCACGTGTTAATTTCAAAAAAATGAAAAATAAAAAATATGGAATTATTTTCTCATAAAAAGGTACAACTTTGAGGGGGGGGCGCAAAATTGCTCAAACTTGAAAATAAGGACCACTCTACTCTGCACCCCTGCCAGAACTTTGAGGGGATGCAATGCACCCCTTGTACCCCATTCCGACGCCACTGACCACCACCAACGATAAAACCCACTTCTAGCATGAATAATTTTTCGAAAAATAAAAATCCGAACCAACCAGACCACAGGATTTTAAACCCGGGCAACTGAAAATCAAAAAAACCCATCCAAACGTCGACAATATTTCTTGGTGGAAAACCGCGTTCGAAACTACGACACGGGACACGATGGTAGATGACGAAAACGGTAAAGGTACCGTCGGCGACCTTTGTTCCGTCAAGTACGTGTTTCGTAAAAGGCCTAAATAAAGTGCAGCTTTAAATAAAAAACCATCTGACGCAGAAGAAGAAAATGACCAACGTATAAAAAGTAATTTTCGGTACCTCGGTGCTCCGGCAGCGTCGGCGAGCACGCCGCTAAAATGCGCAACGAAGGCTTAAATTCTAAATCGTAAGGCATCCATAAATAAAACATTAAATACAAGCTTGGAAATATAGGCGCGCTGAGACGCAGGTGGGGCGAGCTCCGGGGCAGGGGCAATGCGTTCAACGTAAGAACCCGTACTAACAATCATTTAACTTATATGAGAAGTAGTAAACGGACAAAAGCTAAGACCGTCCCTAGAGCTTTCAAGTTTCCCATCCCCCGGCCTCTTTTTCTCTCCGTCTCTCACAAGGCAACATTCTACTCCGGATTCCTGCTTGTGTACGGCCGTATGTCCTACACCCTTATTCTCGCCTCATCCGCCCCTCACCCCCAAAACACCGGTAGCTACGGCCAACCTACGAAGCTCGCATCGTGGCGTAGAATTTCGCAGCAAATACCAAAATAACCGCCACGCTCTCTCGGTAGAGGATTTTAAAAGCTGATGCCTGACCGTTAATGTCTGATCCTTTTTCGTTTTGTTGAACGCAGATACGTATAAACGCCGGTGCCGCGGCGTGTAAACGTTCTATTTAAGCCCATTACTCGATGTAAACCCTGTTTTTGGTCGTTAACTTCGTAAATGATCTATCTTTACTTTTATATGTTGTTCTAATTTCGTTTTTAATTAATTAGCATGTCAAAAGAGAAGGATTGCGATTTTTTTCCCGTCCTCGTATTAGGGCAACGGTGCTGTGTGGTGTTTCGGGTGACGCGCGAAACGAGCAAGGCACCGGTGGGGTGAAGCCAGAAGAAAAGAGAAAGCTCAGTTTCTATGACTGCGCTGGGCTGCCGAGAAATCCTCTTATGCTTTATAGAATTTAATTTAGTAACTTTTTAAACTAAACTGAATCCAAGAAAGTTGGAATTTACTTTTTCTTTTTGCTTGAATGAGTATTTTCGGCAGGCGAAATTTTAACGACCGACTTTTAAATTAATTTCGAATTCAAATCGAGTCCCGGTTATTTTTTGGAATTTATAAATATGATTAATTTCGGACGTTTTTTTTTCTCCTCGTCGCCTCTTTCTTTCTCTCTTTTTATTATTTATTTTACGACGAACGGATTAATTGGATTTTTTACTCGAGTATAACGAACAGATGGGTACAGGTTGAGATTTTTTCGATAGTTTCGGAGATTTCTACAAAGCTGCTCGGGTAAGATGTTGAGATAATATGAGAGATCAGATCTTAGTGTTTGTCAAGTATCAAAATTTTTTCCATCACTTTTGGAAAATAACAATTGAATTTCATACACAATATTTGACAAGAAGGGTCATTTTAAAAAAATGGAATCGTTGGCGACTAATTCAATTAGTTTTTTAGGTACCCAATCGATACATTGCCCATGTCCGTGGGTATCCGTTCATTTTCTCAAATCCACTGTCCCAAAAGACATTTCTTCGAATGAAAAAATCCTGACAAATTTTTTACCCGCATTTACTAACTCGAATAATTTTTTTCCGAAACACAAACACTCGAAAATTCAAGAAATCAATGTTAAACATTTTTTTTACGAGTTCCCCTTGATGGTCTACTCACAAAACCACGATCATTTTTATCTAACTCTCAAGGGAGCGGGGGAGGTGGGCCTCGAAATTTTTATGCAATTGCGATTTTTTGCCAAATTTCCCAACTTTGAAGGCTAATATCTCGAGATAGGTTGTACTTGGGAAAAAACTATTTGCGGAGTCTGAAAAATAATCAATAAGAGATTCAAAAACGATAATCACATTTTGGAAATCTCAAAGTTGAACGGTGGTGGTGAAAGCTCAACTTTCATGATAAGAACAAAATATGAAAGCTACCATTTGAAAATCTGAAAAAATTAAAGTGAGTAGCCCTTTTTACACTTTTTTCAACCAACAAATTTTAAAGGTGGGATCTCTAGTTCAGGGGGGGAGGAGGTGGTACAGGGGTCCACAATTTTGACAAAAATTTAAAAAAATCGAAAAAGCAAAGTAACACATTGATTACTACTAATTCGAAGGCGCTGATTTCGAATATGTAATCAGCTTTTTCATTCGACCCCTCTGAACTCCCTATAAACCTCCTTGATAGGATCAAAATTCAAAAAAATGAAAAATAACGTGTGACCTGTCGTTTGTTAGGAACCTCTCCCCGTAATTTTTTGAAATATTCAATTTCGTATTCATCAGCGAAAACTGGAAGAAGGGGTTAGTTGAAGCACGGGGAGGGGGTCGGAGCAAAAATTAAGTCGATATTCGAATTCTACGCCATCAAATTAGTTAGAATCGATATCCCACACGATATTTTCGTTTTTCAATATAGTTTTTCCCAAATTTGGGGGACCAGAGAGGCACTAAACGGTCAAATCCAAAAAATAAGAAAATTTTCGAACTCAGCGCCCTCAAAAACCTAACAAACGACAGGTCACACATTATTTTTCATTTTTTGAATTTTGACCCTATCAAGGAGACTAATGGGGGGAGGGGGGTTCAGAGGGATCGAATAAAAAAACTGAGCACGTATTCGAACTCAGCGAATTCGAATTAGTAGAAATCAATATATTACTTCACGTTTTCCATTTTTTTGAATTTTGACCAAAATTGTAGATCCCTATACCCCCCCCCCGCCCCTCTCTAGAGATCCCATCTTGAAAATTTGTTGGTTGAAAAAGGTGTAAGAAGGGCTACTCACTGTAATTTTTTCAGATTTTTAAATGGTAGCTTTCATCTTTGGTTCTTATCATGAAAGTTGAGCTTTCACCACCAAAGTTCAACTTCGAGCTTTTCAAAATATGATTATCGTTTTTGAATCTCTTATTAATTATTTTTCAGACTCCGTAAATAGTTTTTTCCCAAGTTCAACCTATCTCGAGATATTAGCCTTCGAAGTTGGGAAATATGGCAAAAAATCGCAATCGTATAAAAATTTTGAGGTCCACCTCCCCCGCCCCCTTGAGGGTTAGAAAAAAATGATCATGGTTTTGTGAGTAGACCATCAAGGGGAACTCGTAAAAAAAATTGAGCGAAATCGGAAGACCCGACTTCATTTTTGGTCTGTTTTAGTATGGAATCGCCCTCTAATAATAGTAGTATCAATTTTTTGACGTCTCGTGCAGAAAATTGGAACTTTTAAATCGGAATTCGTCAAGTTGAAAACTAGTATTATTTTCTTAAAAGATTGAACTTGCAAAAAAAGTGCTAAGAAAATTTTAAATTGAAATTTTTTAGAAAGAAAGGTAAAAATTAGAGATCCGGGGGGGGGGGGGGATTGGGAATAATTTTTAAAAATTGTAACAAATTGAAAAATTGATTTTTTCAAAATTAAATAATGAAATCGATATCATCGCGAAAGAATAAGATATACGTAGTAAGTAGTATTTTCAATTTCGGTTATAAATGGTATAATGGAGAAATGAGAAAAACCATATGGTAACTTTCATTTTAACGAAGTATTTAGATTTACCTACTAATTCATTAATTTTTTTATTATTCACTTATTATATAATTATTGTTCAAGTTAAGTATACTTATTGAATTCAACCAATCAACAGATTATTTCGTCAGGTGTTTTCTTCGAATTATTATTCTCGCATAGGTAATTTAATACAAAATTATTCAACATATCAAAAAAATTATCAAAATAGCTTAGAACTTTACCAAAATCCTACAAAAATTGGATGAGACTATCAACTTCTCTTTATTTATGATAAATTCATTTTCCCAAAAATTATGTACCTAAGTACCTACACCTCAGTTCAATCGATCAAGTAGATATTCGAGATATACTTAGGTAAATTATTATTAATGATATTTTTTAATTACAAGGTTCCTACAATTTACTCAAACAATTAAAGATATCAATTGATTTTTTTCCCCTTCAATTTGTGTGCATGTAAGCCAGGGTTGCGTTCAGCTTGGTTGTGTATACACAAAAATGACGTCATTTTTGTGTATAATCATATAAACAAATTCAGAGAATGTGCAAATTCGTTTCTTTAAAATTAGAAATTAAAAACTGCTGGCTAGCAACTTAGCACCTTTTTCGCCTTGAATTTATCAGAAATGATTACAATACTTTCACTGTATGTTTTTATCACTGTTTTTTCAATAATCTGAATCTTTCAGGAACGAAAACAATCTGATTGGTTAATTTTTGTATACACCTAAAAATGACGTCATTTTCATGTACAGGGTCTATAAATGAACCGGGCACCCTCAGCGCAAAATACTCTACCTAAAATAGCGATATTTCTGATTTATGTTTTTTTCCGTTAAAAAGGTCTGGGGTATAGTTTTTAAATTACCAAAAATCATAATTTTGATGAATTTAATTTTTAATGATAAATTCATCACTTATTTGTCAATAATTGTAATTAATAAAAAATTTTAATTTCAAAGAATTGATAATTTTACGTTCGAGATTACGGCATTCTGATGTTAAAAAAAAGATTCATGTAATGTTATCGTGTGGGCATTTCAACTCTGTGAAGCGTATTTCACACTTTTACCTGCATATTTTATAAGATGACTCATCCCTTACATTAAACTTCGTCACTTTTTTGATCTTGTTTTCGTTTCGTTGCGTATTACAACAATAATATCAGTGATGCAACGCAACAAAATGGGAAAAAAGAAAAGAAAAGAATGGGAATTTTTGCGCTGAGGGTGCCCGGTTCATTTATAGACCCTGTATATACAAGGTTGCGTTCAGGTTGGGTTGTGTATACACAAAAATGACGTCATTTTTAGGTGTATACAAAAATTAACCAATCAGATTGTTTTCGTTCCTGAAAGATTTTGATCCGAAAAAATAGTGATAAAAACATACAAAGAAAATTCAAGGCAAAAAAGTTCCTTTGCTAACCATCAGTTTTTAAATTTTTATTTTTGAAAGGAATGAATTCGCACATCCTCTAAATTTCTTTATATGTTTATACACAAAAATGACGTCATTTTTGTGTAGAGTACTGCGGGGCAAGACGACGCACTAAAAGTTTAAAAATCTGTCAAAAATCGAATTTTCAACATTTCGGGGAAGTTTTTGTTTTAGGCACTACTTTGATCCTTTGTCTTCATTAATTCAACAAGAAAAAAAATATTTGATCATAAAAAGGTAATTAAAAATCAATTTTCCCAAAGAGACATTGATTAGTACTCTTGCCCCATAGGAGGGGGCAAGAGTACTAAGTGTGGGGCAAGAGTACTGCCATTTAACTTAATGTTAAATTTGATACCTGAAGTGTGGGGCAAGAGTACTACCATAATATTTTATGTTACTGATCATCTAATTTTATTTCGTTTTTAAGTTTTTATGCCAAAAAATTGATCAAAACTTTACTTTGGCAAAGAAAATATATTATAACAAGAAGTTTGTTTACAGTTTAAAAGGTGTAGTACACTTGCCCCCACCCCCGGTTTTTTTCTAAAAATTGGTTTTTCTCAAATAATTTAATACATAGAAACGATTTCTTATATATATTCCGATAGCTTACCTCACCATCTTCCTCAAAATGCTATATACTCCTCAGATTCACAATTTTTTACCATCCCAACATCAAAAAAACTGTAGAGCAAAAATTACAATTTTTCGGCTGAAAAATTTTTAATAGCTCACAGATTAAAAACTACTGGACCAATTCGGATGATTTTTCCAAGGTTTTGTCAGTGCAAGGTATACTTCAAAAAAATAAAAACTCCACCAACCCTACATTATCGAAATCCGAGATATCAAAGATCGGACTCTTGCCCCCCTGCGTCGTCTTGCCCCGCGGTACCTCTATACATTTTCCATCCTGAACGCAACCCTACACCTGACAGAAATATGTAGTTGAGCTAAGTTGTATTGAATTTGTATATTTTCATCCATATCCTCCGCAGTTTGAAAAAAATATAAATTATAAAATATTATATTATCATTTAATTTTTTTTTTCTAAATGACACTCCGTATAAACATTTCAATGCCCAGAAACTATGAAAAAATTGGCAGGACAAAACAGATATTCGAAACTGAAATTTTGTTTTTGATAGCTAACCAATTATATGGCTATTTCCTTTATTTGATTATAGTTCGATCCAAAAGAGTTTGCCAAAAACAACAAGACTTCGCGAACAATAACAAACAAAACAGAGCAACAATATTCATTGGCTATTCAAAAAATTACGAAATTTTATTGACCTCACAGTGTGAATAATTACCTCTTCGATCATTACCCCGCTCCGCCTAGTATGAATCGGCCATTTTGGCAAACTCTTTTGGATCGAACAATAACACCAAACTTATTTTTTTCCAAAGTGAACGCAGCCCTGACCCTGAATCAGTGGCGTAGCCAGGATTTTATCAAGGGGAGGGGGGGGGCAAGAACGAGTTATTTTGTCAAATTTTCTGTGGTCGTTTTGAAACATATCGAGTATTTTTTTCATGGCGTATTTTGTAGTGTACGTATAACTGAGTCTGAGGTAGCGGGTGTGTAATGAAAAGACTGTAACAGTAACACAAAGATTTATAGGATTTTTGGAACAAACACTTTATACTGTCTAAATATGAATTAGCCAATTTTTGTAAAATTCCAACTTTTTGATTCTGTGAAATAAATTTATTTGAAAATCAGTGATTTTTCACTGATTTTTATTTAGCTAAAATTACTGAATTTTTTGACGAATTGAAAATTGATTAAGAAATCAGTAAGTTTTAACTAAAATACCAGTGAAAATAACCAAATTTCGATGAAAATTATTTCACTAATCCGAAGAAGGAAAATCTCATCAAATAAAAAAACATTAGATTTTCAACGCGAATTCTTTAATGTAAGTAATCTTTTAGTTTTTTGATAATTTATTTGATACCTAATGAAAAATAGGTACATGTAATACATTTTTCCTAAACAAAACTGTTTAATTTTTTTTTTCAAACATGAATCAGATATTGATAATTCTGCTCTTCACAAATACCTACATTTTTATAAATGAATTCGCTGATTACAACAAATACTTATCCTTTATTAAATAAAAATAGACGAAGAAGAGAATTATTCCTTACACCAGATTTAAGCATGGAATCGAATCTTATTGCACTACACTCTCGAAAAAAATTGATACATGAGAAAATTCATTTCACCCCTCCCAGTCTCATAATTTTCATATCCTCTAGTCGAACTCAGCTCCGCCTCAATTCCATTTCCTCGTATTTCTCAGATGCCACATCTTAGATCCTCGCGAAGATTCCTCCCTCCGGGCGATAATACCAACGTACATTTCGTACGGCCGCAAATTTTTATGAATGTTCTCCAAAATCCAATTTCGCCGACTTGAAAAATACCATAATTTAAAGACGAGGACGTCTAATGAGCCCAGAATCATTTTTTCGTTAGATTTTATTTTTATTTATTACCATTTTTTTCTGCCACCTCCCCCTGGCTCTTCCAAACCACCTCAACCGTACCAAAAATTCACGTCAAAAATAATTGAAATATTTTTTGATAACGTTTAATATTTCCCAGGTAGAACGCCGCCGCTGCGTCGCAGTCGTACCAACGCAACGGGTTTACGATGAAAAATTATTAAACCATTTTTTTTACTCTATTTTCCCCACCTTTTGCGCCCTTACGGTTCATAACCAGGGTTCATTTGTTTCATTTATGCGGCGAGGTATCATTTTACCCTACCGCGTATAGCTATAAGCCTCCCATTATCGTCTTTTTCTTCCTCCGAGGCTCGTATGGCTGTAATAATTTTAAAATATTAAAATCTATATCGACAAGCTTAATTTTTCAAGCTTCGACAATGAAATTGCTGGGCAAAAAATTACAGGTTTCGAATTCACTAGCAAAAATAATCGCAGGCACTCTCTTTAATCTTTTTCAAAGTTTATAATAAATTCAATTTCGTAGGTAGTACGTTTACGTAGTGCATAAAACCATTCCTTCGTAGGTACACTTACGAATCAGTCAAAATGGGAAAAAAATGTCTGTAAGAAAAAAACATGTTTGGAAATCCTCTTCAGCCTATTTACTTGAAAAAAATAAACAAACTGGCGCGTGTACTCAAATTCGTTTCCCAAAACTTTATCCCTGCACGAAGAAAAAAAACCTCTCGAGATCCTTGAATTAAGAACGCGAACAAAATTTACCTCGTGAATTTTTTATCCAATAGGTAAACATGGTGTTGAAGTGGGGAAAAATTTTAAGATTTTAAGTAAGTACATAAAACGAAGGGCGAAGCATTCGCAATCAACATTTATTTTTTTCATTTTTTCCTGTATTATTAAATGATTTATAAATCCTAGACATGTACACCATCGAAAACCATTGAATAAAACGAAAGCAGAAGCGGAAGTTGGTAAATGAAGAGAAGATGACTGAAAAATCATTATTTTTAGCAATTTTATATTCTGACATTCTGCCTCCGAAAATGAGTACGAGTCTCCTCAGAGTGAAGGTAATTGTAATGGATCTTCTATCCATTCGCTTGAAGAATTTATACACAAGATCTCTACTATCGACCTTACCTATTAAGCAATTCATTTTTACATTCTGACTAATCTTCCCAGAAATTTTCCATCGTGTTTCTTCCAGGATCATTTCCATTGAGAAAAAAAAATTAAACCCATTTGCCATTTGATTTTCAGCTTATCTCCGAACAACTTGAAAAACTATTCCCAAAAAGTTGTAATTCCATTTCACTCCAGGCACGCACACTCCGCTAAAATAATACAGACAATATTTTCCTTGATGAAAATTTCGACCTAGAAACTTTCTGAAAAGCTACGCAGTCCGTAGTCAACATGAATGACGTTTAAATGCTCTAAAAAAGAGAACATCAAATAAAATTCAACAATAATGTCAAACGTCGTCGTCTTCTTCACCGGTGTAATTTTTTATTAAACTTTTACTTCCGCGAGTTGTTTCTTTCTCTTTTCGCTTTTTTTTCTCACGTTATTTCCCTTTGATAAATTAAATTTCCGAAAAAAATTCGAAAGTTTTGGTAAGTTTGGATGAGTAGGTGGATATAAAGTGGAAAAATGAAAACAAACCAATTAAAAAAGCTATTTTTCGATACTTGGCGTCTAAAATTAAATTAGGAGTCATTTTTTTCCATTTTAAAAAAAAATCTCGACCAAAAGAACAAATGATGCATATGGACTGCTTAGAAGCAAGGACCACGCTAACTCAAGGTGCGAGGTGTCACGGAGAAATGGACCCATTTTTCAAAAAATAAATTTTTCCACCAGAAATCAGTATCATACAAGAAAAAACGATTTTCTCTATAATAAGCATGTAGGTACGTAAGTTTAATTCATAATTTATGAGTTCAGCACAACATGATTCATCAAAGACATGTTGAAAGAAGGAATTTAAAAAAAAAACTATTTTGAAAATAACTCAAAAATAAATATCGAATCAAATTCAATAATTGGGAACTTCGAACTACATATAAATATTGTTCGAATCTTATTTTTGAGGTACTCATAGAAAACCATTTGAATTTTTTTTTCAAAAGGACATCATGATTCGAGGGACCAGCAGAGCATCTTCAATTCACTCAAATCACAATATCACATCTATAAATAAACACCCCACTTTCTTCATCCAATCACACTCATCCTCTACGGATTCACCTCGTTGAAAAATCCTCCGCAAAAAATTCAGCAACGAAAAAAAAATTGGTTAAAAAATTACGATTTTCGAATCTAATTTCTCCTCGGCGGGCCACAAAGAGAAAAACCTACAGGATTTCTATTCCTCCATTTTCCCACCGTACAATCTGAAAGAGAAGGAAGAAAAAAGTAATTTATTCTAAGTACCTTTTCGTATTAAATGGAAAACTCGTCCCTGTAAAACCATCACAATCGGTACAAGTTGGAAAAATTTAAATTAAAAACTCTCAGACACGAAATTTTTACATGAAACTTTCACGGTCTCGTAAAATTTAATCTTTTTTCACGTCCCTTGTCTGGTACACGGTTACAGTGGCTACCGTTGCCCTGTCCTTTCCCATATATAATCGAATTGGTTATTCAAAGTCAATTTTTCTAGTATAAACGATCATCGTCGTTCGAGAAGGAAAAAATTCATCGAGGAGGTAATTTTGCTCCTCTCTCTGTCCGTGTCGTGGTAAATAATTAGCAACGGATTGATTAAACGAATCATATCAACTTTATATTATTAGCATTTCTCGAACTGCAACCGATAAGGGACTGAATGAAAAAATGACGTTACCTACATAAACCCAGGAATAATGGGAAAGAACTTCTAAAATTGAATTAATTTCATTTCAATAACTAATGAACGCTATCGATATTAGGTATAGTTCTTTCGCCGAAAAGGTGTTAGGCTGATTGAATTAAACAGATGTCTCAATGGGTCGATTTAATCTTTTTTTTTTTCATTTTTCAATTTCAACAAAAAACATATCCAACCAAACCATACTGAAAATAGGAATAATTAAATGCGTCAACCTGGACATAGAAACCATTGGTTTTTGAGTTGACGCTGATTTTTGGTTTTTCAGAAAGAGTTATAGAAACAAGGAAGAATCGCAACTCAAAATATAATTTTTGACACCTAAGAGTAGTTTCTGTATCCGGGATCATATATGAAGACGTGCTACGATTATTAAACCTCTTGGGTCAGGTAAAATTTTTGTTGAGCACTGAAATCCTCGAAATTACATTTATTTAAAAAAATAGAGAACCTACGGATCCCTTGCCCAGTTTCCAGTTGAATGACACCTGATAAAGCATGATTAGTTTAAAGGGTATGATTGCAACACAACCCGTCAAACATTTCGCTACCCAATTTGAAAAAAAGGTAGTTTTGCTGCTATTTCTACGGTAGTAACGTAGAATTTCAGTTACTAAAATACATTGAAATTTTTGTAGCCGCTACGGTTTTGGCACTCTTTTCACTACCGAATTACTACCCGTCTTTTGGTAGCTAAACTACCAACACGCTATTCAAAGCTTTTTGGTAGCGTGTGAGTAGTATGTTGGTAGTTTGACTACCAAAAGATTGGTAGTAATTCGGTAGCAAAAAGAGTGCCAAAACCGTAGCGGCTACCAAAATTTCAATGTATTTTAGTAGCTGAAATTCCACTTTACTACCTTAGAAATGGCAGCGAAACTACCTTTTTTTAACAAATCGGATAGCGAAATGTTTGATGGGATTAATTTAAACGAGTAGCTACAATACTATTTTCTTACCGATTTATCCTTTCCGAGATCGTGGTTTATAGGAGTACGCCACCATGTTGGGTTGAGATATGGGAATTAAAAGTAATACTTGAGCAAAGAGCTTTTTTTTTTTTTAAACAAATCAGGTAGGTAACTTTTTTGTTTTTTTTTTGGTTTATTATGATGAAAGTAAAATTTTAGGGCACATTTAGCAAATTCATATTCCTCGCCTAGGGGGGGGGGGAGCCTCATAATTTATAATTTGAGAGGAAACGGAAGAAAAACTTGGAAAAATTGAATTTTCCATTTTTTTGAGTGATGTGTCGGAATCTATGTTTTCGGAGGTGTAGGATACGAATTTCAAGATTTTTTCTCTTTGGAACGCAGGGTTGGGTAGAGATGGGGGAGAGAACTTGAACATTTTCAATTTTTCTGAGTTTTATATCAAAATCTATGTTTTTTGAGGGTGTAAAATACAAAGTTGAGACATTTTTCTCTAATGAATGAAAGGTTGAAGCAGGTACATTATGAATGCATAAAGTTATATCTCATCACATCTGATTAGGTACCTACATCTATTCTAATTCAAGCACCTATAATCTTGATAAAATCTGATTTGATCAAAAATAAACAATTGTGATTGGATCTAAAGAAAAAAATCATGGGAAATTAATTCTAGGTCACCCTTGGTCGCATCCCCCTTCTTGAAAAATATTAATTATCTCCAACATGACGTTATCTTCATATCTTCCCACTCTCAACTATCTATTCCATACTTGAAGAAAAATATTAACAAATTCCTATTCCACATCCCGTAAATATAGATTTCGATATATTTCATCACTTGGGAAAATTGAAAAATTCAAATTTTTTCAAGCCCTTCAATCCTTTTATTCCAAACCCTCGAAAACATTAGATTTCTATAAATCACTCGGAAAATAGCAAAATTCGAAATTTTCTAGGTTCTAACTCTCACTCCTAACCCCAAATGCTCATCTTAACTTCTTAACCCTTCATTCCAAAGACAAAAATGTAGCCAAATTTGTATTCTAGGTACGCTCTCAAAAATATAGTTATCGATATGTAACTCTGAAAAATTGCAAAATTGAAATCTTTTCAAATCTCCCCCCCCCCCCTCATCTACTAGTCTTGCACCTTTTCTCTGACATATAACTCAGGAAAATTGAAAAAATTAACGTTTTTTTTCAAATCTATCCCCCATCCCATGCCCTTCCATCCACTCAACCCTTCATTATTGAGAAAAAAATTGCCAAATTCGTATTCTATACACACTCAAAAATGTAGATTTCGACAAATCAGTCAAAAAAATTGAAAAATTTCAATTTTTCTAGCCAAAACCAACAGAATGTACATATAAATATTTATTACTAGGTACTAAATTGCGACTGTATGATAGGCCTACACATTTAAGGTATTTTGGCTACTGAATTACAACCGTTGGCTTATAAATCAACGGTAGTGATTCAGTAGCAAAAATACTGAATGAGGTAAAATAGCTTTACCACTAATCTGCTACCAAAGGACTGGTAGTGATCAGTAGCAAAAATACTGAAACGAGGCGAAGTAGCTTTACTACCAATCTACAAACAAAAAAATTGTGTAAGAGGCGAAAAGTAGCTGTGCTACTAATTTTCTACCAAAAATTTACTCAAGAAAACTGATGGTAGCTTGGCTACGGTAGCTGCTACTAAAAATTTTTTTGACGAAAAATTAGTTGAAAGGGTAAGACTTCAACACAAATCGTTATTTTACCGATTTTTATCAAAGTACAAGTATATTTCCAATTTTTCGAGGAAAAATCGTAACTTTTCGAGACTGAACATGAAAAAATGTAAAATGACTATTGGCAAATTTTTCTCACATTCTCAGATATTTCAATCAATACTGATGAAGATAGGCATAATTCTAGATTCAAGTGCTGTTGGGTTTATATCGATAGATAATTCATCGTGTGAAATTATTTTTGAAGTAAATGAATTGAACAATGAGTATTCATACACTTCCCCTTTCAAGTGCGACAAATTTTTGAAATAAATGTTGTTTTAAAATTAAAAAACAATCAAATGTCATTTGTAGAGATTGCAATACATGAGCACTGAGCAGTACCTAATAAACGAATGAATTACATTTGACATCGAAAACAAATATTTTGGTATTTTCAGATTTGAACCCGAACAGTGGCAGCGAGAGGAGATGAAACCAGGGCACGTGCACCGAGCCCAGATCTCTTTCGAGGGCTCGTAAAATTTAGCCCGGGCTAAAAAAAAAACATGCAGGAACAGAGAATAAATAGAGATTTACTACTATGATTTGAATGGGTGTGCAAGTTTTAAAAAATTAATGAATTTTATGCCAATTTCGTCGAAAAGTAACGAAAAGATGGAAGATTTCAAATTTTTGTCAACTTACTGTTTCAAAAAAAAAAATCATCTTTTTTTTCATCTGAATTCTATAATAAATTCGAGTCCTCATTTTTTCACACAGAATGGAATTTTCAATTGATATTGAGTGAAATTTTTTCACATGAGATTGTGTTAGGCAAATTTAGAATACAATCAAGCAGATATTGAAGAATAGAGATTTTTGCAAAAATTATGTAAGTAAGTTTTCCTTTCAGCGAAGAGATATTAAATAATAGAAATATTTTTGAAGAACTTTTCATTTAGTTCAAAGATTGTAATATTTTTTTCCATTTTTTTGATCTACAAAATAATTGGGCATTTTGTAGCCACTTTGAAACTTTCTTTAAATTTTATTTTTTTCGAGTTTTCTATGCCATGCTTTTATCATTTTTTTTTATCTTGAGAAAGCCGCAGACACAATTACCTGCTGTATTTATAATTATTATTTTGATAATTTTTTATATAGGGTTTTTTATATGAAAGAATTATTTAATATTTTATTATTGCTACTGCAATAATACTCAGTCGGTTTCCAAAAAAGTAGGACTCATCTTCAGTATGTCAAACCGACATACTAAAAAAAAATATTGAAAATGGAAGATGTTGAAAAAGTGGTCTCGAAATATTATTACACTAGAGCCCAAGTCGGCTCTCACCTTCACCGAGCACGAATAAAACCGCTGGAATGTTTTTCGTTCAATTTTAGAATTACATTTCCCATGCATTTCCTTCATTTATTCATTTTGTATTCTATTCTCCTACATTTTTCCACCCTCGATGCCACCTTCAAAACTCATTTCAACGTAACTGACGAAAACAATAGCTAGAAAAAAAGTGAAAAAGAATGAGAAAAGGGCTATGGAAACCCATCCGATTCGACCGTTTATTAGTATTCGAATCTCGAACGTATTAAATTGCCAATATACCGCCTCTAACGTTTCAGTAATTACTGACATTAAAAATGGGTTTAGCAGCTCTTCTTTCCAAACGTTTTGTTATAACGATTCTACGAAATTATATTCAATTTCCAAGCCCAATCGCAAATCACATTCTGAATTTTCATAGTACCTTTAGACCGTAGTCGAAGAACAAAAGGTCATTTGAAATTTTCAAGATTGCATCATTCCCTGACTTGACCCTAAAGTATCCTTCGATTGCCCTTAAAATCTGGCTGCATTCAAATTTTTTGAGAATTTTATTTGAAAAATCAAAAAATAGACCGTCGTCTTAACAGAATACCATTTAAAAAACTCATTTTTCTCCATTATCTCATTTTTCAAAAGATACCCTTACTAGAAAAATGATTTTTCATAATTGGTATTCAGTAAAAAAATCGAAAAAAATTGAGAAAATTTTCATTGAAATGATGATAATAATGATAGGATTTTTTAATCAAAAAAATATCATCGATGGAAGTTTTTACACCATTACTCTCCATTTTGGAATTTTTTTCAAAGTCTGAGGAAACATAAATTGATTTTTTTTCAAGAACGAGAGTATCAGTGAAAAATCATAATCGATGATTTTTTTGGATAAAATTATCCAAAAGTGATATCATTTCAATAAAAATTTTCAGAAAAATAATTCCTTTCAATTTCCACTGATTGAAAAGCATGAGAAAAATTTAGAATCCCTGAAAAAACGAGGTAATGACGAAAAATTGCCTTCAAATAATTAAGAAAAACATCCAATACAAAGACCAATTTTAATAAAAGTATTTTTTCAAAATTAATCTTGGATTCTTTGGATCCTTTCAAAAAAAAAGTTATTACAGATAATGGAGATATCTATGATGATGGAAGGGAAATAAGGAGTAAAATTTTCACTTACTCGTTTCAAGGTCTCGACAATATTTTCGTACAATTCCCTTATTGAATTTTTTGAAAAAATATGCAAAATAATCCACGGCATTCCTCACTCCCTTCCATTTTTCTCACACTAATAGGTTTATGGTAGGTATGTACATACTATGTACCTACTTTTTTTGCAAGAATTCTATCTCCTCTGTCAACATTTTCGCGTTTTCTTCACATCACCAATTCCGACGTGTTCGTCAAAAAAATTTTACAGCGTCGTTGCATTCAATTAATGCAACAAGTGGATTCTCCGGCGATAAAGCTCGCGCCAACGCCTTTACTACATCTCCCTCTTTTCCATTCGCCATAATAATAATATAACAACAATCCGCAACCCGCGTTTCCTTCACTTCTCGTACAGTTTTCATTTCACCCCAAATGGAATAAAAACTAAACGCGTATAGTAGGTTTATTTTTATTGCGATGAGATTGTTGCAATAAAATCAACTTCGAATGAATCCAACATCTACACTATGGGTATTCGTTCGATTATCGTACCCTGGTTTTTTCTTCTCGGTATAATTCAATAAAAATGGATTGTAGATACCTAAACGATTTCTAGGGCAAATTAAGATGATTTTCTGAAACCCACACAATGTATTTGAGTGACGAAACATGATAGAACACACTTTTATCCACCTTTTCAAAAATAGGTTTTCATGTTAACTCGGAAAAAACTATAATATGAAGAAAAGAAAAATTTCGCCTTGTCTAATTACGTACTTTTTCAGTAAGCAGATTTCACTCAAATTCTCACATAAATAAAACTACGATCAAATGTAGCTCACCAGCCTAATTATTCATTGAAATCTCGACATGGGCTTCATTTCAATTTCACAAAAAATTGCTCTAATTCTACTGAAGAAAGGCGTTGAATGAAGAGGCCTGACACCAGATTCGAATTTTAGGAACTGAAATGCTTGAAACTGGCATTCATGATTTATGGGTCACATGAACCTTTTATTTCACGACGTGAACTTGTCATAAATCAATTGGGTATGTGTCGTGATTGGCTGCAATAATGGTCAGTTGTTTATTGTTCATAAAATTAAATTTAAATGATCAAGTTTTTTTTTTTATCAAATCATATTTCGAGTGTTTAAATTTATTAATATGTATTATTGTGTTTAAGGTATAATTACCCATATTATTCTTCGAAATATATTATTTGTTATTTATAAAATATTATTAATTTTTATTTTATTAATTATGAATTTAACAAGTTATCAAACTGAACGATTGAATTATTTTATGATTATTTTTCAATTTTATTATTTTTTATTTTTCAATGGAAGTTTACATCCTGATGGACCCACGCGCAACGGATATGACATGACCAGAAAAATCGTTGATATTGAACTGGCGTTACCATTAATATTGCTCGTTAGATATGGTAAGTATGGAAATTTGAAATCGGGAATGAAATTCAAACGACACATGTAAGAAATAATTCATAGTGTCAAGCTTAATACTCCATTTCTCATTACATCATGAATTGTGAGTGAGAGTTTATGGGGAAAGTTGAAATTTTTTTACGCGATTTTTGGAAAGTGAGAAAATGAAAAAAAAAATGAAATCGATCAATATCTCACGATCTCGCAGAGCCTCGAAGTTTCCAAAAATTGGCCAAAAAAACTACGTGATTTTTTTTTTTTAATTTTAAAAAATACCAAAAGTGGTGAGTATCTTTTTTATAGTTCATTTAGTGACTGAATTCCTTGACTAATGAGCACAATTTTTTTTTAATTTCAACATTTTATAAATTCTATTAATTTTGGTCCATTGAAAAATAGGCCTCAAACACTTAAAAACATTTTCTTGGTAACTAAATAAGCGCTAAAAAGATTTATTTTCGCATTTTTAAAAATTCAAAAAACTTAATAACATTGATCTTTCGGTAATTTTTGAAACTTTGAGGCTCATGATTGGGAGTCGATTTCAATTTTTTTCCTTAGTCTTTCAAAATCGTATTTTTCCAATGTATTACGACTTGACATTCCCTTAAACAGTAACGAGTAAAGAAACCAACCAATCTCGTCAAAGAAGAATATTCGTCACCCGAAATGGAAAAGGAAAACTGTAAATCGACAAAAATTCTTAAAAGCATGCTCCCAGTAAAACCCCAGCAGTCAAAAAAGGACCGAGTAGGCGAGTACCCCCCCCCCTCCAAAAAAAACATGCGACTGTCCGAAATACCAAGCACATTACTCGAAGACCAGCTCGCCACCGACAGAGGCACCGGTTCCCCTAGCTGTAATGCCGCATGCTCGAGGTGTCCACGAAATATATGTTATCCTGGATCAAATATAAAAAAGTTTTCAACCAGAGTTGTTGTGTCGAGTAATGAGTAGAATCTATTTTCTTTTTCTTTTTTTTCAAAAAAAGAAGGAATTACTGAATTGAGTTGAACAATAGCACGTCTCATAAGAAGCACACCTTGATTTGTACTGCTTGCAGACCAGCTTGACCAAAATGAAAATTAAAACAATGAAACGTTACCATATAAACCGTTCAATAGACGTGAAAATAATTTAAAAACAATTCGCATATGTAGGTAAAAGAGTCCGAAATCCACCCAAAAAATACTCATACGCAGAAAACACATTCTCTATAATATTTCTACACTGAGAAAAATGGAGAATGAAAAATGAATAGAAAGTGTTGCAAAAAATTATAAATTTTATTCAAAAAAAATAAATTTTATCCAAAAAAAAATAAATTTTATTAAAAAAAAATAAATTTTATTCAAAAAAAATAAATTTTATCCAAAAAAAATAAAGGGCCTGGTAGGATAAGGGGGTCGAATCTGCCCTGGGAAGTTTTTTTCTTGATTCCAATTTTTCCAAAAGGTGGACCCATCAAGAAAAATTTTTAACAAAATTTTTGGACCCCCACCCCGCCCCCTTTCCGAGATATAGGCAAAAACGTTTTTTCGGGTTTTATTTTTTTTCTCTCGCGTTGTTTTCAAGATAAAAAGTTGAATTTTTGGTGACTTCTTGTCAGTAAGGGGTATAACACAGAATTTTTTCAATTTTTTTCCGATCACTTTTCTTTTGAGTTACGCGGTTTTGAAAATTTTCAAATCGCCATATCTCAAAATGCGACTAGAGTCATCACGAAATTTTTTTAAAAGATGTATTTTGTAGTAGGAATATACCAAAAAAAATTTCAGAATTTTCAGTGGTGGAACGTGGTCAAAAAAATTAAAAAACGCATTGGTATTGCGTAAAATGCGTGAAACATCTCGGGAGCGCGAAACGCTACTCACGGTGACGCAGTGAAGAAGAAACGTACGTTTCGCGTCATCAAAACTACATGTACCTATATGTGCAATAATACGGACATTTCAGGTTTGAAAGTTTAAAATAAGCCCAGAAGGGTATTATTTAACATCCAACGAACTTCCCACTAAATCAGTGAGTATGTTGTACTCTTTTGGGAGGAGGAGGGGTTTCAAATTCGGGTTTTTTTTGGCTATAACTTAAAAAATCCACGCATTTACGAAAAAAAAAAGGTTGAAACAAGAATTGTAGTGCATTAGAAAAATCGAACAATGTTGCTATTCACAATTTCTTCTTTAGGGCGCGGGCGTCAAGGAGCGGAGCTTTTATAACTTAATTTGACCCCTGTATCTAAATTGAGCTCCAAAGGGTGGGAGCGGGGGTTCAAAAATCTAAATTTCATCAAATTTGTGGGCATTGGAATCGACAAGGTGGCTAGTTTAGAGAATTTTCCGAGTGATGATCGCAGTAATATTATAGTGGGTATCATGGGAGGCTCAGATAAAAATTTACGTACTCCCCCCCCCGTATTTTCAACCAGATCACTCGTTCTGTTTCTCATAAAATCTTACCGGCACCAGTGTGAAATTCGGCAAAAAAAATAGTACCTAACTTAAATTACATTTTTTTGAGTCGGAAGGTTAACCAAAAAATCAATTTTTTTTTTCAATATAAGTTATAGAAATCATTCCTCTATTTTTTTAAAATATTAAATGTTGAATTACTTTTAAGAAATTAATTTTTTGTTCAGTTCGAATTTTTTTTGGTTCTAAAATTCCTACATTGCTTGTTTAAACAAGCGACTATCTATTCAAAAAATGTTCAGTAAGTGATTTTGAATAATAAATAACGCGTATATGTACATATAAGCCTGGTATAGATTCTAGCAACAGTCGAACAAGTGGGTTTCTAGGGTTTTGGTGGGAACTGAACTCGATTTTAATAATAATTTTGACCCCTCCACCCTAACTGGATGCGGTAGTTCAAAATTTCAAAAAAGTGAAGGAGCTCTCATAGAATTAGTCTATATCGAGAGATATTTTTGATTTCTTGCAGGAGAGAAAAGAGGTAGATGATGTATATGTATTTTAATGAATTGTTATGAGGAAATACATAAATGTAATATTTTATTTTTAGACCAAAAAAATCTGAACTGAACAAAAAAATTAATTTCTTAAAGTAATCAAACATTTAATATTTTAAAAAAATAGAGGAATGATTTCTATAACTTTATATTGAAAAAAAAACTGATTTTTTGGTTACCTTCCGTACTCAAAAAATGTCATTAAGTTAGGTACTATTTTTTTGCCGAATTTCAACACTGGTGCCGGTAAGATTATGAGAAACCCAGAACGAGTGATCTGGTTGAAAATACGGGGGGGGGGGGGGGGGAGTACGTAAATTTTTTTATCTGAGCCTCCATGATACCCACTCATTTAATATTACTGGCGATCATCACTCGGAAAAATTCTCTAACGCCACCATTGTCCGATTCCAATGCCCAAATTTGATGAAATTTAGATTTTTGAACCCCCCCCCCCCCTCTTGGAGCTCAATTTAGATACAGGGGTCAAATTATTATAAAAGCTCCGCTCCTGCTTGACGCCCCGCGCCCTAAAGAAGATTGTGAATAGCAACATTGTTCATTTTTCTAATGCTCTACAATTCTTGCTTTCAGAAAACCTTTTTTTTTTCGTAAAATGCGTGATTGTAAGTTATAGCCAAAAAACCCAGAAGTTGGAACCCCTCTCCTCCAAAAGAGGGTACAACATACTCGACTTGCTTTTTAAAAAAAAGGGAAGGTTCGTGGATGTTAAAATATACCCTTCTGGCTTATTAAACTTTCAAACCTGAAATGTCCGTATATAATTGCACATAATTAGGTACATGTAGTTTTGAAACGCGAAACGTACGTTACTTCTTCCACGCGTCACCGTGGATAGCGTTTTTCGCGCTCCCGAGATGTTCACGCATTTTACGCATAACCATGCGGTTTTTTAATTTTTTTTGACCACGTCCACCACTTGAAAAATTCTGAAAATTTTTTATGGTATATTCCTACTACAAAAATACATCTTTTAAAAAATTCGTGATTGAATCTAGTCGCATTTTTTTGAGATATGGCGATTTGAAAATTTCAAAACCGCGTAACTCAAAGAGAAGTGATCGGAAAAAATTGAAAAAATTCCTGTGTAATACCCCTTACTGACAAGAAGTCCACAGGAAAAAATTCAACTTTTTATCTTGAAAAACAACGCGAGAAAAAAATAAAACCCGAAAAACACGTTTTTGCTATATCTCGGAAAGGGGGCGGGGTGGGGGTCCAAAAATTTTGTCCAGAAATTTTTTCTTCGATAGGGTCCACCTTTTGGCCTTGGACTCAATTGAAAAACTTTCCATGCAGATTCGACCCTCTTTATCCTACAGGCGCCCTTTTATCCAAAAATAATAAATTTTATTAAAAAAAAGTAAGTTTATCCAAAAATAATAATAACGGGGCACCATTCGCAAAATTAGCAATTTTTATCAAAAAAAATAATAAAATTTATCACGAAATTTGGTAAAGTTTATTGCATAGAAAATAAAGTTTGTCAATTTTGCGATAAATATTATTATTTTGCGATAAATATTATTATTTTTTGAATAAATTTTACTAGTTTTGTGAATGGTGCCTTTTTATTATTACGTTTAATAAAATTTATTATTCATTTTTTTGAGTGTATAGTATTTTCTTCCACATCGAAAGAATGGCCAGCTTCCCACCCAAAGTACCGTTCAGTTTTGGTGACGCCAACACACTGGAGACGATTGATGACATTCTCGAAATGATTACGATCGCCAGTATCATCTTAACCCTCCTGTATTCAAAAGTAGTTTTGAACATTTTCAATTATTCAAAAGCTTCCAATGCACCCAAATTAACTCATACAGTTGAAGATCGAGTTCCAGGGTGTCCTTTATATGTATCTCAGAAATGATTTTCCCTGACTTTTCAAGGTTTTCCAGACCAATTTTTCAAAAAGGTGCCTAGTAAGCAGATGTTTTTCAATTTCAACGTTTTATTAATTTTTTCAATTTTCCTCAATTGAAATTAGTTCTCAGAAATTGAAGATTGAAGAACTTAGTTTCCCTTGTTCCTTTCTATTTTATTTTCGTTTGAACCAATTTGAAGTAAGTATCCATTTATGTCTACCAAATTAATCAACTCCTAAAACCATGTAATTTTTTTTTATCCCATTACGTCGCGTCGCAATTTTGATAATTTGTAGGATCAAAAGTTACATATCACGAAAAAAAATTCACTAAAAAATTTGCTCATCAGCCGAATTATTTATCTACAAGAGACAGCAGTCGAATCAGCGTTTATTTGTAAACATCCCTCGTTAACTATACAGTCGACTCATCGATTGGAAGAATTCGAAAAATCAATCACATTTTCAGTCAACAGCTTAGCCAGGGAATCTGTATCTGTACCAGCATGCCACAAAAATTAAAAGCACAAATGGCGAGAGAAAGATACACTTACACAAGCCAATGTGGGCAACGAAAACTCACGTAAAAGCAGGCTGAAGGGTGAAGCCTCTCGATTTTCGTATACGTACAGAAGGTACAGACCGTGGATGGTAAAGTATATCGAGTATAGATAGGCATACTTTCGTCAGTGTATTGGTGAGCATACGAAAGAAATAAGTTAATGAAAACTGTTGAGAATAAAACGAAGAAGGTGTGTACAAGGATGTTGGAATTAAAGTGGTAACGATGAGAATACGCGAACGTGTTGTGAAAACAAACGGCGATATTTTAAGAACGTGAAATTTTATACTAATTGGATAGAATTCGCAGAGAAGACTCTCTAATCTTGGATATTCTCGGTATATTTTTTTCACCTCTGCTGTCCCTTGCAACGGCTCGTGTTTCGGTCTGCTTTTGAAAACGATTAGGTTTTTGGGTCGCAGCGTGATGCGGTGAGAGCTTTTGGTTGGGAAAAAAATTAATCTAGAAATATTTCGCGCCGAACCAGTAATTTTGAGTATTTTCGCAAATATAAAGTGACGAAACTGGAAAATGTACGTCCATTTTCACAGATTTGCTTTATGAAAGAAAAGGTGTTCGAAATATAGGTCGATACGATGTGAGGTGGTTTGATTTAAAAGATTCGTTTCCTCGATATGGTTTAATTAGAAGGAAAAAATCTTTTTACGTGGTTACGTCACGTACTTGGCCGATGGATTTAGCAGATAATCGAGATTTCCTTCCATCTCCCGCATTCCATTCCCTTTCAAATGACCATAAGATGGGTTAACGATTTCATTATCTTAGCACGCTCTCGAAAACGCTTCATAATTACGTATCACTTTAAAGAGGCTCTCGTATAAAACTTGAGATACCTATGCGCTTAATTTCATTTCATTATGATGTTTTTTCTTATTTACTTTCGTTAAGCTACTCGGATTATTTTTATTGCTTATTGTGTAGTGGAATTGTTTAAACGATCTGTTCCCTTCCTCGTTCGACCTTCTCGAAATTCGATGCAAAATAAAAACTATCATGGTAATTGCCACATTAAATTCGTCTATGCATTTTCAGTCACGAAGCCCCAGAATGATTACAACGCAATTAATCGAACGATTTCGAGTATTAAATGAGCTAGCTATAGGCCCAATAGGTAGGAGTGGTGGGGGTAATTTGGTGGTACAATAGGGATTTATTTTTTCCTCGGATGCTTTAACGTTTGTAAGATGGGCATCCTTTGTGGAAATATTTTTTCTGGTGTTGCAATCTATAGCTGGCGAAACGATCAGATAATGTGTTTTGTTGTCGAGGCGAAAAAGGACTGGAATTGGCGTCATTGTAGGTTTTTTTTTTCATCGACCGACTAAATGGTCGTAGCTTATCTGGTTGAGATTTTATGTGGTGGAGTTGATCCGTTTGCTTGGTGTCGTGTGTGACGGTGTGATTTTTGGAAATTATACAGGTGTCAAGATTTAGCTGTGAGGAGTCTTTATTGAAAATTTATTTCGAAAGTTTGATAATTTATTAACCATTAAAATTAGGTGAAATATCGCAATTACTCGCATTATTATTGGATAGGAGACGCGTAATTGAGAAATTCCACTCGGATAGTCCAGAAATTACGAACAAGATTTCATCCGATGAGTACCGGATGTCAACAAGGTAAGTTTGTAATTCACTCTTCATCTCTTTCTATTTCTGACATAAATTCATATTTCCGTAAATTAACAATCCCTACCATGAAACTCTATATTTTGGCCTCCCTAACGTCGTAATATTTCTTAGATGAAGCTTCGCTCGAACCCGATTAATCTACGCAACTCTTTCTCAAAATGATGATACGAACCCTCTTATTTCCCATCCTAGATGAATGAATATTTTGAAGCGAAAAAAATTTGTTCTCACCTATTAGGAGGCTTAGAGCCGATCTGAAACGGAATTTTCAAAATTTTTAAATTTTTTTGAAAGGGGACGTCATTAAGGAATATAGTTTTTTAGAAAGGCAAAAAAGCACGAAAAAAGCACGAATTTTAATTTTTTAATTTTGATACGACTGGTTGACAAATTTCTCTTCACAAACACAACAAAAAATGGAGAAAATTGTTTAAAAAATCCCAAAATTTTAAGAAAATTAGGTAAATGCATCGACATGTTGAAAATATAAAGGGTATGGCCGGATAAGGGGTGAATTTGGCCCCCGCTCCGATTTTCACTTCATCTCCCTTAGATGGTGGCCCTTGATGTAAAAACATTCTAGAAAAATTTTTGACCCCAAACCCCCTCCCTTTCGAAGTTATGGCCATTTTATTGCATTATTTTCAAGAATTTTTAATTTCAACGGAAATGAAGGAATTTTTTTGTTCTTTGGCACAAAGTTACATCTCGTACAGGTGTATTTATGATAATTTTTTCAACAATTTTGGTGCACTTCTTCATGTTTTTTCGGCTATTCAAAGTTTTTAATCGAAAAAAACACCATATAAGCGAAGAGCGACCACCCTGGAAAAATTACTAAAAAATATGTTTTTTTATGTAGAATTTCGCTGTGTATTTGATTTTGGCCGTTTTTTTGAACTAAGGGCCGAAAATTGCGAAAAACTTTGCAAAAATGTTGTAATTTTAGCTGATTTTTTATATTTTGAGCGCTTTATACAGAAAAAAATGGCTAAATGAAAATACTAATACCATATTCGTGTTCAGCAGGTCAAAATACCCCGATTAACACTCTTTTCGCGATTGTTTTGCTTAACTTCTCGAAATTTACATTTTTCAGAGTTTTCGCCATGAAAAATCAGTGAAAAAAGTAAATTTTGTAACTTCAAGCAAAACTATTGCAAAAAGGGTATGTATCGGGGTGGGAATGTTCACATCTTTTGAACATTGGCATGTCGAGCATGCGTTTTATGACGGAGGGACCTATAACGTTTTTCTGTAACACTCCCTTTTGCTTTTACGACATTTTTTCAGACATGAAGAAACGAAAAAAATTAATTTATTGATAAGTGATCATGATGTAGTGACATAATGACATTATGTTAGATTTGATAAAACTTGAAAAAAATTTGGATAATCGCAGACATAGTAATATCCTGTTGTGCATAAAGTTTTCAAGAAAAGGTTATAAAGTAGGGTATGTTTTGAGATTGAGGATAAGAAAAAAACTGGGAAAAAATTAGGGCACTTTTTCTTTTAGGGTAAAAGCCTTAGATCACGGATATCTTCAAAATTTTACTTACTTTTAGAGATGAGAAAATAGAGATAAAACTTCATAACTTTTTATTGAAACGTCAATGCACATGAATATTTTTTTTTCTATTTTTCTCTTACTTTTTCAACATTTTAAAATGGATACTTTTTCCAGGTAAATTTCCACAGCGCACCATAATGTCGTCCTTCATACTTCAACAACGGGTTGTCGTATGTACAAACCACAAAATATCAATTCTTACTTCTTAGTAGAAGAGTTAGAAGAAATTTAAATAATGTAAGTAATTTTTTTTAAATTTTTTTTTAATTCATCCTAGGTATTAAATTTCAGCTTTTAGACGATTCAACACCCACTGGTCTGATTATATCCGCAATTGCCCAAAGAAGAATAAACCTGAAATTGAAACGGTATATGTATAGTAGGGTGGATCAGGGAAAAAATCTAAAATGGTCCATGAAAATAGATAGTCACTAAGCCGAGTCTACACCCCCTTAAAGCCATACAGAGAAAATTTGGGAGCTAGGGGGAAAAGTTCACTCAAAAAAGGTCTTGCGGTATTTTGAATGTCGATATCTGACGTAATTAGGCAAATTTTCCATTAGTTTCAAGGTCCCTCGCAGTAAAAAAACTAAAATTTTCAACTTTTTAAACCATGGCGAGTCCTAGCGAGCCCTCTAAAAAACGCAGGTTCAGGGGGACCCCCAGGTCTGCACCCCCTTACTTTTCTCATAAATTCTAGCCCTCACCAAAAAAAAGTTCTGGTTGCGCCCCTGACTACCCCAAAAGATCAATCGTAATGAGGAAAGATCTGACAAAAATTTTAGGCCCCTGGCGCACGTATTTTCGAGGGGGGGGGGGGGATAAAACCTTTTCAAACTTCATTTCTTCGTTTTTCGCGAAACTCAGATCACGAGAGGACCGTGGGAAATACGCATCACTGTTCGGGCTCTGTTCGGGCTCAACATAACGGGTGGTCGATTTTCATTTTTTTCACACTGTTGCACCAACTCCAACTCGTTGAAACTAATGTGGTATAATCAGCACTGAATAACACATTTTCTGAACAAAAAAAATGGCGACTACCTCTGAAACTATTTAATAAAATAGCCGCTCAAAATTTTTAAAAACGCGATAGCTCAGTGAAAAATGGCTCAAAAATTTTGAAAAAAATTCTCAGTGTTCCTTCAACTCTTCACCATCAAATTAAAAAAAACACGAAATTTTTATCTGCATTTGGCAAAAAACAAAAAAAAATACAGTTTGAAAAACACATTTTAGCCTCTACCCCAAAAATAAGTGCGCCAAGGGTGCATAATTTTTGCCAGAATTTGTCCTCATTATTGCTGATTTTTTGGGGTAGGTTAGGTCAGAATGTCTTTCAGAGACCAAAACACCATATTTGTCCTGCTATTTTCTTTATAGACTAGATTCGTTCGTGATTTTTCTGCAAAACCGTTTCTCGAGTAACTTGAGCTTTTAAAAATTTAGAAACTTTGGCAATACGTCTGCGTTTTTTTCCCCTAGTCAAACAAGGAGGGATAATTCCACGTAAAAATAAGGAAATTGGGTATAAATTTTGGTTAATTCAAACGATAAATTAAACAGGTAATAACGTTATCTGAAATAGCCAGCAGGTAACGAGGTTATACCTTCGCTGTGCTCGTGCTGTTTACTTTAGGCGTCGACGCGGAGCAGAAAGTATACGTAAACATTCGTCAGGGGTAGGGGTATCTAAATTGTTTTTAATTATTAATTCGTATTTATTCGTCGAATTTATAAAACGCTATTTAAATGCTTTTAACGTAAAAGTGTCTTTTCCGCCATGGGGAAATTTAATATAAATTCTCCTCCGTCCTCTCGAGGTTCAGATTCAGATACGGTCGAACAGATAGAAATTTCAAGCTGAGGAAAAAATCAGAACGGATGTCGTGTTCCTGGTGGATTTTTTTTATTAGCGAGGCCATTGGGAAGGTGATCTGCTAAAGACAATATTTGATATCGTATTTGATTCATGTTTACAAACAAGGGTATAAAAATGAAAAGTAAACCGGCGTTTGGAAGAATGCGAGAGGCTATAGAAAAAATGATTTTTCCACGTTTAAGAAAAATATTTTCCCGTTTGGGTAACATTTTAACGATATGATATGCCGAGTAAAAAAAAAAACGAAAGAAGAAAAATTCTTATTCATTCCGGTTTGATATTTCTATATAATGGTATGCGTAGAGTGTGTACGTACATCGCACATAAGAATATTTATGGCCAGCCGAACCAACTTAAGGAGGAAAAAAATTCTCAAATCAACCGCGAGCAACGTATACATGTATGTTAAGAAAATCCCCAATCCGTGGTTTCGCGGCGTGAAAAAATATAGAAAATAACATTAAAATTTGCCAACGAATAAAGCGTGTAAAAACTTGGAGTAATAAATCAAAGTGCGCATATGTGTTGGTGTGTGGTACACTGTGATACGGGATCTGTGTACAGGACGCATGGCGAATAGAACAAGAACAAGCAGATTTATTTTTCGTTTCACGCGAGATAAAACTCTTCGAATGTAAAAAGTTGCTATAAATTTCACGCCATTTCAGCTTGTAAAAAATTTTCATTATATTTTCGAGTTTTTGCGAAAGTACAGAAGAACAAAGTCAATTGTGGTTTGTGTATGGTGGAATACTGCCGTTGGCTAGTTTTTCTCTCTCCTTCGGCGTGTTTTTGTTTGTGTTTGAGGTTTGATGTGAGCGATTATGCACGAATTTAGGTTCACCAAAGGGCGCGGATTTGGAATTTTTTTGGCCGAATATAAGAGAAGAGAAATGGATTAAATGAGGCGTCGTTTGGCCGGATTTTCTCGTTTATTGGCGTGTGTGAAAATTTTATGGAAATTTTTATCGTTCGGATGGATTCAATATTTGAATTTGGATGGGTACGTAGGAGGAAAAGGGGAGGGTGAATTTTCGTTTTCGAGACGGACTCAATTTCGAGAATGAATTATTTCCCCAATTTGAGATATGCACTTTTATTACTTTATCAATGATGGATCATGATGTAGGTACAATTGATATTCAGAGTTATTCTATCATTCTGAATCAGTGAAAAATCACCGATACATAGTCAAACTTACAGCTTAATAGTGAAGAATCCGAAAAAGTTTGAGCATTCCACCAATAAGAATCAAGGGTAGGAATCTTCAAAGATGCACTTCTTTGTCATTTTTGGATCACCCCCCCCCCCGATATTTATGAAATTGATTTCGAGGACATTTCGGAATCCCAGAAAATTAAGGGATTTTCCAGTACTGTAGAAAAGTCCATAAAACTGATCCAAATGAACTTCAGCACCTACAATCACGGACTACCCATATTGGTGACCTATTTAATCGATTTAAGCGGATACAATTTTCCAAGATTCGTGACTATCAATTCAAATTTACATTTTTTGATAGGAAATTTTTCTGGAATCAGGGTGTCCACTATATCCCTGACTTTTCCAGCTTTACCAGACCAATTTTTCGAATTTTTCCATACCTTTCAAGTATGATATTCGTAAACCGGGGGAGGGAGGGGGGGATGTACTAACATTCTGAAAATTTGTATAAAAATATAAAATACATGGGGTGCAACGAATTTTTTTTCAAAATCACAACATTTAAACTAAAAAAAGATCCAAATTCAATTCTGAAAATTTTTGAACTCACACAACACCACCTCACCACAAAAATGTGAAAATTTGAATTAATTGAAGAAAAAATTTCAAATACAAAAAAAACTAATGATTTGAGGCAAAATTATAAAGTTTTGAAAAATGAAACAAATTATGCCAGGATGTCCACCAAATCAAACTAATAAAAATTCGGATTTATCTGGACTGAAAATTCAGAAATTTCTTGACATTTTATTGCCTACCCTCTCCCCTTCCCTCCTTCCAAAAATGAAAATAACTGGAAAACAGTCAGAATTGCAGCACAGTAGGTCATAAATCAGTGGAAAAAATGTTCACTGAAAGAAAACGGTGAAAAAAATTGCTGGAAAATCAGTAAAAATTCACTGAAGTCAGTAAAATCTCTAAAATTTGCTGGAAATCAGAGAAATTCTTTGAAAACTCAACGAAAATCCGCTGAAATTCGAAGAATTTCACTAATTTTCCATTTGCTGCAATTCTGACTATTTATCAGTGATTATTCACTGATTCAAAATGAGAGAGTATAAACATGTTGAGCCCGAGCAAAGCGAGAGCGAAAATTGGGTTTTCCAAAGCATAGCCAATAATTCCAAATTCTGTTCCATTTCCTCTCATTTTTTTCAAAATCGTATTAAAAAGTAAGTTTCTAAAAAACTTTGGTTTCAAATAAATTCTGCAAACATTTTTTTTTTTTTTAATAATTCATAATTTATTAGATAAGTATTTAAATATCAATTTTATTGGACATTACGGTCAACAAAAAATTATGAATAAAAAAATCAGATAAAAGATGTAAGGTAAAAATATGGCTCGAGCGGAGCGAGGGCGAATTTTTTTTTAAAAATTCAAAATAAAATAACCAAAGAAACACTTTTTCAAGCAATTGAAGTATTTTTTTGTATTTTCAAAAAATTCCAGAGAAAGTTCCAAAATTCCCTACTTTTCCCGGTTTTCCATGGTCAAAAAAAAGGTATGCACCAAAATTCAGGGGGTTTTTTCGTTGATCAGATCAAATGTTCATATTTTGCAGGGCGATAAGATAGTTTTGAAATTTCAAAAATTCGCCAAAAATTCAAGAAATTAACTTCAGCACTTGAAATTTGAAATATGGGGTTTAGTTTCGTTTGGGATCAAAATTCTGCGTTGAGTAAGGATACCTCGTTATCTCCCTTGTTAGTGTTGAAATTCTAAATACGTTTCATTGATTGTTATTTATTTTCACTGATTATACAAATAAGAGAACAGGTGCAGCACAGAGAGAAATCAGTGAATAGATTTCAATGAATACAAATTCTGGAAAAGAACGCCGAAAAATCATAAACCGCGATTATACTATACTTATCATTTACAGTAATTTATCACTGATTCAGAATCGAAGAATACTTGAATCTCAAAAATGAACTGATTTGGTAATTGAGATTTTTGAAATTTCAGGTACTCCCCAGGTTCAAGAATCGATGAAAATCATCGAAACATGGTCAAAAATGCAACATTAGATAAAAACCAGGGTGTCTAATTGACCTTATGAATTTTCATGACTACGACTGTTTTCGTTTTTTCATGCCACCAATTTCTCAAAAAAATTATCTCAACACGGCCAAAAAACGAAGAAAATTATAGAAAATTCCAGGAATTTTTCATTAAAAAAATCACTACTTTTCATGACCTTTGAGATTTTTTTTCAAAATTCTAGACTTTTGTAACTTTTATGACCAGCAGACCCCCTTAAAATGAGTGGAAAATCTCTAGAAATAAATCTGTAAGAAAAATAATAAAAAACGTGAGCGAAATTCGCAACAAATTATAATATTTCCAACAAAAAAACGGCTACTTTATCTGAAATATCGATGAAAATTTTCTGAAAATCAGTGATTTAACTGATTTTAAGCATTCAAAGAGAAGTTACTAAGGCTCTTTAAAAAGTCAAATTTTCAATTGATCAATACGAAGCTGTGCCTCAGATTAAACGAAAGCAACCTGACTTTGGTCAGATGTTCAATACGCGACTCAGAAGTTCAAGAAGAAGCAGCCGAGGTGATGTTCAAAAATTAAAATTAGGTAAATTTTTTTTCAACAATAAACTTTGAGTTTTACTTATTTTTGTAATTGTAGAAATTCACCGTTCGAATGAAGTTTTCTAAACTATAGTTTAGAAAACTTCATGTCACGTCATCAAAGCTTTCAAGATATTATAGACGGAAAGAAGCATTAGAAATTTGAAAAAATTCTACTCATGATTGTAGAACTCATTTATGGAGTGATTAAGAATAGGAAATGCACACAATCAGAAAAAAATTATATTTTGAGGGCCACCAGTTGCAAAAAATCACCCGCTCCTTTGAACTCAGAAGTAGCCGATCTTAAGCAAAGTTTAGTTTTGGTTCGATATACGAATACACCTGCGGTAGAATTTCGGTTTGGTTTGATTTCTTGGAACAATGCATATTTTAGATTTGATTTCAGTAGCTATAAAAGTAAAATTAATTATTCGGGGTGGTCTTTTTGAATTTTTTTCGAAAATTGATGAGGAAGTAACAAGGAAGTTATGCTCAGACCCGGAAACAACATGGTAAAAATTTCACATCTCTGACTTCACATTTATCCAAACCTACCGAGCTTTTCAATCTGACCATGTTCAAAAAATTTTTAATTTAAAAAAAAGAAAATTTATAAAAAGTTTTCATTATGGATGACTTTACCCAAAAATACCACAGCATCTGTTTTTCGAATTGATCCTACTTTTCAGAAGTCTTCAAAAAAATTGAAATGTTTTTCCAATATTCAGCAAGAAAATATTTCTCATTTTTTAAAAAATATTTCCTGAAATTATGTTAGACTAAACATTATCAGCGACTTTTTTCCATCATTAACCCTTGTCCTTGTAATTTTTTCAATTTGAAGAAAAAAATATAGAAAATTGGAAAAAGCGAGGAAAATTGGTGTTTGAGTTGAGGTTCTCCCTCGACTCTATTCCTTCTGAAAACCCAAAATCAGGGTCAACTCAAAAACCAATTTTTTACACCTAAGGGTGGTTTCTATATCCAGGATCACATATTTACACCAACATCATTTCTGGAGAAACTGTTTTAAAAAAATTATTTTTTACCGAATATTGAAAAAACACGAAAAACTTGATATTTCTCGAAGGCAATATTGTTGAAGGAAGTAAAAATTAAAAATAGGCGCCAAAGGTAATTTTGGGTAAAAACATACCTACCTACAAACTAACACCATTTTTCAGAACATTAATTTTTTTCAATTTTTCAACTTTTTTTTGAACATAATCAAATTTTAGACCCGAAGGAGGGGGGATGAATGTGCAGTCTGGGATTGAAATTCCCACTCCCAACAGTTTCGGACAGAGTTCCGGAACAAACCCCTGAGCATTTTTATTTCAAGAATTTATATTAGATAAAATGTCGTCTATTTCATTTTCCCATTTACTGAAATTGTCAAAAAAAAAATTGAAAATAAAAATCATTCAGTATTATTTTGCATCTTTGCGCCCTTCTCTCCCCTTTCTTCACAAAAAATGTTCAAACTATTTTAAATATGCGAAGTCAAAAGTGTTCAACACATTCGCTCTATTCCGATCCTAATCTGTCATCATCGTTCATCTTGAACCCAGTAAGTCTATCTGATCAGTAAAAACCCTCCCCTTCTAACTTTTAACACCCTTCACAATCCAACCATTCTTCACAAAATATCTCATCTTTTCATACTCATTTCTCGCCACAAAACCAAAGTAACAAATGCGACGCACCAGGAAACCCCCTGCCACTCTTCAAACCCATCTCGGCAAATATCGAAGAACTTACCAAGAAAAAAAACATACGAAAACCTGCAGCACTCGCCAAGACGACGAACCTAGGTAGGCGACGCAACGAGAAAGGACATTCTTGGAAAACTAATTAAACTTAAAAGCTGTCAACTTTCAATGCCGCATAATTCTCTCTGTCGTTTTATAAATTTTAATTAATACTCAGTCAGCTACTACTACATTATAATAAAACATTAAATACGGACAAATATTTTTTGTAAACACCAAATTCTTCAAATTCGCCAAAAGCACCCGGCCCCCGTCTCTTCGCACTTCGTCCGACTGCAAAACAAAAGTAATTAAAAAGCTATGCTTTCGAGCCGCCTGCGGAAAACGATAAATACTATATTCGAATTTCGCGCTGCGAAGTACGAGGCGAGCCATTGCAACGCGGAAAAATTCTTCTTCCAGTTGCCGACGTACAAAAGCTATCTATAATGACGATAAAAGAATATTCCCTTCGAGTGCTTAGCCTAAAGTAACGTAAATATAAGACGAGTATAAGTGTTGCAAATATGATAATAGGAATTCAAACTTCGCCGAGAATGTGATAAATGAAAACAAGTACGTAGCTTTTTAGTCCCCCCCCTCGCTCTTTCTCTTCTCGCAGCTTCGTGCGTTCCATTCGTTCGCAAAAAGACAATTCAATTTTCGTCCCACGTTAGTCAAAAGAGGCACTGGGTGCGGAATCCCACCTCCCATTCGACGACCAATTTCGCCATTCAACCTGGAAAAATAAACGCCAGCGTTGTAAAGCGAGAAATTTTATTAATGCAAATTTACCCGTAATTGAGGTAAGCTTTTCCTTATTTGTAATTTAAATATATATAGAATTTTTCTCCTCGACTTTTTTTCATTCGGTCGCAATTCCCCCCTTCTATGCGCGTTGTGCTAGTGAAACTGAATTTTAGAAATTTATATTGCAAATTCTAATAGGTACCTACGTAACATGGATACAACACCCAACACACATCCTAGCTAAACGAAACACGAGCTGGGGATGTAATTTAGGCGAAAATTCGTTATGTTTATACCTTAACCGTGCCATTTTCGCATTCGCCTGCGAACAGCCAACATCCACGGTATGGACAAAGAAGGAGGTTTTCTTTATCAACCTGTAAATTTATTTTTGAGAACCTCGCTTACGCTTATACGACGACACGAAGATATTGCGTTAGAAACGATAAAATCTCACGTTCTCAAAGTATCGTTCTACTTGCTTTTTTTCCTCGTCCAAAAAATTAACTTTTTTCAAGCACGAATTTCTTTTTTATAAGTTCAAACTTGTACAAAGGATTTTATAGCCCCGAAGGAGAAAAAAATTCCCACCCATCCGGCGACAATTTTTTTTTTCACTCAACTGACCAATGTGTCGACTATTCATGTAAGACCAGTCTTTTGAGAATTTTTTAGTGTATTTTATACATTCGTATACTTTCTGCGAACTCTTGATCTTGGAGCTCAACTTTCTGAAATTTTGCACGCGCAAACAAACACGTATAACTCGTCGACTCGGAATATAACATTTTTATAACGCTCATTTCGTGTATAGTATGGTATATACGTCACCGCATCTGGAGGAAAAAACATAGCGACTCGGATGGCAGTTCAGCCTACGTTGAATATTGAAGGCGTTACGAGATGTCAACTTTATACGTAGCCTTTTCAAAATTCGGTATGGACTAAATTTGCGATGAAACTTTTTACTTATATGGCGAAGGAAGTAAGAGAAAAAAAGGCAGGAAACCATAAATATTATTTTACATATTTACTTATCCAAAAAATACACACGATATAACAACTTCTGTCTAACTGGATACTTCTTCAATTTTTCTTTTTTTAAATTCATACGTGTAGTACGAATACAGGGTGTGTCGAAAATGCAATCACCATAGCGGGCTTCTGGGCTATACTTTCTAAAATTATAATTTTTGCAAAGGAAGGGCGATGAAAATACTCGATCTACGGTTGATCTGTGGGGAAAAGGTCATTCGGAGCTGAGGTTTATTTCGATTAATTTTTTATAAATTATAGGTACCAAAATTGTATAAAAAAACAACTTGAAAAAGTTGTAGAAAAGAAATTGAGTATAACAGATGTTTGTATTTTGAATACCCAAATGGATAGACTTGGTGGGAGGTGGATTTACTTCGCAGGGTCAGAAAAAGTAAATGGGAATGGGCTGGTTATTAGGATAAAAAATGGTAGATGGGGTGACAAGATCCTCAGAGTGGCGCAGGACTAAGCTGGGGCGCAGTTAAGTGAGATCTTTGCCCAAAATTTGGGCTTGATTCTCTAAAGCCGGGTCCACACAATCAATTAAGATGGACAAACCAGTGAGTTAGTCAATAAATTGGAACGAGTGGAAGCAATAAATATCCATCAGCTTTTTAATTCCAATGATTGAAAAACAATACAGACATCGGTTTGATGGAATTCAAGCCTATTTGAATTTTTTTTAGAAGTTCAGTGAAATTTCTACCTTGAGCGCATGCGCAAAATTGCTTTTACGCTGAATTTTTTGGCATTTTTTATTACTTTTTTTGATTTCACACATTTCTTAGATCTGTTTGTGATCCTTATTTTTACATTTGAAATAATGTCGCATAAAGAACAGTGGATAATTGAATTCGTCGAATGATACCAGACTTTTTAAGAGTAACTCAATCAATTGGATGTGTGATAGTTCAGTCCTTAGGTTCATTTAATTATCTCTTGACCCGCAATTTACAGTTTATGATGTCAAAGTCAACAAATTTTTACTCTTTGATTGACAAATACGCCGATCAATATGAAAAGTTTAAAATATCAGAGCAAATTTTAAAAAAAATGTTTTCAATGATCAATACGGCAGTTGTAAAAAATGGTGGCGGCTCTGTTTACATGCTGTTATCATTCTGGAAGTAAAATTCTCCTAATTTGATTAGTCAGTTCATGTGACATAATGAGACATTTCTGACCATCACCAATCAGAATTGTAGAAAATACCTCCAGAACGATAACAAAAAACTTGACTGCTCGATCGCCATTTTTTACAACTGCCCTATAGTGATAACATGTATTTTTATTCTGCTTTTTTTATTCATAATCATGGCATCAGAGGAAACTTGTGGCTTTTTTGGTAACAAACATAATGTGAAAAAGTGTGAAAAAAAAATCTAATTCAAAATGGTGTAATTTTCCACATTGTTAAAGAAAACAAATAAAATTTTAAAAATGGACGGCCGTGCCGCATAGTACATAATGGTGAATTTTTTGTTTTGAACTGTTCAATATTTTATATTTTCAATCGCCAAGTAACAAGTATGTACTTGGTAATTAAAAATATGAAATACTGAACAGTTCAAAACTAAAAATTCACCATTGTGTACGTAATCAAAAAAATATTAATGAACCCATTTTTGTTTTCTTCGTTTCTTTGCCTCTTAAATAGAATATTTTTAATACAAAAAAGAGTTATTCAAATTATGTATAGTATGAGCTGCACAGAATCCTGCAAAAATATATTCATCAATGAAAAAATTCTCACCCTCCCCTCCCTATACATCCTTATGATTGCTTTAATGGTGAAAAAATATTCTACAAAAGTAACTAAATACCCCAAATCACAATTACCCTACCCTCAATAAAAATAGTCTCACAGTAAACTACTTCAGAACCTATGTCAGTGAAAAATTTACAATTCCATGCCCTCAGAAATCAAAAATTTTAAACCACTGAAAAATTCAAAAATTCACTAAAAAAAAATGGTTGGAGATGTGTGCCTTCTACACAGTGCAAGAGTTTATAGAGCATACAGACATAGAGTCTGTTAACTTGCTTCCCCTTAGTTTAATCTTCCATTGTCCTTTTAAAAAAGTTCAACGATGTAGCGTCCAAAAAGGAACTTATGTACACATTAATAATCATAAATAAATAAATAAGTTTATCCAATTCACACTTTTTCACACTTTTTCACGTTGTGAAAAATGTAAAATCATGAATGAAAATTTCACGCACTGCGCTATAATGGCACGTTTTAATTGACCAATCACAGCACCTCTAGTACAGAGATGGACAAAATTTGAAAAAATGAGAAAAATTGTGAAATTACTACGCAATAGTAATCATAAGCATTCTGATTGGCTGCTATATTGTGCCAGAAATCGCCACAACAAGTCTCATAAGTGACAATGTGCCTGGAAATGTGAAATTTTGCGCAACGGGTAGATTTTTGAAAACTTGAAAAATTAATTTCCAATCATTTCATCAATTTATCTTATTTCCTGACAGTATTTACCATTCCCTTGCAAAATCTAAGGTATTCACCTATAATATTTACATTGTCAATGCTTTCTTCGTCGGAAAAAAAATCAGAAGCCTTGATTTTTGTTGGTAAACTAGTACATAAAGTCTGCTGTCGTCACAATTACCCTGCTTGACCTTTCGATTTGCATAAAATGTCACATTTGAAACAGAAATTAAGCAACTCCGAAAGTTTCTCCTATTCCCCTACAATTTCCTGAGAAAAATTTTCATTTTCACCATGAAAATGATTTCACTCAAGAGAAACAGTCGAAATAACCTTACACATTTTCAGGGAGTAGGTAATATACTTAGGTAAGAAAGTATTTTCATTTTTGATGATCTGGTGTGTCACCGCTTTTGTATTATTCAATTTTTATTTCTATTAGAATGGCATGTTGAAGTATTGTAACTGTACATTAGAGTGTCCCTTATTTATAATTGGTGGGGAAAAAATGGGATTTTTTTCGGGACCCCTCCCTAGTTTGGTGCCATTACATAAGAAAATATCACAAAAAAAATTTCAGCCCGATTGATGCATCTTAACCCGTGCCTAAAAGCCCATTTCTAAAAATTGAAGAGGCGCGCTCGAGCTCATAATACTCCACTACGGGCACACAGCAACGAACCCCTAAAAACACCCCTACTGACCTGGCGGCTTTAAACTTACGCCGAAGGTATGAAAATGCAGATAGAACTTTCGGGTTTGCGGAATTCGATTCCTTACAAAATTTCGAATCAAACAAGAATTTTTTCATATTTTACAAGCCCAGGGGAGAGGGGGGAGCGCGAGGATATTGAAGTGTGTGATTAAAAAAACCAACTAACAAAATTGAAATATAATATTTCAAACAGATTTTTCGGGGGAAAAAACTTCTAGCAGGTATTCAGAGCTTCTGAATCCAGTTCTGAGGTCATTTTGACTTCGAACTATAACCAATACCCAAAATGGGCTCATATGGGGAGGTGGCAGGGAGGGGCCAACTCGCAAAATTCTCATAATTATTGAGTGCGGCATCAAAATTCTTGTTTTTTTCACCTGGGAGCCCGTTTTCGACGTTCCTTCAACAAAAACCCCAAAATGGGCTCATAGGGGAGGTGGTCAAGAGGAGTCAAATATAAAATTTTCCATAATTATCGAGTGAGGTATCAAAATCAATGGGTTTTTACCCGGAGAGTTCATTTCCTACGTTCCTTCAACAAAAACCCCAAAATGGGCCCATAGGGAAGGTGGCGGCGAGGGTTCAACATAAACAAATTTCATAGTAATCAAGTGAGGTGTCGAAATATATGTTTTTCAACCCCCAGGATCTATTTCTTAGGTCATTTTGACGCCTAACTCAAGCAACGATCCCTTGGGATGGGATTTTCCCCGCTCCTCTCCCCTAAATAAAAAAATTGATAAATGCTTAATTGAGCAAGTGGATCAGAATTATCATCAAATTCGTATTATTTTGCTTCTGTATTCTTATTGTATTTTTTCACAAGTTTTTGCTACTTTGTTATCTTATCCCTTATTTGATGGACGAGTCGAATATTCTCCAAGTCTCAATGTCTTTTGTATTTTCTTCCATGTCTCCATGTCATTTGTATTTTCGTTGTTTTTTGATGAAGTTTATTTTATATAAAATAAGTATCGAATTATTTTTCAATATCATTTTAAAATTTGTTTTGCGATGGAAACGAGAGCAGAAGATGGAAGAGAAAGACAACGCATTGAAAGTTTTTTTCTAAATTAATCTTATAAGTAAAGCATCATGTCATTTTTTGTTTCAAAATCGACGAGGAAGAAGGAAGATAACGACATCATTTTGGTTCAAGAAAAAGAGCCTATCCTCCTTCTGCACACTTTTTTGTTAGATTCCAGTAATGATAATATGATAAAAATTCACAATAGTTTAAATAAACACTCAAAAAAATAAAAAAAATTATTTTGAAAATATAATAATAACGAGTTACCATTCAACAAAAATGCTTCAATTACCGTAAATCAATTTTTATATAAATTTTATTTTTATGCAATAAAATTTACCAATTATCGCGATATGGGGTGCGTTCAGCTTGAGTTTACACAATTTCAAATCATCAACAAATTTTCAACATGTGCAAATTCGTTCATTTCATTTTAGTTCTGAAAATTCAAAGTTTATTGGCTGTGATTTGAAATTCGAAGTAAAATGAAAAATTATCAAATTACTACAAATTGTACAATTTTGTAAACATAAAACCTGTAGTAGCCAGTAAATTTTGGTGAAGCGAGAAAATTAAAAATTAAATTTAAACGAACAGAATCTTTCAGGAACGAAAAAATCTGATTGACTACGCTTTGTTTACACACTATTTCAATTTGTGTAAACACATTTTCAAGCTCAAGCTGAACGCACCCAAGTATTATCATTTTTAGAATAAATTTTCCCAATTTTGTGAATGGAGTCCTATTATTATTATTCTTGGATAAAATGTATTATTATGTTTTTTTTTTTCAGTGAAATAATAAATCCAGTTTGAGTAGTCACGTGTCTTAATTTTTTTAAATTACTCCCACCGGAGAAGGAGAAGCAGCAAATCGGATACAAGTTTTGCTATAATTATTGTCAATGCAAAAAAAAAATGAAAATGAAATCAACCGAGAATCGGTAGGAGATTCGAGTAAGTAATTTTATTTATATAAAGGGTCCTCCCGGTTAAGATAGGTGAATCGGCCTAAGAGCTACTTTTTGAAATTGACCATCAGACATTATTAGGGACCCCAAAAAATAATTTTAGGCCGTATTTTCAATCCCCCACCTCACTCCCCTTCACCCCCACCCGCAAAATGTCGAATTTTCGTCAAAAAATCCTATCTCGGAACCTAATGAACCAAAAATTCTGAAATTCATGTGTTGTATACGGGGAGTGGTGACCAACTTTTGAGAATTTTTTCAGATTTTTTGCACCGCCTTCTAGCCAAAATCTCACTTTGAAAACTTAAAATTGTTCTAATTTCGAAACTGAAAGACATACATTTTTTCTTTTTGGCACAAATATAGTCCTACCTTGGTACAATAATTATAATGATATTTTTTTCAGATTTTTACAAAAAGTCGCTGAATTAGAACAACAGCTTGAAGATCGCGAGAAATATACGGCCCAACTCGATGGCCAAATCGAGATGTACACCAGACAAATTTTATTTTTAGAAGATGACGCAGAAAATCAAAAACGAAAGATCGACGAACTTGAAAACCGTTGTGAAGCGCTCCAGTCATTGAGAAATAAAAGATCGCCGCCATCGTTGAAAAAATTGCAAATCGAGTCGCCTCAGCCTAAATTCGAACCGATGGATGAGCAATAGAACGAAAACAAAGGAGAAATGATCGAGATTGATGAAAGCGATGAAGAAGAGCCGAATACGAAGCAGGTTAAACAGGAATCGAAGCAGGTTAAACAGGAATCGATGGAAACTGATTCATCCAGTCAAAATCAATCGAAAGTCAACACAACGGTTGCAGTTCCGAGAATTGACACCGACCATAAATTTACGTTCTGGTTCTCTAATTCGCCCATGTGTGTGATTCCGAAAGATCCTAAAAAAGTTCCAAAAAAGAGAATTGCGCATCAATCCAACGATTGTTAAGAAATCAACATCCGAATTTTCTGAAACCAAAACGCCTACTTCGGAGTACAGTCAAAAAACTGCTTCTCCTTCGCCGTGGAAATCTGCCAACATGAAAACAGATGGCGAAAGTGAACCGACCCCAAAAGCGAAGAAAACGACCACGAAACGTTCCAAAAAGAGTAAGGCCAAAGCTAAAGCGAAACGAAGAAGACCGGATCTCGAAACAGATGACGGTAGCTGTAGTGAATAATTTATGTAATTAATCGATGCCGATTTACAGAGGCGTTGATCAATCGCCGCTTCGTTCAATCGACCCTTCGCAAATTTCGATGAAAAGTGAGCCGAAAAAATATGTGCCATCAAAAATAGAACCGAAAGGTATCGTAAATGAAGAAAATCGACGTTCGCGAGAATCAGAATTAGACAAGGAATTGATTCGAATTTCACCGTACAAATATACCAACGACTTCGTAGATCCATTTCGTATAGCCACTTACAAAGGTGAAAAAATATACATGTTGAACGATTTTGCTTGCATTGGAAATGGCCTAGGCGAAACGATTATTGATTCGGAGCTCATAACTGAAAAACGCAAACGGTTAACACGTTCACTGCCAGCTACGAGATAACTCATAGCTAGCAAATTCCAGGGCTATAGAAGGCGATGCAAAAAAATCTTAAAAAATTCTCAAAAGCCGGTCACCACTCCCCGTATACAACACATGAATTTCAGAATTTTTGACTCATTAGGTTCCGAGATAGGATTTTTTGACGAAAATTCGACATTTTGGGGGTGGGGGTGAAGGGGAGTGAGGTGGGGGATTGAAAATACGGCCTAAAATTATTTTTTGGGGTCCCTAATAATGTCTGATGGTCAATTTCAAAAAGCAGCTCTTAGGCCGATTCACCTATCTTAACTCCAGAGGGGTACCCTTTGTAAGTTTTAAATAAGTATAGGACTGGGTTTTTTTACTTTCTTGAAACTTTTTCAATGTTGAAGAAGATTCTGGGTTCTTTATACAGAATTATTCCATGAAAATTATGAAGAACGTTTTTTTTAAATCTTGCTCATGATGATATGAGTATTGAGTAAGCAATATTTTTTTTAAAAAAGTTTTAAATATCTCTTTGAAGAAAGGAAGGGGAGGGGGCGGGGTTAAAGGGATGAAAGGAGATAGAAAGGGGTGAAGCCTGGCATGGGGAGGGACAAGCGGCATAGCTGCTCCAAAGGTGCCAGATCTCGGGAACCAACTGATGAACAGGCTTGGGTCGTTCGTTCATGTTCACGAACGAAACACCAAACTGAACTGAACGAAATGAACGAACGAGTTTTTGAAAATGAACTGAACGCGAACGATGAACGGCTCAAAAAAAGAACGGACATGAACGAAACGAACGAACGAGTTTTTGAAAACGAACTGAACGTGAACGGTGAACGGTTCAAAAAAAATACGAAAATGAACGAAACGAACGAACGAGTTTTTGAAAACGAACTGAATCTGAACGTGAGCGGTTCATATAAATGAACTGAACGTGCATAACGTTCATTTTTCGTTCATTTTTTCATACAGACGCTGAAAAGTATTGTTTTCATGGAAAAAGAGCAGTAAGTGAACAAAAAATTTGTTCAAGTTCTGAAGTTCATGAACGAAACGCTGAAATGAACTGAACGGCAAAGAACGAACGAAAATATTGACAAACGAACTGAACGTGAACTGAATGTTTTGTTCCTTTTTTGAACTGAACGAAATGAACGAATGTCCATTTACAAAAACGAACTGAACGCAAACTGAACGTTTTGTTTTGATTTTTTGAACTGAACGAAATGAACGAACGACTATTTACAAAAATGAACTGAACGAAAACGAACGAACGTGTGAGATTTTCAAAACGAACTGAACGTGAACGTGTTCACGAACCATCCAAGCCTGCTGATGAACCACCTATTCTTTCCATGAGTCAATAAAACAGTAAGACAAATTTAGATTTTCAGTGTTCAACATTCAATAAAAATTAAGTATAGGTACACTTGAACCTGATAGTGTTGAATTTTCAAGTGCTACAATTTCAATCTAAAGGTAGAAAAATTAAACAAAAGGTACTCACCATAGAGGAATATACTTTTGATACATCCCAGTTATCGACTTCAGTTGAAATACAGTTGGAAGTTTTTGATGAATATTATTGGTTATGCGTCGGGAAAAAATGCCTATACCTATGTGAAGTGCATTTCACAAGATACTTATACAAAAGTTTTTCGAACTATATTCGAACTTCAAGGATACACATTTTAGCTCCTGAGAGTTACAGGAGATAATGAGTGAAAAGGCAAAGATGTCAAACAGCAAAAATCATTACAAAACACGATCAGCATACTAGAAAAAATTTCAAAATTTTCCTATACATAGCATAAATTTAATTGCTTCACACCTCTGGCAACCTATACTCGACGCCTTCAACTTATACCACCCCAAATACACACCATATTTATTATTTACATTTTTAACCAGCTCTGGCAAAAAAAAACCAAACATATTCCTCCTCCTATAATTAAATGTACTACAAAACTACTGATAAAAATTATTTCTCTCAAAAGCCATACCTAATCCCACACCACGTATAAATTACCCTCGGGTAACTTTCCGCCTGCACTAATGGTGCTCGGCGACCACACAATTATGGGCCAATTTTCACCGATACGTTGCCATACATATGCGTATATCGACGATGCGATACACGCGAGCATACGGATGCAGCATGGCATAGTAAACATATTCCTAAACGTAGTAAATCTTTTAAAATAATTAATTCAAGAAGGGACACTTTAGCTGTACCCTGCATAATGGGGGTAATTCTGTATACCAAATACTTTTTTATTCTACTTCGCGGTTAATCTTCCGTTCCGGGTTTCGTATCGAATACGTTTAAATTATAATATCGCGTTTCGCCCGCGCCATAAACGTTCCGGCGGCGTAGTTTTCGCGCCAGCGAAGAGAGAAGGGAATGGAAAAACTTGGCGAGGGAAAAAAATGCTACACAGCGGCACAAACAGATGAACAAATTTAATTTCCTACAGTTTTTAAGCGAACACCTGGTACTAACAAATTTTATTGAATGGCATGAAAATGTTAAAAGGAAAAATAAAAACGGAAAGTTATACCGTGACAGTGAACTCGACTCTTAAAGTGCGGGATTAAGTTAATCTTTTTTCCCCTTCTCTCTCTGTTTCATTTCTTCTGTTATTTTCTATTTTTTTTCGAAACAAAATTAGAAAACGAACAAATACCATATTGAGTAAGTTATCTCAATGGAAGGATATTCCCGAACTGGGGAGGAAAAAAAATGGAAAAATTCAATTTTCTCGAAAATAAACAGAGAGACGAGAATAAATGCTATCTCAACGATACAACTCGTGAATTATCGAAATTTTCCCATCGACGTAAATCTCGTATTATTTTACATTTTAACAAAAATTAAATATTTTCGAGACAACACGATGCAGGTACAACGGTCTTAAAAAGAATTCTGATGACTTCCAACACCGAACTGGACTTCGCAGCAAAATAAAGTACAATTTAAATACACTTGAACGATATTTTTTTTAAATTTGGACGCCAGTGATTTCATTCCATAATCAAGGACCAAAAATTAATTACATTGGAATTCTTTTCGTGTGTACTGTACACGTATTGAAGATTAAAGGAAATTGATCAATTCTACCTCCTGGTGTGTCAATCCTAATAAATGGGGCTCAGATTTTTATGCAATTGCATATTTTGCTACGTGAAAGATGATTGCACATATTGAACAGATCTTTGCGATTCATGAAATTCTTAGTCAAATGAGCCATATTTGTTATTGCAGTGCATATTTTGCATATTTCGAAGTACATATTTCTGCATTATTTTGCTCATTTCTTGCGTTTTACAGCATATTTTACCCAAAACTTTCAAAATTTCGTATTTTTACCGATTTTTAAACAAAAAGTGATCCGCAAAAAAAATTCCATGGAATTTGAAGAAAAAAATCTGAAATTTTTTTTTGGAAAAATTAATAAATACTAATGGTAGTAATGATTTATGAATGATCTTAATAACTTATGACTGATAATTTCAATTAATTATGATATGAATAGAATTTTGTTGTTGTTACTCCAACGTTTTTGAAGCAAATGAAACAATAAAATGAAGCATACGGTGTTAATCTGATTAAAAAATGCTTTCCAGAGACACCCATTGAAATTGCATATTTATGCATATTTCGTCCAAAATAAATGCATATTTTATGCGCAAATTTCAAAGTTTTTCGTGCATAAAAATACGAGCTCAAACAAATCTTGAAAAGACTAAAGAATATACCTATAATAGGTAAATCGTTATTCTAATAATTTTTTATTCTTTACAATTTTAAAAAATGGCTGAAATGACCTATTGATAGGTTGATGGTACTCATGAAAATAAGAAATCTAACTCAAATATGAAAGGGCTACACTTGATTATTAGTGATTTTTCTCATTTAAATGACAACATTTTAAATAAAATTTACCATTTTTAAGCAACACACAAGTGTAAAATACGAGTAAAATCACACGCTTTTAACCATCTTCAATGTTGTACACATTACACAATACAAATGGAAAATTCCTGGGAAAAATCACTAATTCGAAAACTAAAAAGGCTACCGCGCGGGTAAAAATTGCATTGATTTCCTTGAAGTTCCCTCTATTCAAGTACAAAGTTTCGTTCGGATCGATGTAGATTTGACGACGTGATAATAATTTTTCGAAGAGAAGATCTTTTGCCTCGTCATACTTTTTTGGTGAGAAAATCCTGTCTAAAAATTTGAAAATCGGAAAATACGCATGGGGGGGGAATCTGGACCATGAAGATGATAGTTCAAAGAGTCCAACTGCTCATTGGACCAAAAACTCATAGACGAATGATGGAAAAGGAATCGAAACATGGTCATGATAGTCTCCATGGTCCAGATTGTCCGTTCCCGCCGTTTAGTTTCCAATTTTAAAACTTCCACACTGAAAAAACAAACAAATAAATTTTATCCAAAAAAATAAAAACGGGGTACCATTCACAAAATTGGCAAAATTTATTCAGAAAAAATAATATTTATCGCGAAATTGGGTAAAATTTATTTTTATGCAATAAATTTTTATCAAATTTCGCGATAAATATTATTATTTTTATGGATAAAATTTATCATTTTTTGGATGAAATTCATTATTTTTTAAACAGTTTTTATTTATTTTTCATTTCTCATTTTTTTCAGTACAGATAAGGATTTTTACACCAAAAAAAGATAAGACAAAGAGGCGGAAAATATTTTCTTCGAAAAATTATCATCACGTCAAATCTGCATCGATCTCAGCGTAACTTCGTACTTAGAGGGGACTTGAAGGAAGTCAATACAATTTTTACCCACGTGATAGCTCTTTTAGCTTTTTAGTTAGGTACTGATTTTTCTGGAAACTTTCCGACTACACTGTGTTGTAGCTCCATTATTATTTTTTTTTTAAATAATTTTTTTCATTTAAATTGGAAAAATTAATAAAAATGGGATCTTTGATGAAGAATATTTCTTTCTACGTTCAAATTGAGCAATCCATGTGAATGACATTTTTTACTCGTCTTAGTATGTTCTACCAATCGGCCTCAAATCAAACTTACGTCGGCCAACACCTTAAAGCGAGTCATAAAAATTACAAAAATTTCTAATATTTTCAAAAAGAAGATGCACTGAGGAAACACAACAACAAGTATAGCACAAGGTATTCTTCAATTTCATGATTTTTCAATATTTTTGGGTCTAATTAATGTGAAACACAATTTACCGTTATCCATCAGCCATAACAGTTTAGTTTAATAGAAAACAATTTCTCGCCCATCCTAAATACACGACAAAAATCAAAATTCGAATACGAAGGCCTCGGGTTGTTTTCAAAATGAGCACCCAAGAAAGCGATTTTATACACAACAAGAAACTTTTTTATATTCCTCATCATTTACTTCACTTTTATAGAGAGAAAGACCGTGGTTCATGGAACGTTTTGACGAGTATCTTCAATTTAGAAACTCATTAGAAGGCGAAAACTGTGAAATTTTCAAAAAGTCATTGCAGTGCTTTTTCGATTTATGTACGTTGTGTCACGTGACAGAAAATGACGTCGAAGTGAGTATATAAAGTTTATTATGTATGGTTGACTACGCGAAACTTTGGTTAAATAATCCGCATCAAGTTAATAAAATTGCCTATCGAATTCGCCGTAAATACGCAACACTTGTGTATTTACGGCGAATCAATTAGGCAATCTTATTAACGTGATTTTTTTCCTCAAGTTAAACGCGTCAGAATTTCGAACTGACGTGATATACTCTGTCATTCTGAATCAGTGAAAAATTACTGATAAACAGTCAGAATAACATCACAGAAAAAATCAGTGAAATACACGGATTTTCAGTGATTTTTCACTGATTATTCAAAAAATTTCGCAGATTTTTCAGTAAATTTCTTAAATAATCACTGAGTTTTCAGGGATTTTTCAGTGATTTTTTTCACAGACTTGCTTTCAGTGAAAAAATTTTCACTGATTCAGAAATGAGAGAGCACGTTATACGTTTACTTAATTCATTGTAAAAGTCAGTTTTCCAATAATTTCGAAAACTACAGTACGATCAATATGATGCAGAATTGTCAGAGATGGAGAGCGAAGGGGACAGTTCGGAACCTGGGAATTTCATTCACATTTCCAGACATCATCACTGCAAGAAGCACATACTACAATAACAACGCAAAAAATTAAATGTGGTATGTTTCTTCGGAACCGGTCCAGCATTTTCGAACCGGTTGTCAATAATATATGAAAAAGTGAAGATATGAAAAAAAGTTTGAAATAAAAGTTGTAGAGAATTGAAAAACAATCACTTTTTGTTCCATAAATTTTTCTCCATCTTACAATGGAAAGAAGTTATGACTCGAGTTGAATTTCATCGTTATTAATCCCTAACTCTTCTCCTTTGCTAGATGAAAAAAAAATTACAGAACGTGAAATGTTCAGTTTTTAATTTTCTACAACTTTTATTTCACACTTTTTTTGATATCTCCACTTCTTGATAATCGGTTATCGACTTGAAAAAAAAATCACCTGAGACACTTAGAAAAATTGGGACTACATATTTTGCACCGGTTCCAAAAAACGTGGAGGTATCAAAAAAAGTGCGGAATAAAAGTTGTACAAAATTGAAAACTGAATAATTCACGTTCTGTAATTTTTTTTCCTCTTTTTTTGGAACCGGTGCAAAATAATCCCAATTTTTCCAAGTGTCTCAGGTGATTTTTTACCAAGTCGATAACCGGTTATCAAAAAGTGGAGATCTCAAAAAAAGTGTGAAATAAAAGTTGTAGAGATTTAAAAACTGAACATTTCCCGTTCTGTAAATTTTTTTTCATCCAGTAATGGAGAAGAGTTATGGCATGGCTTAAAAAGGAGAAAATTATATTCGAGTCCTTCGTACCCTAATTACTTTCCATTGCAAGATTGGAAAGAAGTTATGGAACGAAAAATAATTGTTTTCTACCTCTCACAACTTTTCTCTAATATCTCCACTTTTTCGGATATTATTGACAACTGGTTCGAAACAGCTGAACCAGTTTAAAAAACATATCACATTTTAATTGTGTCAGCGAGTAGAGCTCATTTCACAAAATAACGAGATCCCCATTTTTTTTTACCCAAACCGGTTTCTCAAGAGGTGACCCCCTCCTCGTATGTGTAAGCTTAAAAATATGGCCATTGGCCCTAAATACCCTCATCACTGAGAACACTGTATCCTTTCGACTGTCCCTGTATCTCTTTTCAGTCTCGACATATTGAGAAGAACGAATATCTCAAGTGGATTACATTGATCAAAAACCTGAATGAATATTTTCATATTTTGTAATCGCGACTCGTTTTGTACAATGACTTATATTCGAACATTCAGGTATATCCATGAATTATAATCAATTCATTCGTTCAGGTTAATCGTTAAATTTACTCTTGGTTAGATTTCCAGCTATTTTCATTGAATTTGCCTATTTTTACAACTTAGGTTATATTTTCGGATATTTTTCACTCAAAAAAATAAAAAATAAATTTTATTAAACGTAATAATAAAAAGGCACCATTCACAAAACTAGTAAAATTTATTCAAAAAATAATAATATTTATCGCAAAATTGACAAACTTTATTTTCTATGCAATAAACTTTACCAAATTTCGTGATAAATTTTATTATTTTTTTTGATAAAAATTGCTAATTTTGCGAATGGTGCCCCGTTATTATTTTTTTTGGATAAACTTTTTTTTTTTTGATAAAATTTATTATTTTTATAGTTGGTACAACGAAAGAATGTAGTTTTCCCCTACATTCTCCCACCACAAAATTTAAGAACGTTGAGTTGTCATTGGATAAAATTTGAAATCAACGCGCGTCGTTGGTTTCCGCGTTACGAGTCGAGTAGGGGAAATGTAAATTCTTTCGTTGTACGTACTATAGATAAATTTTTTTTTTTTAATAAAAAATTTTTTTTTAAATAAAATTTATAATTTTTTGCAACACTTTCTATTCATTTTTCATTCTCCATTTTTCTCAGTGTTCGATCATCAATCAGGAGCCCAATAGAACAATAGCTGGTCAAGTTTTCGGTAACCTACGCCTGAAAATTTCAGAAATAGGAACTTTTCGATGAAAATATTGACAAAAAGGAACCAAATCTGTGGAGAGGGAGTTACTCAAAACGTCTGGATTTTCCACTTAAATACATAAATATCTATTTCAGATACCTTCTCGTTCGAAAAACACAACAAAAAACATGACCGTTTATCCTCTCGCATTCGGCAAAGTGCACCAACAATTGGAAAATTATACGTTGCAGTTGAAACGTACAAACCCATAAAAATAGCTCACTTTACAACACCCAGCAAAACACCGCCTTACAGCTTGGGCAATCCTGCCAAACTAAAAAAACCCACGACTACGAAAAACTCCCGAAAGAAAAGATGGAATACCACTTAAAACTCGTTCGAATTTCATTCGTTTATTATAGTTTCTCGGCGAAGGAAGCCAAAAAATGTTAATTCGTTTCAACGACTCGTATAATAAACTTCGTTAAAACTTCTCTGTTCGTTATTCGTCTATATGTATAATGGTATAATACTGATTAAGCGTAGAGTGGGAAACTATACGCCTTTCTTTAATACAATAACTCGACGACGTCGTACGACGATACAGAGAGCACAGCACAACTAACGCGGCCAAACTATTTAAAAACTTTGATAAATTCTTTGCCCGACGAACACGAGAAAGGAATTTATGTCTGAAACGTGTCAAGGAAATGATTATAATATCTTGATAATCGCATCGCTAACTCTCGGCTTTTGAGATGCAGGAATTAAATTTCGCCAGAAAAGTATTAAAGTCTGTGGGAGAAAACGAGACGATACGAAATTTGCCCAAAATCTCGGTAAGGACACATGTTTTAGTAGCATCAGCATCGGTAACGTGGCATCATTCGAAGGGATGAGTTCGACGTTGGAAGAGGTAAAGGACACTACAACCGTATATACGAGGAGAAGGCAGCAAGAGTAAATACCCGCGTCGTGTATATGGTGCCTTTATAAAAGGTGAAAAATTTATGGCTAGTGATAACATGTGAAATATTTTTTCGGGGCTAAAATTCCTGGCAATGATATTGGACGCACATTGCGAAGCTTCGAGCATACTGGTAAGGTACCCAGGCTCTATAAATTTTTACCGAGGCTGCATTAATACTGCATAGTATTGACCAAACGGGTTTCCTTCTCTTATACGACGACCCTAATGCGATCTACGTCTTTCGCCCAGCCTTCCGCGTTTTATATGCTGGTAAAAGATTGCCCACGTACAACCAACAACCTACATAGTATCTTTTTTTCTGCTTTCGTTTATAAGGGATACTTTCATATGTATAGAGGGAGCTAAAGATACACTCGCATTTATACATACATTCGAGTTGAGAGGAAAGAAAAAAGAAAATACACCGATTCGAGATGAGCTTTTCTTACTTACCGTGTAAATTTATCGATGCGCTGAAGTATACCGGCTTCGTTAAGTTGGAATTTTCAGCCTTACAGGTAAGTTGGTCGTCCATGTTGCTGCGTTGCACCTTATCTATCCAAAGGGTATTTTTCACCGTGTCCTCGGATTCTTCGCAAGTGTAGTCGAGTAGGTCGAGGCCTCGCCACCATGTTACTTTCGGTTTCGGATTACCTGCGAAAAATGTTCCCGAGATATAGAATGAGGAATGAAAATAGTCGAGAGAAAAAGGCTCGGATATCATTGTTGCAGAAATTCGGAGTTTTGATGGTTGAATATGAACTCATTAGTTGAAACTAGCTCCGAAATAATTTTATAGCTAATGAGATTTGAACGTTCTAAGTTCAACTTTTTTTCAAGTCTAAATTTTTTCCCATTTACATATTCAATTCTAAATATGTTTTTCGAAGCTGTATCCAATTTTAAGATTTTTTTATTAGTAAAATCTTTCAAATAAGTATAAATTTTCTTGCAAATTTCCCAACTTTGATTTCTATAATTTTTTTGATTTTAAATTTTTTCTGTTTTTTTAAATTTCTTATAATTACTTTTCGAGCTGGAAGAAATTTTGAAAAATATGAAGTTGAAATTTGTTTGAAAAATTCGAAGTTGAAAAATTTATTAAGAAATTTCAATTGGAAAGATAGAGAGTTGAAATTTTAAAAATATGAAGTTGAAAAAAATTGGAGAAATCGAAGTTGTAAAAACATTTTTTACCTAAAATTTTTTTTCAATATTCAAATTTCCTCAAAATTTTTCCAAAATTTTTTCAGCTTTATATTTATTTAAATTTCTTTCAACTTCATGTTTCTCAAAATTTTTTCAAATTCAATACCAAATTGAAAGGAATCTAAAAAATATGCCTGAAGTGAGATAAATTTTTTAAAAATTAAAACTGGAAAAATTTCGAGAAAATTAAAATTTAAAATAATTTTACGGATGAAAAATTTTCAAAATTGGATACAATTTCGAAAAAAATAGAATTGAAGAGATTGAGAAAATTCAATTGAAAAATTTAAAATGCGTACATGATGAAATTTCCATCAAACGAAATGACATTCGTCACTTCATAATTTGTTTCACCTAATCATCTTATTAAAGTGCTCCGATCTTTCGATTCAAGGCCCATCACTTGATAAGCCTAAACTTAGAGGCGTTGTGAAAAATAAGGTACTCGAGGCGTTTAAATAAATGCATCACCGACTATTGATATTGAAAAAATATCAACTTCATTCGGTAAAATAAATAAATTGAGAAGTTGAAGACAAGCAAAATCAAATTTTCATTTTAAAAAAAGGCACTTGGAAGCAAAAATGTTACCATTTCTTTCAATAATTCTTTCGTCAAAATGGTAAGAGGGGTGGAAATCTCCAAAAAGCCCATTTAAATACTCTTCTGCCTCAATTCTTTTTTGATCATCCCCAAATTTTTTGTCACTCTTCATTAAATAATTCTTCATTACCTAGTTGACTTCTCATAGAATTCAGTTGTCGTGTATCAACTAAAAATTGAAGGGTGCGATTCAAGCCATAGAGAAATAAATTATCAAATAGAAATTCGAAAAATTACTTAATTTTTAATACAATGATGAACAGGCAAAAAAAGATGAACATCAGTCATAAAGTTATATGTCACGGTTTGACAATTATTATAAATAAAAAGCCAGTCGTACAAGAAAGAAGTTCATTTTTCAGAAGTGAAAAGGTATTCTAGGGTGATTTCATGTCTTGTGCAATTCTTTTTTTTTGAAAATTTAAAGAGAAGCTTACTTATTGAAATCATTAGAAACATGTTTATCAAGAATCTAATATCTTTTTTTACCAGAAACTATGATTACAAGAAGGTTTAGGGTAATTATGTAAAAAAACAGAACTGTCGAAGTCGCTTCGTTTTAGCTCAGAAATCGACAAGCTCAGCTAGCTAAGATTTTATCGCCAAAAACTGTCTAGGGTGGTCCCCTGACTAACCCCTAAAAAGTCCGCACCCCCTAGACCCCTTGCTAAATTTTTTATGGAGGCTCCACCCCCCTCAAAACTGTTTTTTCAGGAATAACTTCTCAGGATTTGATTTTACGGCAAAAGTAGCTCAGTACTTTTTTGTTCTACGCTCAATTTCAAACATCTTTTGTATGAAATTTTTTTTCGTACGACCAATATCAGAGTAGATGGAGCGTCCTGAAGGAAGGGGGTTTTGGAAAATATGATATTATTTGAAAACGCGATAATATGTATAAAATCGCACTAAACTGTATGTTTTGGGCATGAAAATAGTAGTATTACGTAAATTGATGGTATTTATACATCTTGACCCCCCCTTTCCCTCCCTATGTACTCACCCTACCTTACCCACTTGTTTTTATTTAGCACTAGTAATATGACTGAGGGGTGGGGTGGGAGGGGGAAGAGGGTAAAAATGCTTCATGATCATCTTTCCCCCTCCCATTGTGTCCACCCCACCCCACCCCTCAGTCATATTACTAGTGCTAAATAAAAACAAGTGGGTAAGGTGGGGTGAGTACATAGGGAGGGAAAGGGGGGGTCAAGATGTATAAATACCATCAATTTACGTAATACTACTATTTTCATGCCCAAAACATACAGTTTAGTGCGATTTTATACATATTATCGCGTTTTCAAATAATATCATATTTTCCAAAACCCCTTCCTTCAGGACGCTCCATCTACTCTGATATTGGTCGTACGAAAAAAAATTTCATACAAAAGATGTTTGAAACTGAGCGTAGAACAAAAAAGTACTGAGCTACTTTTGCCGTAAAATCAAATCCTGAGAAGTTATTCCTGAAAAACCAGTTTTGAGGGGGGTGGAGCCTCCATAAAAAATTTAGCAAGGGGTCTAGGGGGTGCGGACTTTTTAGGGGTTAGTCAGGGGACCACCCTAGACAGTTTTTGGCGATAAAATCTTAGCTAGCTAAAAATGTTTTTTTATTTCCTTATTTGCCTACACTATTATTTTTTATAATGTGATGGACTCATGATTGGATCTCTCTGTCAGCCACAGATCTCGATGAATTTGCATGAATAGCACATCCGTGCCTAATTTTGAGGGAAAATATTCTTCAAAGTTCATTTCTCAGCCCTCCATTGCAGATTGAACCGTGTTTTCAATTTTGCTCAGCCATGTATGGTAAAATATTAATAGAGACCATTGAAGACTTCATGGAAACTCTCCACAAAACATATGACGCAGCTAAAGATTTAACTTCATTTGAATATGATGTCAATAAATTTAATTTTAGACCTTTCAGAATTGATTATCATAAGATTATTGAATTCTCATCAATCTCTGTTTAATTGTCCGTAGAACTAAATTAATCAAATTCAAACACTGACAACTTAATTTTGGATACGCTAGACATTATTCAAATATAAGTCATTTTCCAAGTTCGTATGATAACTTACATCAGTTTTTGAAGTTGATCAATTTAAAATTTAATGCGGAAAATTGTAAATCAAAGGCAACTATTCAAGTTTCATCAATAAGTCTGTACAATAAGGTTTTCATTTGTAAACCAATTATTAAAGTTTTACCTGGCGAACTCCCAGCTCGCTAGTGATGTCTTTAACTATTTTTACAGCCAGCTAGTGTACAATTACCTCATTTTCAATTACGCCCAAATGACCTTAATTTATTGCAAACTTAGCCTCTAGGTACAAGGGGCATTCCAAATTTTGAATTTGTCAATTAAAAATTACGCATTGAATGAAATCAAAAGAGCAGTATTCAGAATTTCATCAATAAGCTATGAAAAAAACGCAGTTACTCTTTTTCTCAAATGGAACTTCTTAGCGACACAAATTGTACGATTAAGCGAGTTCTACGATTTTGATCGGAATACTAATCGCAGATTAGAGTTCAAGAGGGTCGATGTCGAATTATACATATGAAAAGGACACCAAACTTACCCCGACCCTTTTATGTGGAAAAATTGAGGTTAACCCTTTCCTAAAACTCCCCCAGGCTTACCCCTAAGAGAAATTGTTGATGACTTTACTTTTTAAAAATTTCCTTATGGGCCATTGCAGTATATCTGATGCCTGAGCTAATCGCAGGGACTACATTGGACTACAGCAATGATGTATGGTAGGCATTAAATTCGCCCAAAACATCATAGTCGCCAGAAATTAATGAATAAAGGTCGAAATGGGACACAGCGAGTAAATAATACTATTTTTAGCAGGAAACTATAAAAAATGAAAAATCTGTGAAAAACAATGATTTTAAGCAACAAAAATAATGAATTACACCAGTTTTTTGAATATTTAACCATCAAGTGGTGTACCACTTGAAAAAATCTGAAAAAATTCTCAGGAGTGTGAAAGACATTAGGAAATTTTAATTTGAAAAAATATTTGAGACAGCACCAAAGCTGTGCTCCCCAGGGCGAAATGAAATTTTTCAAGACAAATTCAAGGTCATTTAAGTGGTCAAAAAAATCTGAAAAAAATTTCAGAGTACTCCCCTCTTGTACCTCTACCTATGTGCTAAGTTTGAAAAAAATCGGTTGAAAACTCGCGGAGAGAGAATTTTTCAAAGGTTTCAGCTTGAAAATCGCGTATTTTGGGCTCGCAGCCCCCCAGAGGTGAGATAAAAATTCACTCATGCGCTCTAAAATCATATTTTACCAATGCAAATCGAATGACGTAAAAAAAATTACAAAGTTCCACTTGAGGCCAAATGACCCCCTTATTGCACCACAGCCTTTACAAATCTGATCGAACCAAAAGGCTCATGAAGACTTGGCTGCCATTTATCAGATGAATTCGATTCGTAAATGCAAGAATTTTTTCGAACGTTGACTGATTGGTAATATTTGAAAAATCAAGACACCCTCTTTGACAAAGTTCCTCGTCTCCGTAATCTCTTAATTTGATTCAGTCGAAAACTGAAGATTGACTGATTGGAATAGACAGAATTGAGTCACTGATTGACAGTGAAGATCCACTAATTCCACTTTATTCAGTGAAATTTGACTGCCAATCAGTGAAAAATTACTGATTCAATTGGTGAATTTTCATTTTTGAATCAGTAATTTTTTCCTTGACTACTGAAATGAATCAGTAAAAATTTTAATATACTGTCTGAATCAGTAAAAATTTGTGTAATGAAGGAAGAAATTATTGATTCAAAAATGAAAATTCACAAATCGAATCAGTAAATTTTTCACTGATTTCTACATTGATTCAATTCTGTCTATTTCATCAAGATGACTGAAATATAAAGTTTATATCGAATTTCTACATGCAAACAAGTAAGTTATCAATCTATCCATCAACCAAATTTAAAACAAAAACCAAAAAAAATGGAAAATCAGTTCCGAAAATTCACCAAAATCTAACCACCCTTATTTTGTATAAAATTAAAACAAACGTGCGAAATTCTCTCTCTAACCATTCAAACAAGAATTCATATCCACGTGCAGAAAAAAAACCCTCGCAGCCGAATCCTCCTCGTGAGAAATTTTTTTACATCGGGCCAACTTCGGAGGATAATTTCATCGACGAAACGTCGAACGACCAGACATTCGTTAGCCTTGAGACTGGCACAGCCGCTGAAATTCCCAAAGAACACATCCATCTGGCCAAAGGAAAACTAACATCACAGAAAATTTCTTATCTCTTTTCATATCGAATTACTCGCGAAAACACCCCTCGCTCTAGTACACCTCGCCACTCCAGCGAAAAAATACTCGTAAAAAATTTCATCTTTGAAATTTATCAAATTACATCGAGCTTCTAAGTACGACAACGTCTTTTAGCGCGTAAAAGCCTACAGACGGTCGATCTCATAGGGGAATACCATCTTTTAGCGAGCTCGTGCATCCATATTCATCATCATCTAAAGAGTGAAAAAAAAAGAAGGGAAAAATCACCAACGTCAATAGTAGGTACATATACATACGTCTGACACACATGCAACCGAGAAAATAAAGTGAAAAAAACACATACGCTACGTACATATCGTCGTCGTATGAAAATCGTTAGTTCGTCGAAAAGTTGGCGATATAAATTGCAAACTTATACACAGCGGAAAGTTTTTATAAATCACAATTGTAACTAAACAGCAGGACCTTGGAGTTTTGATTGTTTTCTCCACGCCAGAGAAACTATTACTTATTCACCGTTTCACTTACATAAGTTTCTCATACACAGTATAGTTTCCTTTGGTGAACAACTTGAATACGTTATTTCCGCGAATTTGCGCGAAACGAAACGTAACTTTTGGTTCGGTTCGGTTCGTTCACTTGTTCTTTGATTTGGGTTAGAGTGTGCTAAGGGTCTGCTATATCGCGGGCTTGAACACTTTTTCAAGTTGACAAACCAACTGAGCGCGTACACTTTAAATTAAATAAGTTGTACTTTTGTTCGGTATTTTTCTCGCCATCTTGCGATTAACTTCATCTCATGTTGAAATTACAAACAACTTTTAAAATTCGTATAAACTGAGATTACTTCTTAATTTGATTGAATTTGAAAACGAATAGGTACCAATAAATCGTAAGTACTGGTAATCGAGTTTTTAAAAAACACTCATGATTTTTATACAAAAATTTGAAAAATTGGTCCGATTCCGCAAATTTCATCAAAAAGGACCGATAGCCCAATTTCGAAGAATGGAGAGCTGAAACCCTATTTTGGATATTCCTATCTCCATCCTATTCAATTCGGCGATGATATTTCTTACGGTGTTCTTGCTCATCATACCAAATTTTACGCCTCTGCCATCATTTTTCGTTTATGTCCGAAAAATGCAATCTGCTACTGGACTAAAAATGACTGTCGATTCAAAATCTGCTTGAAAAAAAAATCAAGTATGTTTTATTTCATCCACCTGATATCTACCAATGTTTAAGGGTAATTTGGATATCATATTCGTGCGCAGAACGTTAAAATCATGGGGAAACAACACCAATGTCACCAATTTGTGTTTGCCCCAAAATGGAGGGGAGGGGAGGAGAGGGGTGCTATCCAATTACTGATTCAATCAACAAATTTAAAGTTTTAATGATTCATTTCAGTAGTTGAGAAAAAAATTACTGATTCAAAAATGAAATTGTCGATTTCAATCAGTCAATCTTCAGTTTTTGATTGATTCAAATTAAGATAGCACCTCAAATTAAATGATGAAAAAAATTCTAAAAATAATGTCATCATCGAAGTTCCTAGCTTAGAAAATAGGGAAGTGAAGTACTTACACATGATCTTAAAAACTCTCTGTCGAAACGACATTGTTGGTCGCTGCACAATATATGTATCAATAAGGATCGTTAGTATCGTTATTGAAAAATTTCAGGAAAACAAAATGAAAATACTACAGGCAAACGATGAAACGAATTTGGAAACGAACGACAAATAGTGAGAGAATGAAAATTACTACAAAATTGCATCATTGCTTCGAGTCGAATTCAAAAGAATAAGATTTGAGATGGTAAATTGAAAACGTGAAATTTCTCATTTAACAACTAAGATTTCCCTTTCTTATCACAATGAGAGAAGTGAAAAATGCCTGATAATTCATTATTTTACCATTATTATAACTTTCATCAGAGGTAAACGAGGATTCGCACGCTAATGGTCTTTCTTCTCTTCACTCTTTCAAAAGAGAAATTTTGAATAAATAATCGAATTGAACTTAAAATTCTATACAAATAATTTAAATATCAAATTAAAATAATAAAAATAAAAATTTTATTAATTAAAAATACTATAAATAAAATTAATATATATTTCAAATTAATTAAATTAATAAATTAAGGTAATAAAATCCACCAGTAACATTAACAAATCGCTAATAAACTGATTATTCTCGCAGTGGAGCTATTTTTCACGCAGTTTAAGATCTAGTGAACACAGATAACAGTTCTGGGTCATTCCATGTCAGTTCGTTCACGAAGTGGAAAGTGGAGTCGGTGATTTTTTTGATTTTTCACATGTGGGTAGAGTTCAATGAGAGATGATGAATGACGCAAACCGGAGCGGAGCTCTCCACGTCTTTTAGGAGGGCAGCCATGAGCACTCAAAGTTTTGAGGTAAAATTGGATATGGTAAACTTCGAGCGTGGATAACTCGAAAACTATGATGGGTAGGAAATTGAAACTTTTTCTCATGTGTAGGACCTTTGAAGAGCTTTTTGGCGACTTTTTTGGAAATCAGGGTTGCCACTTTTTTTAATACCAAAAATTAGCTGCAAAATTTGAAAAGTTGTATTTTTGTATGAAGGACACCTCTGAAAATTCAAAAAAAAAAATATATATATATGGTACAACTTCACGTGCTGGGTAACATATCAAAAAACTGAGATAGCGTTATTTTTTTAACTCGTTTTAAAAAATTTCAAAGATTATGAGAAAACATAATTTTTTACCCCAAGCGCTAAAAATTTCGTTAACTGGTTAAATTACATTGTTTTCACCACACTTTCACCGTATATTAAAAATTAGTCCAGAAAATTATTTTTATCAAGTCGATCTTGAATGCTATGTACCTAAAAGGTAGGCCTTTTGTTACTTCCTCTCTTCAATGGCAGTCTTACATAAAAATAGTGTTTAAGTATGGGCAGATATTATTAAAAATCAAAAATAACATTCAAAACTACATACTTGATTCGATCACCAATTTTCATGTTCTTAAAATACGTTTAAAATTCGAATTCTGCCGTTTCCGACTTGATAAAAATGGTTTTGTGAACTAATTTTTAATATGCGAAGAAAATGTGGTAAAACAATGTAATTTAACCAGTTTAGGAAGTTTTCAGCGCTTGGGGTAAAAAATTATGTTTTCTTATAAACTTTGCGATTTTTTAAAACGAGTTTAAAAAATAACGGTATCTCAGTTTTTTGATATGTTACCCGGCGCGTAAAGTTGTACCATATATTTTTTTGGAATTTTTAAAGGTGTCCTTCATACAAAAATACCACTTTTAAACTTTTGCAGCTAATTTTTGGTATTAAAAAAAGTGGCAACATTGATTTCCAAAAAATCGCTAAAAAGCTCTTCAAAGGTCCTACACATGAGAAAAAGTTTCAATTTCCTACCCATCATAGTTTTCGAGTTATCCACGCTCGAAATTTACCACATCCAACTTTACCTCAAAACTTTGAGTGCTCATGGCTGCACTCCGAAAAGACTTGGAGAGCTCCGCTCCGAGTTGCGTTATTCGTCATCTCTCATTGAACTCTACCCACATGTGAAAAATCAAAAAAATCCCCGACCCCACTTTCCACTTCGTTAACGAACAGACATGGAATGACCCTTCTATGAAAACGGAAACGTAACAAACGAGATGAAACCTTAATTTTTGTTTAGTGTGATATCTGCCTATGACCTGAGATCGAAAAATCAAAACGATGAATTTCAAGAGAAGGAATCATCAAAATGGAAAAACCATAAGATTTGTGATAACTGATAAGCAAGTCAAAATATTCTTTTTATAATCTAATATCTGCGACCATTTTTCTCAAGATCTTAAAAAAAATTATTTTCATTAATGAGAAAAAAAAACTGCAATTTAAAAAAAAATGAGGCGATAAAATGGCCTCTAATCAAAAAACCAACGACTTAAAAATAATGGTAATTTTGTGGGTTTAAATTCAAAAAACATAAAGCATTTCATTTCGAATTTTTTTCGGCCCACAGTACCTGACGCACCACAAATATCCATACGAAAATATTTTCCGTGGTAATGAATCATCAAGTCAAGATATTATACTTAAATTGACACCGCAGTCAGGAAGTCCACAATATTTTAGAAATGATTTCCCCTGACTTTTCCATGTTTTCCAGACTAATTTTTTGATGTTTTTCAGACCGATAATAATGAACCATGGAGAGGTAATTTTTCGCATGATGGACTTACATTCCGAAATTTTACAGAAGAATGATATAAAATGCATGGGGTCTGAAGATTTTTTTTTCAAAATCATCACTTCTTACGAGATTTTTAGATGTCTTTATTCGGGTTTTAAAAAAGTTTCAAATTAAATTTTGAACATTTTTGAATCCACCCAACTTCTTCTCACTACAAAATTTGAACATTTGAATTTATTACAGAAAAAATTTCAAATAAAAAGAAAAAACTATTTTAAAGCAAAATTATAAAGTTTTGAATAATGAAACAAATCATGTCAAGGTGTCTGCCAGATCAAGCAAATGAAAATTCGGATTTTTCCGGGCTGAAAATTTAAAAATTTCTTCACATTTTTTACTCTCCCCTTCCTTCCAAATAAAAAAATAACACATGCCTCAAATTTATAAATCCACGTTAGTTCCTGCGATCTTTCCAGCTTGTACCAATAAATAAAAAAATCAATTACGGAGAAAATATAAATTATTTCGTTGAGACAATATAGTGATGTGTTGTGCCCAAATGAAGCAACGGCGAAAATTTTTGCCAAAAAATACTTTTAAAATATGAAAATTCGTCATTTTTTCCTCATATGGACAAAGACATGCATTTAAATAACAATTTTTTGTGCATTACGAGCAACAAAAAAAATGAAAAATTTAAAATAAAATACGGTAAGCAGAGAAACACTTTTCTGGATGATTTATCCTTTTATGGATTTTTAAAAAATTCCAGAGAAGATTCCAAACAGATAAACATCGTAATATTTTTCTCAACATTTTATTTTCAAATAATTGCTAAAATGTACAACAGTATATCTCAACACGAATCAATCGAACGTCGCGTCGACTGCTTGAGTATCCGGACCGCGCGAATCATTTCAGTCGTTCAGCGTTCAACTCTTTTTTATGTCTTATCACCATCTGAAAGAGGGAAACTGGAGAGTGATGCAATAAACAATTTTGAATTTCGTTGTCGGTTGTATTCTAAACGGTCGAATTTACTCAAATTATTGAATATTATTCATAATTATGTGTAAATTCGACCGTTCAGAATTCAACCGACAACGAAATTCGAATTGTTTATTTCATCACTCTCCAGTTTCCCTCTTTCAGATGGTGATAAGACGTAAAAAAGAGTTGAACGCTGAACGACTGAAATGATTCGCGCGGTCCGGATTCAAAACTCCCCATCAAGCGCACAGATCTAGGAAGCTAACTTACATTCCACATTATCAGGCTGACATATGTTGGTAGCAAATTGACTTTTAACTTTATCAAGCATCGGGTGTTTTATATCTTCAAGCTCACGTTCCACGTTTTCATATCTACGATTCGCGTGATTTTTGAATTCATGAAACTCACGACAGGCGTTTTCAAAATTACGATTCACGTCATTCTTGAAACTATCCAACTGACGCCACAAAAAGACATTACCAGTGATTATGCAACTGATTAAAAAGACTGGAAGGGGAGCACGATGAGTATGACCTATAACACAACGGTGTACTATAGTTAATCATATCTGAATAGGAAATCTGTAACTCATTAGTGTTTGTATCGGGCATTCAGGATACTCCCTGCCGAACGGTTTGGTGTCCTGTTATCACAAATTTTTGATTTTTTCAAAATACCTCAAAAAATACGCAATTTAGAAGTTATTTAATAATAACATTTCGTAAAATTTTAAAATTTCACCAAGTTTGACTGAAAGAAAATGCAACAAATTTTAAAGTTGCATGAAATCAAAAAGTACTTAATGGTACCAATCGGTAGCCTCTATAAATCAAGATATTATCAAAAAGTACCATTGATGAAAAAAATTCTAAAATAATTTAATAATATGAAAACCAAGTTTAGAAAATAGGAAATTGAAATACTTCCTTAGGCACCTCTGATTATATAAAATCAATGTACTTACGTATCACCTTAAAACTTCCCTGTCCAGACGACATAGTTGGTCGATGCACAATATACTATCAATAAGTAATTAAGTATCGTTATTGAAAAAATCCAGAAAAACAGAATACTACGGACTACCGATGAAATGAATTTGGAAACGAACAACGAATATCGAGAGATTGAAAATTAATACAAAATTGCATCAGCTTCAAGTTGGACTCGAGAGTCCGAACATCCAGAGAAGATCAAGGATTAGAGATGTTAAATTGAAAACGTGAAATTTCCCATTCCGAAGATTCCAGTTCACTAATACATGGTAATAACGAGAAAAGTGGAAAATGCCTAGTAAGTAATTTATTATTTTCTCATTATTAAAATTTCTATCAGAGGTAGGTAAACCAAAATTGTATCCCAACAATAATTCTTTCAAGATACTCATTCTTCGCAAACGATTGATGCCGCAGAGAAATTGTTCAAAACTGATTATTCTCAGTTTCACGGTGGAGCTATTTTCACACAGTTTCAGAACTGAGGAACCCAGAATACCGAAACCGGTTTTATAACAAGCTACCAGCTGATCGCTGATTGCAATAGGGTTTTTGCTTCTTTTTTTTTCTACATACTTTAAGCTGTTACCTTAAGGCTGTTACACTTTCACTTTCTTTCACTAACTCGTCCTTCATCAATTCTCTATTGCTGAATGATGATCACTTGAAACGGCACTGCCGACGGAGTCCCCCCCAACAATACAGCAGAATTGTGAAAGTAGTATGATGCGGTAGGAGTAAGTTTCAGGTAGTTAACCGGATACCAGGTAGACCGCGAACGTGTTTAGGGAAGTAATGGTAGTGTCGTTCTTTTTTAAAGCTGTGATTATTTATATTGACGCTGACCGTACACCGAAAAATTAGCTGGTTTGTAAAATGAGTGGTGGATTTTATTTCTGAAGGCAGAGCATAGATAACATACTTATAAGGGAGCATTCACAAGCTTTGAAAATAAGAAATAAGAAATAAGAAATAAGAAATAAGAACTTTACTCTAATTACCTCCAATCAGAATTAACTGTATCAAACATAGCCAAATATTTTTCACGAAGTCGCTATTCTCATTGGTTAAAAAAATGTGGTAATTACGGTAAAATTCTTATTTCTTATTTCTTAATTCTTATTTCTTATTTTCGATGCTTGTGAATAAACCCTAATAGTAAAATGAAAATGAAGAAAATATCTACTAGAATTTTCTCAAGTTCTACCAGACGCAGACAGAAAGGTTTCAAACTCATCGGGTAATATTATACTTGTACATTGTCAAATTCACTTGTGGTCCAGTTTTTTTAAATTCAAAATTCAAAATTTATTGGTCGGAGGGAGATGGGTGTTGCTAAATTTTGAGTGGTAGTTCTACAATAATACGTAGCATAAAATGGGCAACAATTTCGATTCTATGACCTCAAATTCGAGGATAAATATGTATAGTTTGTTTTATTTAATTTCATTTCGCCCAAATTTGGAAATTTGTCATTTTTTGAAAATTATTTTTTCCGGACCTAATAAGGAAAGTATTAAGAAAATCGAAAAATTAGTAATCACAAAAATTACTCAGGGTGTCATGTTCTATAGGAATAGTAAGTTTTGAAAACCTAATTACCAACCTTTTTCATTCGTACTAGCCTATTGTAGGATGAAAAATTCGAGTAGGTAATCACGACTTCAAAACAAACCACTCCTATAGAATTCAACATTCTGAGTAATTTTTGTGATTACAAATTTTTCAATTTACTCAATAGTTTCCTTAATATTGAGGAAGAAAGAATTGCCAAAAAATGGAAAATATCTAAATTTTGGGCAAAAAAATTCATTTAGGATAGACCAAAAGTGATTCTTCCCCAAATCGAGGTCGTAGAATCCAAATTTTGGGTCGATTTCATCCTAAGAGCAACCCAAGGGCCCCACTCAAATTTTCATGCTTTTTTCCATTTTAAACTTTTGAAAATAAATTTTTTTTTGAAAAAATTCCACACGTGCACCGATGATGTGAAAATTCAGAAGTGTACAAAATTTGAACCTTTTTGGTTCAGTAGAAGCTGAGAAAATTGATTTTTTTGTCGATTTCATCGCGATTTTCTGATTTTCTGCTGCACTCAAAAAAGTACACTGTATGCTATCGTACTAGGCTACGTTTTTTCATTCGAAGCGAAGAAGCGAAGTTTCCTGGCAAATTACGATATTTTCCCATTTCCTCAGCTTCTACTGAATGGATTTTGTTCAAATTTGGCAAACGAATACATTTTTACATCTTCGATGCACGTGCGGAATTTTTTCAGAAAAAAATTTATTTTCAAAAGCCGAAAATGGAAAAATGCATGAAAATTTGAGTGAGGGCCTTTGGGTTGTTCTTAGGATGAAATCGACCCAAAATTTGGATTCTGCGACCTCGATTTAGGGAGGAGCCACTTTCGGTGTATCCTAAATAAATTTTTTTGCCCAAAATTTGGATATTTTCCATTTTTTGGCAATTCTTTCTTCCCCAATATTAAGGAAACTATTGAGTAAATCGAAAAATTTGTAATCACAAAAATTACTCAGAATGTTGAATTCTATAGGAGTGGTTTGTTTTGAAGTCGTAATTACCTACCCGAATTTTTCATCCTATAATAGGCTAGTACGAATGAAAAAGGTTGGTAATTAAGTTTCTAAAACCTACTATTCCTATAGAACTCGACACCCTGAATAATGTTTGTGATTACAAATTTTTCAATTTTTTCAATACTTTCCTTAATATTGAGGATAAAAGAATTGTAAAAAAATTGAAAATCTTCAAATTTTGGACAAAAAACAAATTAGTGGAAACCGAATGTGTTTACCCCCTATTTTGAGGTCGCAGACTCCAAATTTTAGGTCAGTAGTTACTCCCCTCCCCCACACTCACACACAAACAAACTTCAACTCATATTCTCTCTTTCCGTCATTGAAAATGAAATTTTCTTTGAAAAAATTCAACACAGGCATCGTTGATGCAGAAATACAGAAGTATGCGAAATTTGAACATAATCTATTTGGTAGACGTCGAGAAAATGGAAAAAAATCGTAATAAAATTTTTTCAGGATTTTTTTTTTATAAAACAAAAAGAGAGAAATATGTGCCAAAATGGGAGTATGGGGCACTGAGGTAACTCCTAGGATGGAGTTGATCAAACATTTGCATTCTGCGATCTCGATTTAGGGGAAAACACTTTCGGTTTGTACTAGGTAATTCTTTTTTTTGCCCAAAGTTTAGAGGTTTTCAATTCTTTACAATTGTGGCGTTCTATTCTATAGGAAAAGAGTCAACATTGTCGCAAAGTTGATTTCGAGAAAAAAGCAAAAAAGTGAATTTGGGTCAGGGCTCCAAAACCAACTTATTCGGATTCTACATAAAATTCTCTATAAGGTGAAAAAAATTGCAATTTTTGCACCATAAATACGTTTTTAACGAAAAAAAAATCATTTGAAAACTTTAAACGCGTTTTTCTCGAAACGTATGTTTTTTCGGCACTAGGACATTGAACCCACAAGTCAAATGACCACTACTGTCAATTGACCCACACAACTAATTTTTCACCAAAAAAACGTCAAATGACCAACAATAATTTTTTGGTGACGTCAAACAACCACCCCGACATTAAACCACTCAAAAAAGTACGTCAGTTGACCACCACATCGTCAGACCCCCAAATTTCTTGAAATAATAAAACGTCAATTGACCACCATTGAAAAAAGCAATATGACAAATAACCCACAGTGTTGATTTTGAAGCGTCAAATAACCTCCATGTAATTTCAACAACAATTTTATTTAGGTCAAATAACCCACACGACTTTCAACCCACGAAGAAAAATGAAGAATGAGGCAAAAGTGAAACGTCAATAGACCCACATCCCTGATTTCTGTATGACAAATAACCCACAGGTTGAAAAATGAGGCGTCAAATAACCACCACAATATAGGGCTTTTGTGGTGGTTATTTGACGTTTCATTTTTCAACCTGTGGGTTATTTGTCATACAGAAATCAGGGATGTGGGTCTATTGACGTTTCACTTTTGCCCCATTCTTCATTTTTCTTTGCAGGTTGAAAGTCGTGTGGGTTATTTGACCTAAATAAAATTGTTGTTGAAATTACGTGGAGGTCATTTGACACTTCAAAATCAACACTGTGGGTTATTTGTCATATTACTTTTTTCAATGGTGGTCAATTGACGTTTTATTATTTTGAGGAACTGGGGGGTCGTACGACTGGGTGGTTAACTGACATAATTTTTTGAGTGGTTTAATGTCGCGGTGGTTGTTTGACCTTACAAAAAAATAATTGTTGGTCATTTGACACCTTTTTTTACAAACAATTAATTTGTGGGTCAATTGACAGTAGTGGCCATTTGACATGTGGGTTTAATGTCTTATTCCCTGTTTTTTCAACTTCAAATTTCAAACTCTGTCATAAAACCGGCTATTTTGTATGAAAAAAGGTCACTAGTAGCTCATTTGAAAGGTAATTTCAAGTAGTTTCAAAATATGGTAATATCTCGAAAATGACTTATGCGACAATGTTGACCCTTTTAAAGAAAACCACAATTCTTGTTTTCTAAAGTGTAACGAAATAATTAGGCAAACTAAAAAATTTATGATCACCAGCATCATTCAGTCTATCGAGACCTATCGTAATTAGTAATCTCGAATTCTTAATTACCTACTTACATTCGCATGCCTATAGGTAACAGGATTAAAAAGTTGATAGGTAATCAGGACTTGAATTTGAAGACGATGTATTTCCATGGACAGTGGTGTTGAAAAGTGTAGTACATTGTACCCCCCCTCCCACATCAGTGACTGAAGTACAAAGAGTCAAATGAACAAATGTCTCCTCCCCCCCCCTTACTTACATCAGATAAGGGGTTTCAAAGAATGAAAAAAAAACGTTTTCTTTGGAGATTAAAAATTTATTTTTTTTCAAAGCTTTGCTTGGGCATAAATACGTATATTATATTATTACCATTAGGTACCTATGTAAATTATTTGAGGCGATAGAACAGAAGAAGGCTTCCTTTTATCTCCCCCCCTCCAAAAAAATCTCTCGGTTAAAAATTTCGAATTTGGGCAAAATAAAATGAAATAGTAAGTAGAAAACGTATGTTTTTATCCCGAACCCCGTAAAAAATACCTTCCCTCTTTGAAAAATTTTAAATACATATATAGGTAATGTAGAAAATAAGTGGCAATTTTTCAAAATTTGAACAAAATCCAATTCTTAAAGTTCAGTTTTGTAGCAAAATTGTTCTCAGATCTCAGTGTTCCACGAATATTCGGATTTTCCCGAATATCCGGATATTAATATCCTTCACATTTCACATGGATTTCTATTTTCAAGAGAAAATCGAATTAAAATAAAATGTTTTTTGATATAAAGGGAGAGAATAATTGGTACCTACAGTACAAACTAATAAAGGAGGTATCTCAACTGGAAGTGAAATTTTCAGCCGAAAAAAAATAATAAATCGAAATAAGTACATCATAAAAGAATCCTATATCCGAAATTTTAAACGTTGAAGTTCATTTTTCGAAATTATTTTATCACCCTGCAAAATATGAAAATTTGATGTTGACGTACCTACAGTGACGTACCGAAGGCATTTCCCCCCGGGGGGGGGGAGAAGAGGTGAAAATCCCAACTCAAATCAACTACATACAGCTGATATCAGACTACCGAGGGAGGGGGTAAGATTCAAATTTGCTAAGTAACTAATTTTTTTCAAACTTTTCCGGCTGATTTCTTAAAATTTACATGTAGGTACTAATTTTTCCCAAATCACGTGAGGTTTTTTTGATTTTATTTACTCCTTTTCATTATTTTTGCGAACTTTTGAAGTTTATACAACCCATTATAAGACCCTTTTCGAGATAAAAAATTTGAATAAATTTTTCATTGGTTACTCAAATTTATATATTTTTTTCAAACCTACAGGCAATCTCATTGTAGTTGAAAAAACATACGAAATTGTTTATTTGCCTTGAGCAAAGAAAGGGTGGAAGTTTCGAAGAAAAATCACCTATAATTTTACATCAATAAAATGTTGTAATTTCAATGTAGAGAATAAGTAGATGGATTTGGCCCGAGCGAAGCAAGGGCGAAAATTGTAGAAAACCTCAAATTGAATGTGCAATAAATAGTGTTTTGGAAGAATAAAATTTAATGAAAAATCGACTGCTGATCTACTTTGAAATGATTTCTCAAAGTAGAAATATAATATAGCCAAGTTTTAAGGAGAACAAGAGCAATGAAATTAATTGGAATAATTTTGAAGAAAAATGCGAAAAAATCTCGTCCAAATTACAAGTACCCACCAGTATAAATTTTTTTTAGTTGACGAGTGAAAATTTTTAAAATGACAAGGTAATTAATCGTTTTTTTTTTTCTAAAAAAAGCATAAATTACAACGGTTTAATCCTTCGCTGGGAAAATGACAAATTTTCAGTAGGAAAAGGTTGGAAAAATGACTAAATTTCCCCAACTAACAAGTGAAAATTTTGTTGATTGATGTCCGACTTTTAAAATAGGTAACCATTTTATTTATTCATTTTTTATTAAGAAAATAAATGCCAATCGTCCCAACTGATATTTTTACTTATCTTTTGGGAGAATGATCAATTTTGAGTTAGAAAAATAACCATTTTCGAGCTGGGAAAATTGCCAATTTTGGGTTGGAACAAGTGAAAATTTTGTTGATTTCCAAATTTTAAAATAACCATTTCATCCATTATTTTTCATCAAAAAAATTAATCCCAACTGTCCAATTTTCCCAACTAATGTATTGAAATGTTAAGTTTTCCCGACTCACAAGTAAAAAATTTCCTCGGGGGAAGCTCCCCCTCTCCTCCTATCGCCTATCGGTACGTCTTTGAGTGCCTAATCAACAAAAAAACGGAAATTTGAAATAGGTAAACCTTATTTTCGACCTTCAGAATTGATTGAACGTGGTTCTGAGACGTTTTGAAGTCTGCAAAATTTTTTGGAAATTAATGGTCCATAAGAACGTCAGTACCTATAAGGTAATAGTAGATTACCCATACCGATGACCTATTTGATAGATTCAAGCATTATTTTCTAAAATTCGTATTTTTCAATTTAAATCCATATATCTTTTTGGTAGAAAATTTTTCTGAAAAAAATTTTAAAATACGTCAATAGCATATCTACGCATTGAAGTAAAAAGTTGAAAACTGGTAGATACCCTATTTTAGATAAAACCGGTCACTAATATGTGTAATCTGCGATTAAAGGAGTGGAAATGCTTTCAATCGATTCGAAAGGTCGAAAATGAGGTATATTTCAAATTTCAGATTTTTCTGTTGATTAGAAATTAGATTAAATATTCATGTTTTGCTGGGTGATGAGGTAATTTTTTAAACTTCAAAAATTCGTCAAAATCCGAGAAATTAACTTCAGCGCCTGAAATTTTGAATGGGTTCTTTTATGACGTACTTTCGAATTATTTTTGCTCTGGCTAAAAATTTTACTCTAAGGCTGTTACAATTATATTTTTTCAATTTTTACATCAGAACCTAAGAAATAGAACTCGATTTGCCTTTTTTTTATACTAGGTACAATAATATACAATAGAGTGACAGTGAACGCATGCCACATTCCATTCCAAAAAAAATATACCGCCCTTCCACCTCCTCCTTATGCCCTAAAGGTAACAGTTAATTTCTTTCATCGCCTTGCCATGTACCATGTACACGACTATATACACGTACCGGGATCCTAAGGACAATTCCAGGAACCGGTTTCCTGTAGTCTCCTTTCTTTCCTTGTAATGTAACTGACTCATCTACAAAACCACCCACGCATAGAGATCTGCGCCGAGACAAATTCGAATTTCACCATTCAGGGAAGAAGCAGGGAATTAGACCGAATACATAACGTAAAAACTAAGGTAGATCCCATGATTTGTCAGGTCCTCAGGTACCTCAAAAAATAAATGCACATGCAACGTTCAATGCTGATTCATTTATCGAGGTATACCCGGGTATACCGGGGTTCACTTCTCGTTTCGTCGCCTCGTTGCAGCGTTGCCAAATAGGGTATGGTAGGGGACCCGGTCGGTAATCCCCTTGAAACCACTTGAAACATTATACTAACCGTATAATGAGTGCAAAACCTGAACCTATATTTGAGAAAAGGTACTAGGGGTACTGAATTTTAGTACACCTAAATACCTTTTCTCAAATACGGGTTTTGGACTTGAACGGTTAGTATATTTTCGCGTTCCTGACCTATACTGTTACAACTAAAAGTGCTTCTTCACTTGGGTACACGCAAAAAAATAATAATAGAAAATGTTGAAAAAATTAATAAATTTTATTTTAAAAAATAATAACGGGGCACCATTCAAAAAGTTGGCAAAAATTAATCTAAAAATAATAATATTTATCAAAATATTTAGTAAAATTCATCATTCAATAATAAACTTCACCAAGTATTTGGTAAAATTTATCATATAATAAATTTTACCAAATACTTGGTGAAGTTTATTATTGAATGATGAATTTTACTAAATATCTTGATAAACATTATTATTTTTAGATTAATTTTTGCCAACTTTTTGAATGGTGCCCCGTTATTATTTTTTAAAATAAAATTTATTAATGTGAGCCTGGATATAGAAACCACCCTTAGGTGTAAAAAATTGGTTTTTGAGTGGAGGTTCTCCTTTGATTCTATACCTTCTGAAACGCCCAAAATCAGTGTCAACTCAGAAATCAATTTTTTACACCTAAGGGTGGTTTCTATATCCAGGCTCACATATATATTTTTTTGAGTGTATCGTTAAAATCATCAAGCTTATTATTTAAGCCTTACAATTTTGAAATCAAAAATATCTAAATATTACGAAATTAATACAATTATCAAAATGTAAGGTAATTATAATTTAATTTTTCCGTTCATCGTTTTAAAAAAATGAAAAAATAATTATTCTCATATTTATTTTTTGAAGCTTGTTTGTCGTTCATCATTTTACACCGAAAATAATAAAGCTCGTCACTGAAGCTTTGTAATTTATTTCAAACGCAAAAATGCTGGAATATTACGAAATCCTAAAACAGATTTCAAAATTTCAACACAATCACCAAAAATTTTCCCATCTAGCTTTAGCAAATCCGTTTTGCTAATTGGTCGCCTAAAAAATACTAGTCGCTGATTGGCAAATTGAAGAAACAAAAAAATTAAAGAACGAGAAAGCAAGACGCAAATTCGGATTCCTAACTTGGAAACTACTCATGTTAAAAAATACTGCGCTCTGATTGGCTATCGCGTATACAATCCAGTAATCAGTTGTTCTGTTATCATTACGAGAATTAAAGTACTACGATCATGTCGCAAATGTGAAAATAAAACTCAGTAGTCAGTATTCGATTAATTTATAATAATTTCACCTTTTCAACTGAGTGAAAAGAAGTCTGTTAAGTATAATTTATAAGAGGCTCATTTACTAGTAAGTAAATTTTGAAATTTTTGACCATCGAATATTGGAATTTGATACTAAAAGAGAAGAGTACCTATGTTATTCGTAGTAATATAAAATCGCTTAGCAATATTGAAAAATGGATCCAAGAATTCAGTGAAAAAATGAAAACACAGGGGAATTTAATAGATTCACACCCTCACGAAAACCGAAAAGTATTTTAATCTCTAATGTTTTGATGTTTTTGTGTGAAATTTCCCTATTTTAAAACTTGCTACCATTTTTTTTATTCTACAGGAAAAAATTCAAAATACTTCAGCGTAAAGAACAAAATTTCACATTATAATTAAAAACAAAATCATGTAGCGACCTGAATTAGATAATTTGTAATGCCACAAGGTAAACAGAATGAATAGAGCATTTTCCTTGTAGCATTACAAATTTTCTGATTGAGGTAGCCAGCGGATTTTTTTTCAAAGTTGAATGTTGGTTTCTCAATGCTGAAAAATCTTGAATTTTTTCCAGGGAAATAAAAAAAATTGGAAGAAAAAATTTTGAAATTTTCCGAATCTGAATTGTACCATCAGTTGCCTGATTCCTAGACTGGGCAAACATTTTGTCTACTTCATACATTCGACAATTACACGGATTAGGCGTAACAAACGCATAAATGTAGAACCGAGAATCCACACATTCAACATTAATATTATGAATATACCGAAGCGTAAAATGATAAGAAAGCCTTAAAAATAAGAGACGTCTAAACGGAAAAACATCGCTCCGGTTTCTTTGTTATTTTCGCAAAAAATAAGGGGGTTCTGTCAGTGACTTTTCTTATTCTCCGGTACGACTTTTTATGTACGATAGTGGTGGTACATAGTACATACATTCATGTAGTTCACTATATCATCGGTATTAGCCACGACTTATCTGGATAGTTCATCCATAAAAAGTCGGCCAGAGAAAAAAAACTTGTTCACATTGCATATCGTTTTTCTACGTAAATGAAGACGAAAACTGGAAAGATTTTCTTTTAGTATAAAAAAATTTGTACGAGTGGAGTTATTTTTCTTATTTAAGAATTTGACTCGAATTTTTCAACTAATTAATTTTCAAGATGGAATCTCAACACCTCTAGGGGTCACAAGGGTCCTCAATTTTCGTCAAAATTCAAAAAAGTTTCGAAAATGAAGTAGCACATCGATTTCTACCAATTCGAAAGTGCTGAGTTCGAATATATGCTCAGTTTTTTCACCCGACTCCACTGCCCCCCCATCAACCCCCTTGGTGAGGTTAAAAATCAAAAAAATGAAAAATAACGTGTGATATGTTGTTTGTTAGGTTTTTGGGGCAACTGAGTTCGAATATTTGCTCATTTCTTCGACTCGACTCCTAAATGCCTTCGAACTCTCCCAATTTTGAGAAACCCTTGCAAAAAATGAAAATACCGTGCGGTATATCGATCTCTACTAATTTGAGAGTGCTGAGCTCGATTACTAACTTACTTTTCCAATTTGCCTCCCTCATGTCCTATAATGACCCCCCAATTCAACCTACTTTTTGTGGTTTAAAGCTTCATTCCTATTTTTAAAAAATATGTCATAATTTCCAGCCTTTTGACGAACTAGGGGTCATTATGAGCAAATATTCGAACTCAGTGGCCCCAAAAACCTAACAAACGACATATTACACGTTATTTTTCATTTTTTTTAAATTTTGACCTCACCAAGGGGGTTGATGGGTCAGTGAGATCGGATAAAAAAACTGAGTACATATTCGAACTCAGCGCCTTCAAATTAGTAGAAATCGATGTGCTACTTCATGTTTGCAATTTTTTTGAATTTTGACCAAAATTGAGGACCCTTGTGGCTCTTAGAGGTGTTGAGATTCCATCTTGAAAAGAAATTAGATGAAAAATGAATGAAAAGTTTTCCTTATAGTAAATTTTTCAGATTTTTAAATGGTAGCCCTTAGCTTTTGTAATTATCATAAATGTTGAGCTATCATCACAAAAGCTCAGCTTTGAACTTTTCAAAATGTGATTACCAATTTTGAATATTCTTCCAATTCTCTACAAAACCGCACCAACAGATTCATTTTTGACTAAACCAATCTCGAGATATGAACCTTCAAAGTTGAGCCGTTTTGCAAAAAATCCTAATTGTGCGAAAATTACGAAGCCCCCCCCCCCCCGAAGGATTAGGATCGAAATGACGGGGATTCCTTCATTAGACCATCGAGGGGAACCTGTAAAAAAATTTTGAGCGCAATCGGAAGACCAAAGGTCAAAACCTACTCGAACTGACATGGATTGAGCCTGCATTTTTTTTATGTGTGAAAAAGAGCTACAGCGCCTCTGTCAGAGTCTGCCTTGAGCTCCTGGTGTTCTCCCCTAGAAGTAAGGCCTTCCACCCAGTAACTATGCAGTAAGCATTCTGAACAATATTTATTCTGTCTGTCTCTCGTACCCATTCTATTCCCTCGTATCATCGAAAGGAATAAAAAATTGAGATATTTTCAAGGAACAAGTAGAAAACGCGAGACGAGGTATAATAAATTCTCATGGTTTATAAAAATTTTCCACCGACGACGAGATCTACCTACATAACACGTGATAAAAAATCGTAATAGAAGGCGCGTAGGTACTAGGTACGGTTATTTAGTAAAACGTTATTATATTACTCGTATCCATAATATAGCGTTACAAATTTGAATCATAATAGCTGGCAAATATTACCTTTATGTACGCGAAGTAATTTAATGGCTGCTGATGTTGGATGTTGTGTACAGCATCGTGTATTACATTATGGTAATTTATTTCGCCCGATTAAATCTTCGATAGTGGAAGAAAATTTCTAACGTGCGAGTATACCTAAGCCTCTTTAATTTTTTTTGCACGCTGCAAAAGGCGAAAATTTTCTTCGATGGTTTAACAAAGAGGAATTTTTGCTGACGAAGTGTTGTGTTTTCAACCCTGCGTAGGGTTATGAAAGAGACAGGTATACTATTGTATAAAAGTAAACGTCGAGTATTTGGCTGTCTGATATTACTGAAAAGAGTTTTCATTCTAGGTTAGGTAATAACATCACATTTTGAAAAATTTCTTCAAACTAAAGACACCATTTTTCACCAAAGAGGCATTCGTTGAGATTCAATTGAAAATCCGACTTCACATTTGCGTTCAATGGGTTGGATTCATATGATGACAACAGACAACACTAAATTCATCGACACTAAGCATTACCATGAAGTAAAAGGTAAAGGTTAAGAAAAGGTACTTAATCATTAGGATTTAAATGGAAATATAGAGGATTCGACATGGTTTTGCTATGAGTAGGTAATTTTCTATTGGTCAAGGTAGCAATACAAAATTTCAAAATCATTTCCATTGATTACGAGACAAAATTCACCAGATACCCGATTCTCACAGATTGTCAATTTTTATAGGTAGGTAGTCTAGGTACTAGGCAGCTAGGTACCAATTTTGTTAAAAATATTAGAAATAATGTAAGTAATCGGTAACAAGTCTCAAATCGACTGAATTATTTCAAGTATGTTTTCAATTATTATTAACTTATCGAGAATAATGAAAACTAAAAGAAAGAAATGAGCAATGTATAGGTCCTCCATCTGATGATAACATCATTTCAACCCAAAAGTGCAACAAATTCTTAAAATAAAAATAAAAAATGTTGGCGTAACTCCACATTCTAAAAATGTTGAAACTTTTTGGCCTTAACTCCATGAAATCGTTCATCCAATGCTAAAATGCCGTAATTCTAAAACTTTACTTGTAACTAAAGTGATGAAAAACTGTATTATTTATGATTTTTGAATTTTGTGGAGGAATGTCATGACTTTAATAATTATACTTTTTTAGTGTAAAGAATGAATTTCCAATTATTTTTTTCAAAATACCGATTTTTAATTTGGCGGAACTCCATAAATTTTCTGTGTTTAAGTGTAAGAAGTCGTAACTTCATTTTAAAAATTAAAAATCGGTATTTTGAAAAAAATATATTGAAAATTCATTCTAAACACTAAAAAAACATAGTAAAATCAACACCTCCTCCACAAAATTCAAAAATCCCAAGTAAAACAGTTTTTCAGCTTTCCTGTAAAAAGTAAATTTTTGGAGTTACGTCCTTTTAGCATTAGAGGAACGAATGTTTTTCACCCTTAATTTTTGAGCAAAGAAGTGGATATTTTCGAAAAAAAACGAACCTGTCTGATAGGAAATTACACGAAGAACATGATTGTTCATAACAATTTTTCCATTTTGAGGCTTATTTGAGGAGATATTCACAAATGTTTCGATTTTTTCAAAAAATGTTGTAAATTGTTGAAAAATAGGTGTTTTAGCCTTAATTTTTGGTCAAGGAAGTGAGTGTTTTTGAAAAAACAAAAACCCCTTCTGATAGCAAATTACACGCAGAACAAGATTGTTCATAACTATTTTTCAATTTTGAGGCTTATTTGAGGAGATATTCACGAAAAGCCGGTTTTTAGCAGACATTTACCCCTCCCCTAGGGGTAGCGGAGGGTTGTGGGGTGTCCATTTTCGTATGTTTTGTGGACCATTACGAACGTAAAACACGAAAAAAAATCAGGATTTAATTTTTTGTGGGGGGGGAGGGGGTACATTTTTTCTCTTATTTGCCCGGACTATGAGTCCCGTGAAACCTAACAATCGCCTATCATGAATTAAAATGTAACTTGAAACCGTCCTACAATAGGAGTAATATCAGGAAACTTGTACTGAGTACCATGGCACAGTAATTATTTCCATTGCGGGACAGTTTTAAGTTATATTTTAATTCATGATAGGCGATTGATCGATTTACAGTAATGAGTACCCTATTTTTTTAGGGACTAAATACTTCAAGTTTTTTCAGAGCAGTAGGCGGAGCTTACTTACGAACCCGCTTCTTTTTGCTAGGGATCGCACCGGATGACAACCGTCAGTCACTGAAACTTTACAAATTCGGTTGAAACCCGTTTTCAAAAAAGTACAAGTCCGGTCTGTGCCTGTTTTACGTGCGCAGGTTACAAGCCGTTCGCTGCCTGCTACCTACTCTCTTCGAACCGACACAGGCTGGACTTGTACTTTTTCGAAAAAAACGCCGGTGCCTGTTCGCTGTAATCCGGTAACAGGCATCCAGCCGCCTGTTACCTACTACCTACGACTCAGAAACAGGCACACACACAGACGTCACGACGCTTTTCGACGCTGCTCACCTGTACCTATTTAGATCTTCTAGGTAACATTCGAATTCCGCAGATTAAGGCCTGTTACCTAAACGTCCCGAACAGGCGGAAGCGTTTTTTTCCAAATCGAACGAATATAGTCTGTACCTTTACGTAACATGCAGGTAGCAGATGGAACTTCCCCTCTATCCTATTTTCCGCGAAAAGGTACAGACTCCTGTTTTCGAAAATGTACAAGTCCGGTCTGTGCCTGTTCTACGTGCGCAGGTTACAAGCCGTTCGCTGCCTGTTACCTACTCTCTTCGAACCGACACAGGCTGGACTTGTACTTTTTCGAAAAAAACGCCGGTGCCTGTTCGCTGTAATCCGGTAACAGGCATCCAGCCGCCTGTTACCTACTACCTACGACTCAGAAACAGGCACACACACAGACGTCACGACGCTTTTCGACGCTGCTCACCTGTACCTATTTAGATCTTCTAGGTAACATTCGAATTCCGCAGATAAAGGCCTGTTACCTAAACGTCCCGAACAGGCGGAAGCGTTTTTTTCCAAATCGAACGAATATAGCCTGTACCTTTACGTAACATGCAGGTAGCAGGTAGAACTTCCCCTCTTACCTATTTTCCGCGTATAGGTACAGAAACCTAGTTTCAAAAATGTCCTACTTTCTACCGTTTTAACATGAATTTAACAACCTGCTTTCGTAAGTCACGAAATCACTTCGTCTATTTTGGGTTACCGAACTTAGTCTCCCTCCCCTTATCCTTGACTCTCATTGATCATTTACTTTCCGCCCCTTTGACGTACTACACCATTACCTCTATTTTTGTTCTGTTTCAGCATTGATTAGCAATTACTGCTACTTATATTCGTATTTGAGCCGAATTTTGTCCACGCCGCCGACATAGTCTTCGTCTTCGTTTTCGTCTGGGTCCTCGTCAACGTTGACATGTTCCCGACGATTCGAAAAGGAGCAATTGTCGCCCTGTCCTTGCAGGACAACAAAAGTCATGAAAATTTTCGCGAAAAAATAAGAAGTATCATCGGAATCCGTAAAGATGTTATGGTCGGCATCCTCACGTACGCCGTACAAACGAGCGAGGAAGAATACACGATTCGCTTCTTTAGCATCAATTGGCCAGTAGCGTTTACGGGTGTTTTTAATATAAACGATATCCGAAAGCCGAATCTGAGTTCCCAAAGCGACCAAATGGGAAAGTACGAGGAAGTTGTAAGTAACTTTTCAAAATTTTACCGTAAATTTTACCGTATATTTTACAGTACTTATGTAATTTCTCACTTTCTTTCTACAGCTTCTTGCTATCGGTGCGATGCCCGTGATCACGGAGAGGGCGCTTTTCGATTTGTACGAAACTTTGTACGATCAGGATATCCGATCGAGTCCGTTAATCGAGTTAAATATTACTGACCACGAGGCAATCGCAGCAGAACACCTGAAGGAAAAATCGGCCTGGGAAGCGCAATTTCGATATCAGGCAATTTTCCAGGACGACCAGACGATTACGATGGAAGAACTACGAGCTTTGCAGGCACGATTAACCGATCAAGAATTAAAAGATACGCAGCGTATGCTGTACGCCGACCTTCCGAATTTTGTTAACCGACAAAAAATGCAAGCCGAGTTACTCTACCACCAGCAGGTTGTGCACATTCTCCAAACGAGCCTGGAAAAGTAAGTTTTTTTCAGTTTTTCTGCACTTTTCTCTTTTCGCCTGTAGACTAATCAGTTTTCTCTTAAATTAGGTCGCCCGAACCCGTCCTACCGCACGAACCGCCTGAATTACAACGATTGTATGCAAAGTATGAGAAAGACGTAGCATCGATAGTGCGATCATACGATACTCGCACGTTAAGAATCGTTTCGGCTCCGACAGGCGGAGCACCTGCCCTCCCGAATTTTGAAGTCTTAACCTTGAAACAATATAGTAAACTGACCGACGCACAAGCGGAAGACCGATATAAAGACTCCCGTAAGTATCATTACGTTTTCTCCTCTTACCTTTAGCAACCTGCTCCTTCAATTAATCTATTTTTTCAGTCGTATACGCGCTCCAATATCAATGGACACTGACAGAAACCGGCGATTTCCATCCGCCAGTGTATTCTACGAGAAGAAAGCGGCGTGTACAAATTCCGCTTCTCGACCGCGTATGGAGCGAAGATAAAATTATACCGAATGTCGTATACAACGGTCTTGGCCCGGGAAATTTACATGTTCCGAAATTTGTGGTATGCGCGTGGGATTCAAATACGACGAAAAAGCCGCGATCGTTATTCGCGACAACGTACTCGATGAGCGCCATCAGAGGTAACTATTTCCTACCTAGCTTTTTTTTTACTTCTTTTGATACCTATTTACCTAGGCGAATCCGTACCTACCTACACTTACATTTCATTACTCATTTTTGCAGGTTACATGAATGCGCCGCCAGAAAAAAAGAAATCGTATGGGAAGTTTGAACCAGAGTACATCGGCCCTTGTGTCTTGTTTTTCGCATCAGGCGTGCGGGAAGTTTTCGCATGTCGTCAAGTTAATTGCGGTCGAGTATTTACAAACGTGTGCTCTCGAATTTCGTAAGTAATTTTATTCCTTTTTACCTTTACCTATTACCTATTAGTAATCGACAGTTGGAAGTGCACAAATAACAAGCAGTGATCTGCCTGTTACCTGAACTCTACGAGCAAGAACAGTCTGACCTTATACGTTTTGGAAAAACAACACTTGTGCCTGTTCGTGACGGTTAGGTAGTAGGTCGAGGAGTATGTATAAATCAGGCGGGGGGGCTTGGGGGGGCGCAGCCCCCCCAACTTTGCTACTTTTTTATGTTACATTTTGATCACGTAGGAATTCATTCGTTTTCAAGCGAATGGTATAGGTAAAAAACGACACCTATTTCTTACCAATTCAACCTGTTCCTGTCTCAAAATAGTAGGTAACAAGTAGTTCGAACCAGGGTTGTCCAGAGTCTGCACTGAAAAAGGACTCGCAGAGGACTCGGAGACTCGGAGTCGACTCGGAATAAGACTCCGAGTCTTTTTTCTTAGAGACTCGTTCCTTGAAGACTCGGAGTCTCTTTTTTGAACGACTCAAAACTATGCGAGCGAGTCTTTTTGCGAGTCTATTGCGAGTCGCAGTTTTTTTTTTTTTTTTAATAATTGTGTAAAAAGTGAATTTTTCTCGTTTTTTTTTGCGGTTCTCTCAACGTTTTTTTCCCGCGCGAAGCCGTGATGCCATGAACAGAGAACAGAGAGACGCAGTGAGGTCGCATGATATTCAATTTACAATTTTATATGAAACAAACATCTTTTAGAAAAATTATTATAAGTGAAAGAGTGAAACATGAACGTTGGAGAATGAGAATGCGAAAACTAACTAGAGACTACGTGACTACGACATTTAACCCACACATCAAATGACCAAAAAAAGACTCGGAAAAAAAGACTCTGAATAAGACTCGAGACTCGCTGAAGACTCCGAGTCTTCTTTCGAGTCTTTTCATGAAAGACTCGCTTAATGTCGACTCGGAGCCGGAATTTGTAAGGACTCGCGCCTTTCGACTCCGAGTCGCAATTTTTAAGGACTCGCGTCAACCCTGGTTCGAACCTATTACCTGAACATTTGGAACAGGTACAGGCTAAAGTTGTAAGTAATAAAGAAGGTTTCGTCTTTTATAGGTACCTTTCGTCTACATACAAATGAACGTGGTTTTTGAAGCACCTATTTTTCGCGACTTGAACAAAAGATAACATAAAAAAGTAGCATTGTTGGGGGGGGCTGCGCCCCCCCACCCCCCCCCCCCCCACCTGGTTTATAAATACTCCTCGGCCTGCTACTCGACCATCACGAACAGACACAAGCGTTTTTTTGAAAATGTACATGTTCAGACTGTGCCTGTTTCAAAGCTATAGGTAACAGACAGAAGACAAACCTGTTACCTGTACACGACGAACAAGAAAAGGCTGTACTTGTCCGATTTCGAAAATAACGCTTGCGCCTGTTCGAAGCGTATAGGTAATAGGTCTCGAGTTGCCTGTCCTGAAAAGAATAGGAGATAGGTTGCTGGTTTCTGTTACCTGTTCAAAAAATACAAGTAATAGGAAGCTAGTTATATCGTAAAAGTAATTTTGTTTAGGAATAAAGAATAATTGTAGTTCGTCGATTAAAAAGGTGATTTTTTTTTTTGTGTAGGCACGAAAACACGGAAGGAACGGTGGTACCCGGTGTCGAAAAACAACAGAAACATTTAAATATTTATACGTGGTTTGAGCAGATGACAATCGTAAACGAAGATGCGTCGAAGCATGTTCCGATAGAGATTATGCCGAATCAGAATCTTTTTACGTTTTCGACGAGAATCCAAGATGGTAAGAGTAAAGAGGGAAAGGCAGAGAATAGGAAAAAAAGGATAAGTAGGTAAAAATGTAATGAAATTGTTTTGCAGCCGAAGATGGAAACGATCTCGACCCGGATGATGGCGGAGAAGGAGAAACAGCTCGCCGGCGGCGTGATATCGATGTCGGTTACCAAGACTCCTGACGAGGGTTCAGTGTTTAGTGTTCAGTACCTTCCTTCAATTCGAAGTATAGGTATTCTTTTTCTTTTAACTTTACTTGTTGATTTTCAGACTTTTTTAAAAGCACGATGTGTACTCCAACAATGATGGGAAAATACGTATGACAATAAAAGGTATTCACAAAGATACAGTTAAAACTCTGAATTTTGTTCAAGAAAAGAAGCTCAAAGAACTCAAGTATGTTAGGTATTCATTAAAAAAATATTCTCCATCTTGATTGTTCTTAATAAAAATACGTACCCAAATACAGTGAGCAACATGAACATTGAGACTGTAGCAAAGAAAATATTTGGAACACGCCGAAAGAGGTAAAAAAAATGAAGAGGAGAAAAATGTTTCCAACTGGGCTGAAATGTGCACATCTGTTGATCATGAAATGAGAAAAAAAACTAAAAAAAAATCATATTGCCAAAATCAGAGTCACAAAAACAATAAAGTTGGAAATTATTCATACAACATAAACATTGAGAATAATAAAACATTTTCTGTAAAAATCTCTTTTTTAAAAAAGATTTCACCCACAGAACTCGAGTAACGATTCGAAAAAACTTGATATCGGATTTGAATTGAAAACTCAACAGTCGATCGATGATACCTATTTACTAGCCGAAAACAAGAAGAAACTTGAGGAAGTTTTAATTTCGCGTCCAGAAAGTATTCGAACGGAGAATAGGATGATGTAAAATGTATAAACGCGAGTTTGAATTTAAAGATGATACACCTGACGAAATCTGGTGCAAAACTCGTCCTATACCTCACCGTTCCAAAGAGTATGGAGAATCTTCTATGCACCCGGTTACCTATGCCTCAAGAACTCTCAAATCTCAAGAGAAAAACTACCCAATAATGGAATACTGCTTTCTGAGAATTATTACAATACTTGTTGGCTATGAAGTACACGAAAGTGTCTCGTATTCAAAGAGAAACGAAAAGTTGTCTCAGCAACACGTGAGATGGTAGCTGATATCGAATTTGAATTGATAACTCAACAATCGATCGATGATACCAATTTACCAACCGAAAATAAGGGAAAACTTGAAGTTTTAATTTCGGGTCAAGAAGTATTCGAACGGACTCTCAGTGAAGATAAATATGATGCAAAAAATGATAAACTCGAAGCCAGTGGTAGCCAATGTTAAATTGCATAATAAGAACCGATAAGAATAGTAAGTTCTACGTTTTACTCCATTTTCATTTTCACTGACGTGAGAAAAAGGGTCGCAACCAATTGCAGCTTTGCAGCTTTAATTTTATATCATATACATATGTATTCTACTTTGGGGTATGCGATGTCATTTATTCAGAATTCTGTAGATCAAATTGTAAAAAAAGTTGAAATTTCTAACAGAAAAATTGTCATCAAGTCACAATGCTCATGTTGCATGAAAAAATTCAAACTTTTTTGTATTTGTTGGTCTGATAATAACGACATGTATTTTCTCAACCCTTTTTATACTCAATTTTATAACCAAAAGATGCGAATAATTCAGCACAGTTTAATAATTATTTTTTCTCATCTCCATTTTTTACCCTTTTCAAGCCTATTTCAAATATTTTCTGTCCTGAAGTCTGAAAGTAAGTATATGTCACTCACTGTAGGTATGTTTTTTCGAACCGTTTCAATCAAAACTCCACTTAAGATTGAAAAAAATTGTAAATGTTTCATTTTTGAAAGTTATACCTTACCTAAATTCGGATTGTAACAATTTGGTCGAAATTCAAGCACGACTCTGATAACCTCAGAAGTAGACGAAATTTAAAAGCAGTCAGTACATTTATGTTTTGCAGCCAGAGATCAATTTTGATGACCGGCCGATAAAACCAGCAGTCGTCGTCACGTGCTCACGTCGTCGTACAGAAATTAAATGATGATAAAAGATAATGTGCTATTTCGATCCTTCACTCTAGAAGTGAAATTGTAATTTTAAAAAAGTCTCAAGGGCCAGTTGTACAATCAATAGTTAACCTTTGGCTATTACTTAACTGCTTGTTATGAGCAGTTATGAGTTGTACATCAGCCATTTAGCGTTAAACAAAGAGCTAACCTGTACTTTTTTTAACCCACCAAATTCGATGGTGTTAACCAACGGTAAGTGCTGTGATTGGTTCAAAAAATAATTACGCCAACACCACTATTTTATAATGCGTAAAATTTTCAACAATTAAAGGGAATAATTAGGTAGTTTAAATTTTTTTAAAAGAATATATTTTTAAAATTTGGAACAATATCAATAAGAAATTTCATACCTAAATTGTTTATAGCACCTTCATTTTTGATTTTGGATTTCAAAAAAATTAACAAAACAAAATTTATTTGATTTTAAAAATACTGCTAATTTAATCCTTTTTTTTTCGTAAACCCATCAACAAAAAAATTAATGTACATAGGTATTTCAAAAATTTTCGTGTGATAACTGATAACTCAGTTTGTTTTTAAAATAGAAATCAACAAAATCTTCAGCTGAATTCACAAGTGGCCAGTAATTTTCTATCCATTGTCATCAGCTAACAATTTCATTGGTTGTTGTATAGATGCGTGAGGATACTCACGTTTGATTACGGCTGGTTAACTAAACTAATCATGATTTGGTGAATGTACAAACCAATCATCAGTTAACTTACAACTGTTCGTTTTGTTTTTGATAGCTAACCAGTGATTAACTATTGATTGTACAACTGGCCCTAAACGCAGTAAACATAGATTGTAACACCGTGATACCTACATCCTTCAAACTTTAATCAAGGGTAAAATTTGAACTAATATTTTTCAGATATTTCAATAACTATAGTTGGTACAACGAAAGAATGTAGTTTTCCCCTACATTCTCCCACCACAAAATTTAAGAACGTTGAGTTGTCATTGGACGAAATTTAAAATCAACGCGCGTCGTTGGTTTCCGCGTTGCGAGTCGAGTAGGGGAAATGTAAATTCTTTCGTTGTACGTACTATATGTATTCAGGCATCGGACCGAAATTTCGAAAAAAAAATAGTAAATTTAGTAACTTTTTTTCTGAAAAAAGTAACTAATTTTTTGTGAAAAAGTAACCAATTTTTTGTGAAAAAGTAACCAATTTTTCGTGAAAAAGTAACCAATTTTTCGTGAAAAAGTAGACAATTTTTCAATTTTTCGCTTTTAAAAAATTATTAATACCCCCTCCTCCCCATTTTTTTCAAACTTGTTTTTTTCTCAGTAATTTTACTACCGAAGAGAGAGAAAAAAATTTCATCTAAGAATGAGTTTTATCAGTGGCGTAGCCAGGAATTTCTCATGGGGTGAGTCAGAACTTTCATATAACTTTCATAAATTTTTGGAAAGTTCTAAGTTTACTTCCATGCCAATTATTTTGGCCTCAAAACTCCAAAATAATAAGAAATCCAAGCAGTAGGCGTCAAAATCTGTCTTTGGAGAGTACAAAATTGCCCTGTAATTTACTGAATTGTGATTTTGTTCATGCCCGAGCGAAGCGAGGGCGAAATTTCGAAAAAATTGGATTTTCAATGCCTAAAACAGGCATTGGAAACCATTTTTTTCGTATAATTCCCTCAAATAATTCATTAAACTGTGATTTTGTTCATGCCCGAGCGAAGCGAGGGTGAAGATTTGAAAAATTTAATTTTGTATGTCCAAAAAAGACATTTTGCATGTAAATTTTATGATTTCGTTTTGCCATTTTTTTTGCGAGTTGAGCGAAAAAAGTAACTTTGGAGCTGAAAAAGTAACTAAAGTAACTTTTTAGCCAAAAAAGTAACCAAAAGTAACCGAGCTTGAAAAAAGTAACCAAGTTACTTTAAAGTAACCGCCGTCCGACGCCTGTGTATTTCATTCCTTTCCCAATTCATCCATTTATTCGATTAATTCTCTAGAATTACCTCGATAAAAATGTAACTCAGCTCGAGTCTAAAATTCCGAATCTACCGATTAATATAAATCAGAAAACTGCCACATTTCATTCGTCTCGTCCCGGAAAATGGTACCTGGGAAATAATTCGCCATCTCTTCGCCGGTAGTACCACTACAGCATCCCAAAATTAAAATTTCTTTATTAAAACATCAAACGGTATTCGATACCGTTAATAATTTTAATTAAGATAAAAGAACACGAGAAAACTGTCTTCCGACAATTACAGCTTAAACTTCCTCGTTAATAAAACGAAATCCCTCCCCTTGAAACCCCTCGTCATACAGACTAGGTCGGGTCGTTTTTTTCCTCTTACCGTGGCGAGTCCCTTATTAGCGAATTTTCCGCTACACCGAGGATTACGTCAAACGTATAGCTTTAGGTTTTACCCGTTACTTTCTTCGGTATTTTACTGGTTTTGGTACCTTTTTATTCACCATACGCATCTGAAAAACATAAGATTTTCATGTTGTTGTACTTTATGACGATATTTTGTCGCGGAAGGCGCTTTATCGTTTACCGAAAATCATTCACATTACCTATGCGAATCAGTGCTATTATATTTCCAAAGAGGAAAATCTACCAATTTTTCCGCCGAATCTTAAATAATGCCATATTTTTATTCTGCTTACGACGACATTCGACTATTCAACACAAATCAAATATTAAAAAATCACATAGGTACACAAAAATAGTAAGTTTTTCTTGCCTAATCATTTTTCCTTAAAACTGTCAATTTTTCACTCCGACGAAAAAAAAAAACCTTTATGGTCAGTCAGGATCCTACAACTTTGGTATCGGTAATTATGAATACCGCAAAGAATATGGAGACAGTATTTATGAATTTCAAAGGCGGGGGGGGGGGGCATTCCTAATGATCGTAACGGATTAATGATTTTCGAAGTGATTTTGAGTAGTCACATCTAGTGGGTTAACAATTTCAACCCCAAAAAGGACACAGACCAACCCAACGTAAACGACGAACAGGAGTTTATAGTAGCACTCTGTTAGTGCGATGTTAAAATACACAAACGACGTGTAACTGTATTGCCAACGTAACTTTCAAATCTAAATGCCTCTCTCATTCCGAATCAGTGAAAAATCACTGATAAACAGTCGAATTGCAGCACAGGAAAAATTAGTCAAATTCACTGATTTTTAGCGATTTTTCACTGATTATTCAAAGGAATTTCACATATTTTTCAGTGAATTTCATAAATATCACTGAGTTTTTAGTGAATTTTCACTGATTTCCACTGATTTTCTTTCACTAACTTGCTTTCAATGAAAAAATTTTCACTGATTTATTACTGTGCTGCAATTCTGACTGTTTTTCAAGGATTTTTGATCAATTTCACTGGTTCAGAAATGAGAAGAGTGCAATTATTAGTAGGTACTACAATTTTATCAAAAATTTTCCAGGCGACCAAAAAAATTGGGCAGTTTTCGAAATCTCAAATGAGTAATTTTAATTAAATAAAAATCAAAAAATTTCCAAATTTCTGATCGGAAACCTAATCTTTTCGTAGGGGAGAAAATGGTATTCAATTTCGAAGTCAATGGTGCAGAGAGGTGTACAAATTCAAATTGCACCTTTTTAGAGAAATGATCGAAGAACAACTCAAATTCAGTTCTAAACATTTTTGACCCCCCCCCCACACGAATTTGAAGATTTGAATTCATTACAGAAAAAATCTCAAATAAAAAGGAAAAACTCCATTTTAAAGAAAAATTATAAAGCTTTGAAAAATGAAAACATGAATGATACCTATAGGTATTTATAGGTATCTACCAAATCATGCGGATGAAAATTCGGGGTTTTCCGGACTTGAAAATTTCTTTACAATTCATTGCCCCCTCACCCCAAAAAAACACGTGGTTCAAATTTATGTATTCCACGTCAACCCTTTCAACCTTTTCGGCTAGCCCCAATAAATGAAAAATTGATGAGGGGTAAAATATCAATTATTTTGTTGGAATACTATAATTAATTATGTATGTTAAGCCCGAACGAAGCGAGGGCAAATTTTTTTGCGAAAAAACAACATTCAAAAGTTGAAAATTCACCACTTTTCCCTAATTGAGGTTTCCAAAGGCGCCAGGAATTGCGATTTATTTTCCAGTAACTCTGCTTTTTACTCGATATTACTTCGTGGTCAAAGGCATCATGCTATTTTTTTTCTCATCACCGCTTATTAAAAAATATGTTTCCAAAAAAATATATATAGGTATTTGAAAAGAAATTTGTAGAAAGAAAAGAGTGTAAATTACCCTGAGCGTCACGAGGGGATTTTTTTTGAAAATTTCACAACTTAATGGACAAAAAACATGCATTTAGACGTTGTATATCACGAAAAACAAAAATGAAAAATGAAAAAATCACTCAAGAGATGCAATAATTTGATCCGAGCGGACGAGCGTAGCGAGGATGACTTTTTATGAAAAATTCATAATAAAACAAGCAAAACACCACTTTCAAGCATCATAGCGAAATTTTCGAAGAAAAAGGTAACTTTCAGTAACTTTTTGATACTTTTTTCGACCAAAAAGTGATCAAAAAATGACTAAACAAAAGTAACCAAAAATAATTATTTTTTACAGTTTTCTGGGGGAGGGGGGTATTTTTTTGTAGTTTTCAGCTAACATTTCAAAGATAAATCCACTGAAAAGACGGGAATTAATTTCATTTATTAAATTCCTTCGTCAAAACAACAAACAAACTAACAAAAATCAATTATTAATTTTTTTCTTGAAGAATTTTGAAAAATAGCAATTTTTACATGAAAATTTGAATTTTTGCCTGGAAGTGCGAAGAAAACAGTGACTTTTGAGGGGAAAAGAGTAAACAAAGTGACCTTTTGGACGTGAAAAGTAACCAAAAGTGACAGGTCGAAAAAAATGACAAACACCCTAAAAAAGTGACCCACTATGACGTCTGCACTTCTCTAGATGATTTATATTTTTCTTGGATTTAAAAAAAAATATCAGAGAAAATTCTAAAATTCCCTGACTTTTCCAGGGTTTCCAGAAAAAGAACACCATGCTCTACTAATCTTTTCTGTTCCACGACATTACTCCATTCTACAGGTTAGGTACAACAATTTTTTTCAATTTCATATTTTAAAAAATTTTCTTCCAATTATTCAGTTGGAAGAAATTTTGAGAGATAGTAATTTGAAAAAAAACATCAAGAATCAAAGTTAAAAAAAGATTTAAAAAATTTGCAGTAGGACAAAAATTTTAAATCGTAAAAAAGTTCAGAATTAAATTTTTTTCGAATTTCAATTTCTTCAATTTTTTTCGACTTTAAAATTGGTTCGACTACCTTCTTACCCAATTTCAAAATTTTTCTTAAATTTTTCAATTGAAAATTTATCAAAATTGAGTCCAACTCAATAAGTAATTAGAAGGAATTTAAAACAGTAATTAAAATATAAAACAAATTAACAAACAAATTTAAACAAAACAACAAAAGACTTTCCACAAGATTGGCTTAAATTTTTTTGAGGAAATTTATTCACACAGAAGGAAAACACTTTTAAATATAGAATTGGATTACAAAGCCGGTTTGAAAAAAAAGTTAAAATGCAAAGGAAAAGTCAAACAAAAATTCCCAAAGTGGCTTGAAAACAAAAATTTGGAACCCTAAATGGCCATAAATTTGAACTCGGATCGTCGAAATCCCATTTGCGTCAATAAAATTCAGGAGCTAGTTGCGAGTAGTTACATCACTAAGGAAACGTAATACCAAATTGCCATGACGTACGTGCACTTTTGGTATTTTTTTATGTATCAATTTTTGTGATTTTCTTTCAATTAAAAAAAAAATAAAATTGAAAAAGTGACTTTTGGGGGAAAAAGTGACCAATAAAGATGCCTGTCAAAGTGAACCAATTTCACCAATTTTTATCAAAATCCAGGATTTGGATTCTTATTTCGATTCGCCCCACTCTACATATTCTCAATTCGACAGCGAATCCCTGCTTATTCCCACAAGCAGGCACACGCTGCACCCCTCGTCAAACTACTTCATCCTCGAGACACGATTTAAAACAGAATTTTAATAGAATTAAAGTCACCCTTTATTTTCGTCGACTTATTGAAATGCTTTTTGAAACAAGTATGAAAATTTAATGACGCTTAATGAACTATGCTTCGTTCGCAGCTACACAAATGACCCAACAAACAGTGCTCTGCTCCCTCGCACCAAACTCTTTCATAGTCTTTGGCCATAGCTTCGCAAGGAACATAGGTAGGGATCTGAAGCACGGTAACAATAGGCAGATATTTCGTACAAGCAGTATTTTCTCCTCTATACATACTCGGCTTCGATACCGAACAGCAAAATTCACATCCTCAAGTGTACACGTTCGTTTTCAGTTACACTCCGTGTGTGCTTTAATGATACCAAGACCTGCATCAGGGCGAATTCGAAGAGAGAGAAAAAAAATACTCGATTAATCCGTTGCTTCGTTCTGTACGTACAACACACCATCCTTTCGTTCTTAATTGCAAACACGACTCTCGATACTTTTCTCGTATACTAGCAGAGCCAAGCAATTATACATCGTAAATGCTATTAAATAATACTTTACACGTGATATAATTCTTGAAACTGGTACGGAGGGTGGAAGAGAGACCATAACACTTCTTTAGGAAAGACCATTTAACCAGCATATTGCGTTTTCTGCGCTCGCGAGCTAGATGTTGCTGAGGCATCTGCCACTATACAGAGTGCGAAGAGTATAGCCTCTTCAAGTATTCCGAGTATTAGACGTTAAATGAAGCGCGAAAAAAGATACACCCCGTCAAATAAGAATAAAACCTTCTCGCGCCAGAATGAGAAAATTGAAGCTTTCTCGTACTGAATTTCTACTGTGTGTAAATCGTCTCGCCTCTCATTCGTATCGCGAGCTATAATAATACCATACACATAACAGCATAGAAGATTACACATACAAATACACGTGTAAAAATGGAGCAATATTAGCACACACCGATGATGATAATACGTATAGCAGAATTCGTATCATATACTCCGTCGCAACGTCATAAATTACACGTCTTTAAACAAAAACCCCCATCTCCTTCTCTTCCTACCCTTAAACCGTTGTAGTGTTAAAAATGTATACGAATGTATACACACGTTAAAACCATTCGATAAATTTACCAAAATATCCCAGCAAAACCGACACTTTTGCTGCGTATAAAAATATCTTCAAATGTAAGTAATACCCAAAGTACGTAAAAGTACTGCTCGATTTATACGTGTAAAACATTCGCACGTACATATTTTACACAAATATAAGAAATACATATCGTTTTTCATTAAAAATTGTTTCATCGAGGTCCTCTCACCTCCTCCTCGCCCCCCCCGCCCATACAACACCAGGCAATTCAATAAGCTATATTAAACTCTGTTCGATAATGAAATATTCTTTCAAGCTCCATTTACTCCTCGATGAAATTTCTTTCGGTGCTGAAATTGTAATACGCCACCTCGCCTCCGCTCCCACGTCCCACCACCTCATTCCACTACAACGACGATATACAATTATCCACAGATGACTTGAGAGAACTTTTCACGACGATGAGAGGGAGAGAAAAAAAATAAAGTCCAATTTCAAAGAAAACCCCAAGGCTTCGCGTTCGGGTTCAACTTACGAATACAATCGATTGTATTTTTTTCGTCTTCTATACGAAAAGAAAAATTTAATTCGATTACAAAAAATAGCTCGGTATCGTAAATCGGTCGCTGGTATGGTGAAAGGGAAAGGAAAACGGCACACGTAAGCGTAAAATTCATCGAAATATACCTACGAGCGGTAATTCCGCATGAACTTGATTTTCCCTTCGAATGGATAAATAGGTGACCTTATGGAGACGTTCGCGTAGGTAGATAAACATATATTCGAGCAGCGAATTCGTAGCATAAAAGATACAGTTGTAGGTGGATTGGTAAACATTTTTTGAATAGAAAGAAAAAATAGGGATGTTTTGATACTGCAATGGTTTTTAAGAAAGAGTAAGGATGCACAAAGATGGGAAAAGAATCATGAGAGAAGCTTTGCTCAATTATTGGATCAGCATCCAGAAAGGTATAATCAAAGGTTTCAACAGTCTATTTAATCATCTTGTTTCAGAAAGTGAATGAAAGTAAGTAATTTTTAATTTTCAAATATTTTTCCCCACAATTTTTCAACATAATGGGATTCTGTTTTTCTTACTGTGGATTAAAGCGGATCAAAAAAGTCGAAATTTCGATTTTTACGTCGCAGTATCGCTGAAAAGAGAACATTACAAGAGAATACGAAATGAAAAAAATTCAAAAATTGATCAGTCTTGTGTGCTAGTGATCTATTTGTTAATTGGCAATCACATTTTTTCTTTTTTTCTTTCAGGCAACTGTCCCAATTCGAAAATGGCAGAAATCTCAAGGGGAAGCAGTAAATGAAAAGGCACAGAACTATACAAACATAATTGTAAGCAATTACAATAGTTGGTTATTGATCACACATAATTCTCCAAGTTTTCAAAAATTGTCAAAAAATCAACAAAAATTGAAAATTTTCAAAATAATTTAAAAACTTTCTAAAACTATTCAAGTTACTTTTAGGGTTCATTATTTAGTGGCTATGTAAACCATGAAGTACAACTTTTGAAAAAAAATCTGTTTGATAACATTTTTTTAAAATTTATTCTGCACAAATCATACAGGCAGAAAAAATTTCAAAAAATTCCAAGATGACTTTTTGGAAAATTCTCTTTTTTGGCGTAGTCATTACAGAAGCCCGAAAAGTTATTTGAACAATTTCTGAAACCTTTTAATTTTCTAAAAAATTTTTCAACAGGTGGAAAATTCTTGAAAACTTGAGACTTGTGCGAGATCAGAAAGTATTAATCGATTTCAAATTTTTTCCATCCTTTCCAAGTCTTCCAAAAACACGCAATTCCTCCACAAAGCTATGACTCGGATATCAAAATTAAAAACTTTCATGACTCTAAAATCTCAAAAAAATTGTGAAATCATTTGGTTAAAAAAGTATTCATTAAAAACCATAAAAATGGTAAAAAACTAACTTGAAAATTAAAAACACATTGATCAAAGTGGCGCGAATTTAAAAAATCACTAAAATTGCTTGAATCAAAACATGTAAACTGAATTGGTTCATTAAAAAATCTTGAAAATCATTAAAATGAAGTTCAAAATTCTGTGAAAATCGGTTAAAGAGTGTAAAAATTAATTTTTATACTGTTTTTCCTCCGATCTTGAGCACAATAATAATGATTTTCCGGCGACTTTCAATAATTATTAGTTAAGTATAAGTAAGTAAGTAAGTACATACGTACTTACTTATATCACGGTATCCACTAAAATTTCTAAACTTGATTTCTCAAAAAAAAAAAAAAAAAAAACATTTCTCATTTTTTACGCTTTGAAACCTCCAACATACAAAAAAGTGGGAAAATAATGCAGTTTTGTGTCAAAAATGATCCTCAAGATTTTCCACGTCATTTTTCCAAGTTTTCCGGACCATTTGTCTTCACTGAGCTTTGGTTTCGGATAAAATGTATAAAGTTACATTTCAGGCTTACATTTTCTTGTTTTAAATCAAGTTTTTCAATCAACTCACTGAATTTTTTTTATCGTGTCCATTGTTTATTTTTCATAAGTTTTTCATTATCCTGCTGAATTCTTCAGAAAAGTTTGAAATGTTCTGCAAAATATATTTTTTTAATGGGGGGGGGGGGGGAATTCAAAACGCTTGTCTTCTAACAAAATCGTTCGCTAATAATTCACTTATCTGATTCAATCGATTTTCTCATTCATGATTGAATCGTTCAATCAGTGATTCAGATTTGTTCATATCATGCGTGAGCAATTTATTCCATTGAATCAGATGTTTGCAAATACATATTCTAAAATCCTTCGAGTAGGTAATTATTTCTAAAAATTGATAAAAGCTTTGCTTCAGAGCATTTCAATTTTATTCTGGATGTGTCATCATTTTTCGTATTGAAAATGTCACATTTTTTCATAAGGGAACCTCATGAAGTATCCGGCAGAAATTTTGATGAAAAGTGGTCTCAGACCACACCACCAAAATTTTAGCTCCCAATTGAGTTTAGTTCCCACAATGAAAATTCAAAGTTTTCATTTTTGCCATGTATTTTAAATGGGCAAAACTTTCTTTTCATAAAACCATCTACATTCAAAATGGTGGTCAATGGGTAGAACACGTTGAGAGGAGCAAAAAATGTAATGCACACATATTGCATTATTCGTAGGTACATGGAAGGGACTATTCCTTATCAACGATTCTATTTTTAGTGATTTATAATCAATGTCGTACGAGTTCTGTTCAAAATTTTTTTGAATAATTTGAATACCTATGCTTTGATTGAAATTGAAAAAATTACTAAAAATGAGATCTTTGATGAAAAGTAGCCTCTTTCATGTTCGATTTATGCAATATATGTGAATAACATTTTTTAATCCTCTCAACGTGGTCTACCCATTGGCCATAATAGTTTTATGATTTTATGAAAAAAAATACCCATTTAAAATTATATGTACATGACAAAAATCAAAACTTCGAATTTTCATCGTAGGAGCTTAACTCAAAACTGACGTTTAAAATTTTGGTGGTATGGTACTTATGCCAATGGCTATTACAGAGACCAGTTTTCATCAAAATCCCGGGGGACACTTCATGGAGCCCCAGCAGGGTGTTTAACAGAATTTGTAGAGCAAAAATCTTGACTTAGCTTGACCTTTTGGAATGACTTTTTGCATGAATTTTTTGAGGGCCACCCCACGAAATTTGGGCAAAAATCTCAAGGGGAGGAGGTAAAAATGGAAAATTTGATGACCAGTCATATTGAAACTATAGAAAACAAAAATTATTGCTTTTTATGTGCTACTTTTATGACGTTGGAAAAAAAACTATAATAAATTTCTTATTCCCCCCCCCCCTTTAAAAATTGAAATTTCATTTGAGATCGCCTTCAAGTCTTCCAATAAAATTAGAAGAATATATATTTTTTTGTTTCAAAATATTCAATTGTCTGAGATGGAAGAGAAAAGAAGAGATCATATCATCATTTTTAGGAAGACTTGTGTAAAATTAGGTACTCAGCCCGAGCGAAGCGAGGGCGAAAATTGTTGAAAATAGAGCACCCAAAATCTGAAATTCCATTACCCTCTATATGATACAGCCGGGAAGCATGAACCGGCAACATCGCAAAAATCGCGACTAGTGGTCCTATTTTAGCGTTGTGTTATATGACGCGCGCGATATTTTTCCTTATATCTCAAAATTTTGAGTGAGCACATAGGTGTTTGAGACATGAAAAATTATCTACTTTTCACGGGCTACAACGTGGTTTTTGTTTCAAAGCTCTATCCTCAACCGATCAAAAGTTATAAAAGTTAGAAACTCAAAAAATTTCATGTTCGACTTTTCAAATTGAAATTACTCAAAATTTTGAGTGAGCACATAGGTGTTTGAGGCATGGAAAATGATCTACTCTTCACTGGCTACAACCACGTTTTTGTCCCAAAGCTCTAGCTCAAACCGATCAAAAGTTGCAAAAGCTCGAACTTTGAGCTTTTACAACTTTTGATCGGTTTGAGCTAGAGCTTTGGGACAAAAACGTGGTTGTAGCCAGTGAAGAGTAGATCATTTTTCATGTTTCAAACATCTATGTGCTCACTCAAAATTTTGAGTAATTTCAATTTGAAAAGTCGAACATGAAATTTTTTGAGTTTCAAACTTTTATAACTTTTGATCAGGTGAGGATAGAGCTTTGGAACAAAAACCAAGTTGTAGCCCGTGAAAAGTAGATAATTTTTCATGCCTCAAACACCTATGTGCTCACTCAAAATTTTGAGATATAAGGAAAAATATCGCGCGCGCCATATAACGCAACGCTAAAATAGGACTACTACTGCTGCGTTGCCGGTCCGTGCTTCCCGGCTGTTTCATATAGAGGGTAATGGAAATTCTTATATAAAATTCGTGCTTTTTTTGTGTTATGTTTTGACTTCCAAAAAAACGATATCTATGGACTCACCTCCATCGAAACATTTTTGAAAATTCCCATCGAGATCGTTACCGAGTCTTTTTATAAATGAGAAAGACAATTTTTTTCATTTGAAAATATTGATTGTTTGGGCTAAAAAGGAAGGTTCATACCATAATTTTTAAAATAAAATTTTTCACGTCTTCCTGTGCGATTGATTTTCAGTTCGAAGTATGTTTTAGTTCTTTAATAATTGCTTGGAAGTATGCAAATCGGTATTTTTTTTCGGAGAAACTCGGGTTTCATTGATTTACAGGGAAATGAAACATCCGATGAAGAAATTTTTCTCGAAGTATGTTGTAAAGGAAAAAATCTGGAAATGAATCATTACCTTTTCGTTCACTGACAATTCGAGAAAACAATTTTTTTGAACTTGAAAACAACTAATTTTTCCAGATTCAAAAGTGAGTTTTGAGATTCGAGACAAATAAAAAATTAATGACTGATTCGGGTACTTCAAGAAATTTCTTCATCGGAGGCTTCATTTTTGTATGAAACTACTAAAACCATTTCGAATGGTTGAAAAATATAAATCTGCAAACTTACAGGCGGTCATTAGAGAAACAAAACGTGTAATAATCGACAATATATTTCAGCTTTCTGTATAAAAATTTGAAACTTCAAACCAGTATATTTTTTCTCGCTTCAAATAATTTTCAAGACCATTTCAAGCCAAGCTTTTCATCTCCGCTAGCTGTTTTCCTCACAAGGGAAAATTTCAAACCAACGAAATTCTTATTTTAATCCCGTTTATTGATTTCCCATCATAGTGGACCTCCATGTACGTAATAATAGCACACATATATTTCTCATATCCGGAATCGACGTTACACTACGTAACAAATCAAACAACCAACAAATCACACATACACAATTACACGTACAATCGTACACATACATACGAAAATCGATCCCCATACGCTATCAGACCATTCTTAAAAATTATATTCGTCGAAAAAATAACCTTGTTCAACGATCGGAAATTTCCAGCGAAGAATAACCGTAATACAATGAAAAGCGAAAGTAAAAAATCCAAAACCAACATTTTCCCAAAAGTCGAAACGAATGGGAAAAAATCGTAAACAAACGTTGAAAAATATATAAAACGGAAGTGATCTAATCGCCTTATGTTTTTAGTACCGAATACCTTTAGCACGGTACGTAACAAGGGAATCTCCTTTTACAGCATCGCAGAAGAAACCGAGTGTACTTTTGATCCCGCACGCGATATTCCTAACACAACGTCCCCGAAAATTGCTCCGGTAATTGCGGTTTTTGCGGAACGCTATAAAGGGAGAAAAAAATCTTGGAAATACGACCGACGCCGGTGTTTTTTCAACTCTTTCATTTTTATACACGAGAGAATCGCGTTTAAAGTGAATTTTTCCTAATGAAATCGTACAGGTGAGTGAATATCAACGTGAAAATAATTTTTCTGGGAGAAAAAAAATGTAGTAAGAGGTACTCTGGAGAAATACGCGGGTATAAATAAAGCTCGTCGAGAAAGCCGACGATTTTTTTTCTTTTCATTTCATCCCCAAGATGAATGAGTTTCGTGTGTGTCTGAGGAAATTTTTAATTTGCCGGATTAAGCGTCTCGATAGCAACGAAACATACGCACGAAAAAAGAGAAAAGTTCACGACGTTTTATATTTTCTCGAGTAGCGATTTTTTTCGAGTGTTTTTGCCGAGGCAAAAAATTACGCCCAGTCAAAACTAAATTTACGTACTTCAACTACTGCAGTTGAAGCCTTTTTGAACCAATTTGGTAAGTTTATTTCCATCAATTTGAAAAATATCTGATCACTCGGCTATTTTCACCTTGCACAGATTCATTTGAACTTCAACACCTTGTGAAAGATAAAAAACCTGCATTATATCCGACAAATAGTGCAAGATTATCAATGAGAAGTTGCACTAAGCTGGTAAAATGATAAAAAAAAGTCCATCAAAAATCGAATTTTCAAATCCTAAAACTTCTGTCACGTATTCATTTTGGATTGACCAAAATGAAATATTTAAAAAAATTTCAGAAGATCTAAGGTTGAATGACCAAGCTGAGAGTTCAATTCAATAGCCATGTTTTTTACATGGATTTTACATAGGTAATCCAGATTAAGACTTTGAAAATTTGTCAAAAGCCCTGTTTTATTTACAATCCAAAATCAGTTTTTGATAAACTGCTTGTTTGGAAGTTACAAAAAAAAATTTATACCTAAATCTAAAAAATAAGTAGATAGTAAATTCATTTTTTATTTTTCTTAATTTTTGAAAAACATATACCTAATTTCATTCAAAATCTTTTCTTTTCGAATAGGATGTAGTATAATTAATAATGGAGAAACAGGAAGATCCTTAGTTCAATTACGCAGGTTTTGTGGTACAGTTCTTTAGAAAAGTATGGATTTATTTAAATTACCTATAAGGAGTATTGTCCTCACAATGTAAGTAGTATTTTATCAATTTTTTATTTTTAAATGTGAATAATAATGAATACTTATTCTATTTATTTATATTACGAATATAACTGTAATTTAATTTTAATTGATTTATAAATTTACCTAGAGTATGTATTTATTATAAAAATGAATTAAGAGAGTGTTGTGCCAGGGAACAGATTTCAGTATTTTCAAATAAATCTCCAAAATATTTCTTGAAAATGTAAGAATTTCACCTGAAAGACGCATCCTTTAGACACAACTTTGCTGTTGAAAGGGTTTCCCCCAAATTGACATTCCTGCCTGTTTTCAAGAATTTTTTTTAAATTTCTTGTTTTTTCGTTCCTTCGTACAACGGTCAATTACCAAGGAACACCAAGGAAAATAATATCAATCCATGCTAATTAACAACCATCCACAGTTATTTCGCATTTTTATTATTCACTTTTCATAATTTGTGTTCATAAAAAATTTTCTAGATGAATTTTTCCGAACTTCCACCGCTTGTTGTATCAAGGAAAGATTTACATCATATACCACGGAACACGAATTAGTAGGTACCTATTTTTATGAATTTGAAACTTTTTCTGAATGCGTAATGGTTTTAAATTTCCTAAAATGGGTATGGGTATAAAATGTTCCGTGGTAGAGGATACAAAATCTTTCCTTGATACATTACCCGGTTAAAATTTTAAAAAATTACCTAAAAAAAATCATGGATCTATTAGAAAAAGTGAATAGGTACGTACTCTCTCAATTATAAATCAGTGAAAATTATCGAAAATCACTGAGAAACAGTCAGAATTGCAGCACAGGAGAAAATTAGTGAAAATTTTTTCAGTGAGAAAAATCACTGGAAAATCAGAGAAAATTCACTGAAAAGTTAGTAAAATTCGTGAAATTTGCTGAAAAATCAGTGAATATATTTGAAAAATCAGCGAAAATTCGCTGAAAGTCGGTGAATTTCACTGATTTTTCCTGTGCTGCAATTCTGACTATGCATCAGTGACTTTTCACTGATTCAGAATGAGAAAGTAAGTACTTACACTATTTCAATACAGTATTTGTTCATTGCTTTGAAAAGTTTTTCAAAATATTGTTCAGTTTTCTCACAAGATACCTACTTCACAAAAACACTAAAAAAAATACTTTTCACTCATCACGGCAATAAATCGCGCGTAACATTGCCAACTGAAAACCCTCAAAGTTTTGCAACAAAATGCGACATAAAACAAATTGCATTTTTGGTTGCATTTTGTATCACTTTATCGCATGTTACGAAACAACAAGTCGACGAGAAATATAGAAGAGCAGATAAATTATCGATGTGATTTATCAACCATTAAAATTGATCTGGCTGATCCGTTGAACATCTGAACGGCGGGAGAGCACGATCGATCGATCTATCACCTGAATAAATATCACAAATTACATTCCTTTTCCCAATCTTGAGTGAAGTATTTTTCGTACAATTGGATAAATTTACTCACAGGATTCTGTCACAAAATGTTGAAGTTGAATTTTTTTTAAATTTGCAACAGAATGCAACCAAATGCGACAAAATGCAACCACGATGAGACAAATTGCAAAAGTGAAGTCAAAGTTGCAAAAAATGCTCATTTTTCAAGGTTTATTTTGCGACAAAAAATAATTTAAAAACAAATTTGGTATGATTTGCTATGAAGGAGTCATAATGGTAAGTTTTCTCAACTTCTCGCACTTTAATTTGCATAAACAAAGTTTAGGTTGGATCTTCCCTCATTTTTTATTCATTTCAGCCCCAATCAATAAAAATCAAAGAAGCTCTAGGTTAAAATATCCTAATCCTAAGATTTTCAAAATTTTTAATAAACATTATTGGACACCTCTAGAAAAAATTTCTAACCTCAAATTTTATCAAGTTTTTCTAGAGAAATGAAGTTTTTCGGGAAAAAATTCCGTTTCAACGTACATTGCAGGAAAAATTTTTATTCTGCTAAAAATAAAATCAAGAGAGACATAGTCTATTGACATGAATTTAAAAAAAAATTCAGGGCAAGAGAAATTAACAAAAGAAAGCTCGAAATCGCTACAAATTCTGTTTTGGTGGTTGAATAATTCTTAAGCACTTCTGGTCTTCTCTAAAACTCGTTTTAAAATTTCTAAACAGGCACCCACCTAAACATATTTGCAAAAAAAAACTTTCTTTTTTATATTTCAAAGATATCCCAATATAAGGGTTGCTTTTGTTAATTTATTCTCCTCCCCAAAGAGAAAATTTTTGAAAAAATTCATGTAAAGAGATCCATATTTCCAGGCTCCTTCGTACATTTTCGATGAAATAAAAAATTTTCATTAATGAAATGAAATATTACAGCAGAAAAAAAATCTGCCACTGTGGCTAAGGGAATGGAGTGGGGATTTTCGGAATATAAAGTTTTTCAAAGATACCTACCCAATAAAGTTCAATAAAGATTCAAAAATTAGAGGGCAGGGACACTGCACCATTTTTATCCTGGTATCGTTTTTGATGAACAGACTTTCGAGTTAATTGAAATTGAAATTTGTTCACCTCTTAAAAATTCAAGTAGGGATAATTCATTTAGGAAATATGAATTTTAATAGCTTTTAACTTTCGGGAATCAAATTCTAAATCGTAATTCGTAAAAGATCGTAACTGTTCAGAAAATGTACATAAAGTCGTTTTGAAAATGACACGCTGTCGCTTGGTTTTCTTCGACTGAACTCATATCGCTTGGATCTTTCTCGCTGAACTAAAAATGTTCATTCTTGAGTTCAATCGAAAAGAACGACGATCCTCTCAAAAATCAAGACAAAACCGAACGATTTAGAGTAAGGAATTTTTTTGGTTTTTTAAATGGATAAAACATTGGTGAAATCTGAAAAAAATATCATGAATAATTTAAAAATTCGAATCGATGAAAATATTATTGTTTCCAGCTTCGCTCAAATAAAAATAAATAACAATAACTCAGGCTAAGCCACACCTTGAAAGTTGAGATAATCTTGAAGGTTCTTCATCGTATATTTGATCAATCAGAAATCACAAAAAGGTTCCTTAGAACCATTAAGGTTACCTTAATTTTTCAAGGTAGGATTTAACATTGGAGACATAAACCTTCTAAAAATTTTAATAGGGCATTTGCGCATGCGCGGGTTACATACTCTCTGTCGAACGGTTTAGAGCACTGTTATATCATTATTTTTCGATTTTTCCCAAATAACTTGAAAAAGAAGCAATTTTGGATCTTTTTCATAATAACTTAATCGGAAGAGAATAAAATAAGCTTTCGATTGATAGGAGGGGGAGAGAGCCAAGATACCTTTTTGAACCTATTCTCCCTCCTACGAGTCGATCCCACCTCACCCCTCAATCATATTGCCACTGCTAAATAAAAACAAATGGGTAGGGGTGGGCACGTAGGAAGGGGGGGGGGTGTCGACCGGGTATTAATACTACCAATTTACATAATACTACTACGAGTATTTTGATGGCCAAAACATACAGTTTAGTACGATTTTATACCTATTATCACGTTTTTAAATGATAGTATTTTTCACATAAACCCCTTCCTTCAGGACTCTTACCGGTATCTGCTCTGCTCATCTTTGTACAAAAAATTATTCCTACAAAAAATCTTGGAAATTGACTGTAAAACAAAAAAGTACCGAACTATTTTTACCGCAAAATCACATCTAAAGGAGATATAAGCGAAAACCCGTTTTTTAGGGGGTGGAACTCCCATAAAAAAAATTATCAAGGGGTCTGAGGGGTGGAAACTTTTAGGGGTTACTCAGGGAACCTCTCTCGACAGTTTTCCGCAATAAAAGGTTTGTTGGCCAGAAATGTTGATTTTTATCCAATTTGCCTACACTATTTCACAAATAATCCACTTTTTTCTAAAATTTTTGAGTTTTTGAAATCAAACCGACAATATTTACTCGTATAAAATTATTCCCCAACGATCATAATCGACACAATATAAATTCCGCATTTGCCTACGCACCCAAACCCACCAGCACACAATTCACCTCAATCACCGAGCTCATTCGCTCACTTTATTAAAACGACTTCATCTTTTCAAGTCACGTGTTAATCTCGTAAAATGTTACTTACGCTTTACAAAACACCGCAGCCGATTATAAATAAAAAGTACGAAAGTCGGCCTTAGTAAAGTTGAGAGAAAAAAAGGAGCTCGTCGTATTTATGGGGGAATTTTTTAATACTTGACGGGGGCTCGGATGGTAAAAAAAAGCAGGAAAAATTTAATTTATTCCATATTTTTCTCGACAACGTGCTTTACTCTTGTCTACATGAGTTGGTTGCGGTATAATTCACCTTTGAAGGGAAAAAAATCCAGTCAACTTGGTTACCGTATCGATTCCCATGCTTATACGTTTTTTCTCGCTTCATCGAGGATTATAATTATAGCCAGTTTCCATCACACGTGTCGTGAACTATTAGGCCACTGGGACGATACCGAAATCCACCACGAAACCTCCATCTTTGTCCAGATGAAATAATATTATTCCAATTCGAACACCTTTGACCATTTGATTCGAAAACAAACGATGAAAAAAAGTATCTAATTCTCATCTGCGAAACGAATTTAGTCGAAATAAAAAAATCCAAAGCACCTGCAGCTGTTTATCACATCTTCTGTAGTTTTTCGACGTACTTAGCATTAACACGGTGACTAAATCCAATTTCTAGCCATCATGTGAAGACACAGCAGAATGGAGAATTAACGAATCAAATTCTTCTTTACGAAGCGCAGTGGTTATAGAATTGTTGCTTTCGTGGAGCTTACACCGACCACAAAGCACACATCGTCGTGTATGATGGAAAAATCTCCTAATACAAATACCACCATGCTATATATGCTGGCTGACATAAAGCTCGAGTAAACTTTACACAGCGACGCCGCTGACATATGTCATGGCGAACTATATAAACGCCGAAGTGGTTACTTTTCAACTAAACGCGACGCGATGTCTTTAATAAAGCGTACCCCGAAATCCGAAACTTGAAAGAAAATTTCGTCGGTGCTGAAATTTTTATTATTTCAGCTCACAGGGTTGCCGGTGCTTTCGTGTAATATGCAACGAATACGAAGAGTTCGAGTTTTTATACCTAGGTAATGTACGCAGATATATGGTAGTCTATTATACACGTATACATAATTAATTAGGCAGAATCATGGCTGAATCGACGGCTCAGACTTTATATGTTGAATTATTGAACAACGATATGAAATATTATACACGTTCGAGTGCATGAAGTACGCAGAGGAAGAGAGAGATTCTTTAATGCAGAAAGAACCTATTATCGTATCGTCGAGAATGCAACCTTTGGTTAGCAATTTTTCTTGCTTGGTCATCTGGGGATCAGTGGCGGATTTCCCTAAAGGCCAGCAAAACACTTTCTTGGAGTGCCAAATTAGTGCCAAATTTTCAAAGGCAGCACTGGGCGGCAAATTTTTGAGAAATTTTTTAATAATCATTTAAAATTTTTATTTTTTTTTCAAAATTGAAGAAAAATTATGTGTAGGCGCCTTTGAGTTTAGACTCAGAGCGTTACAACCCACAAGACCCTAAAGTCCACTAAGTTTTTTTCCCGGTGCAAATCTTCGGATCACCTCGGAGGACGTCGGAAATACTTCGTTCAACTTGTTCTGTATCTTTTAATACGTTATTCGTCGAACTTCATAGTATTTTAGTTTCAGAATATTTTTTCAGATTATTGAAGTCGGATCTCATTGAACTGAAAAAAATTTTCTGTTAAAATTTGATTTTTTTTACCATCTTGCGTTTTTTTTGTTCGCTCCTACTTTTAATATATGGTAATAAGTATGTAGGTGATTTTTTTCTGATTTTGAATTTTTTTCTGAGTTAAAATTTTTAATCTTATTCTTATCCTAGAATTTTTTCAGACTTTTAAAATGCTTTCTTCATCTGTTACTGGGAAAATGTTATTTTTTTCAAAGTTGGAATCTTATTCTTTTTATACCTACATATAAATTTTCATTTGAAAAACAATTTTGACGCTGACAGCTGGCTATAGTTACGGATGAGATTGTTGCAATCTGCTTGAAAGAAATGTGAAAATTTTAACACAGAAAAAGAACAAATTTTTCAAACTGGGGATAATTTCAAATAATAAACAAATTTTAAATATTTTCACAGTAACAGAAGGAGAAAGAATTTTAAAAGTTTGAAAAAATTCTAGGACAAGATAAAAAATTTTAACACAAAAAAAGTTGAGTAAAAATTTTGATAGCGAAGAAAAAACTTCAAAATCAGAAAAAAATTACCTACATACTTTTTGCATTAAAAGTAAGAGCGAACAAAAAAACGCAAGATGGTAAAAAATTCAAATTTTGACAGAAAATTTTTTTCAGATCAATGAGATCCGACTTCAAAAATTTGAATTGAAAAAATATTCTGAAACTAAAATAGGTACTATGAAATTCGACGAATAACGTATTAAAAGATACAGAACAAGTTGAACGAAGTACATATTTCCGACGTCATTCGAGGTGATCCGAAGATTTGCACCGGGAAAAAAATTTAGTGGACTTTAGGGTCCAGTATTTGCAACCCAAATTGCAATTGTTTACTTACGAGAAAATTCTGGCCAACAAATCTTTATTTTCTAATTTTTGCCTTTCTATTACAGGGTGTCGAATTGAACCCCAGATGCAAAAGCGAAAAAATCTCTCTTTTGGTGTCTAAAAAATTTCATAATGGAAAAATAGGACCATTCCATCGATTTTTTATAGGGAAAGGAGGACAAAATTTTTTTTTTACACAATTAAAATCAATTGAAAATGGGGATGTCAGTGAGGAGTGAGGGAAAGAATAGTATTTTTTCCCCCTTTTACGTCTAATGTGTGGTTCAATTCGACATACTGTATTTTATCAAAATAAAAATGAGGTTTGTTTTTCATCTCTTCTCGAATTTTGATTCATTATTATGAAGCGAATAAAACTAGATAAGTTGAGAGCAGAGAAACACGAGAAATAAGAAGAAAAGACTTGACACTTTTTTCACTCCAAATTTGAAAGCTGCAGGTGCACCTATAATAGTGCAAAAGATATCCAGATGTAATTCCAACTCGAAGCAAACCATTTGAAAGTGTTGCGTCAACTTCATGTTCTAATCATAGCGAGCTTGAACATTATGAAGTATACCCCCAGACATTCAAAAAGAAAATATTCCTCTTTCATCAGACAATATGTTCTCGGCACCTAGTTTTGAGAATTTGAGGGGAGAGGGCATTTGGTTCAAAAAGAAGGCATGAAAAAAATTTCAAAGATCGGCCTTTTTTTGTGCTTGAAAATATAAGAACCTAAATCCGCCACTGCTGGGGATTTTGAAAAATTCATCTAGATGAGAAATTTTTCAACGGCGATGGGCCAAAAATAAAACCAAGATTGGGGACGCTTTTCATATCTGCGCACTTGGGGTGCAATTTTTTTCACTAGCTCCTAAATCATTTCAATGATTTAAGTTTAAATTCATGCCAATTTCTAATTTTTTCAAACTCTTGAATTTTTTCAATTTCTTCAATTCTATTTTTTTCAATGTTGCATCAAAAAATTTTAAAATTTTTTCAACAGTAATTTTTTCACATTTAAGTACATAATTTTCCTCAGAATTTATTCAACTTTGATTTTTTCAATTTTTTTTTTCAATTTCATATTATCATTTTCATTACTTTTTAAAATTTCTTCTCAATTACTTATTGAGTTGGAAGAAATTTCGATAAACATAAGTTGAAAATTTCTTTATAAATTCAAATTTGAAAAAATTTTTAATTCAATTGAAAAAATTACATATCTATATAGTTTTTAAAAAATTGAAGAAAAATTGTAAAATCAGTTGAAACAATTTTACAGTAGAAATTTAAAAAAATATATATAAAGTAGGAAAAATGAAGAAATTAAAGTAGGAAAAAACTTGGAAAATTTCCTATTGTAAATTTTTTTGGATACATTATTTTAAAATTAGAATTCAAGAAATTGAAAAAATTTGAACGTAGAATAAATTTGAACTGGAATCGTCGAAATCCCATTCTTATCAAAATGATTTAGGGCCGGTTTTTCAATCGGTAGATAAGCGAAAGTAGGGGAAATAACAGGTCGATTAAACGCTAACCGCCAATCAGGATCGTCGGTTAGTCATTAACTGTGTCGGTTAAAAATCCGTGATCACACAAACTGACGATTGAAAAACCGGCCCTTAAGAGGTACCTTTTTTCACTGCAAAACCAAAGAAACAATTCACTTAAAATTCTAAAACATTGCATAGAACCGAGGTAGTAATATTGTCGTCATATTCTTCTCGGTAAGGAATTATTATTATTACTTTATTTTTTCAATTCATCAAAATACTGCAGCCTAATGCAGGTGGTTCGGCTTTTTGTACTGAAGGAATGACTGAAATATTTCAAAAAATGTAGCCATAACAAAAGTAAAGTATTGGTATCAATATTTACTGGTGAAGGATTATTTCAAAAATCATTCTTCTTCAATTTATTGAAACAAGTCCTTATTTGAGCTAAAAAAAACATGAACCATTCATAATGCCCCAAATCAACGAAACAATAACATGGTGTGGCTCTATAATTCTGTAAGCTTTTTTAATTTATCATTATAAGTAAAAATTTTTCAATTTCTTTACTTCCATTTTTTCTCAAAATTGCATCCAGTTTTACAATTTCTCCAGTAGCGAAATTTTTCAATGGACGTCTAAACGATTTAGATTCATTTTACATTGGGAAAAGTTTGGTCAAAAGTTATTTGGACCGAGTAAGTAGTTGAAGAGTTTGGTGTAATTGAAAAAAAAAAGATTTTTTTGCATTTGTTCAAAAAACAACAAGATACCTATGGGCTCAATCTTCAAAATAAAAACAATAATAAAAAAGACAAGTTGTAAAAAAACAAAAAATAATTTTGGTATCAGAACACGAATCTGTTGTTTATTGAACGCGTGGAATTTTCAATTCTCAACTCTGTTTGGGTGAAAAAATTGATAAATTTTCAGATTATGACCAAGTTTTTAGTGGGGAGGGGGACGCATTTTAAAAAAATGTCCAAGACACAAAAAAAGTTTCAATTTTCTGTTTTATACACCTTTTTTTTTCTTTCAAACGGGTTGAATTATAAAATGTTTCGTCTGTATTCCAGTATTCGCGGCTGTGGCATACAAATGTGATCAAAACGGTTGACGCATCAGAAAAACAAATTCTAAAAACCAAAGAGGCTTCGTCATTATTTCCGGTAATTATTATATTCAATGTTAATTAATCGTTATGCAACAAATATTATCACCTAATTCAAATAATTTTTAAAGATTTGACCAGCTGGACTCTACTATAATAATTCGTACGAATGACTAACTGTAACTCCATTTTCTAAGAAAAGATCCAGTAATGTTTTAATGTGATATTGAGTCGTCATGATATGTAGATCATCGAGAGAGCAGAAAGGAGCTGCGACAAGTTCAGATGAAATGTTACCAGTTTGTTGTTCATCAGATCGCAGTATGTACCTGTTTTTAGTTTCTTCAAGCTCTTTTTTTCAAAATTCAAAATGTATCATTTGATCAAAAAATTTTGTTTTGTCATTTTTTTTTTGGTTGTGTTTCTAGATTCTTCTTTTGCGACTCAGTCTTATTCAGAATTTTACTTTTAAAATTTTTTCACCTTAATAATAATGTTTTATTCAAATTTTAAAAATTAAGAAAAAAATGCGTTAAAGAATAGATTAGAATCACCCTCACACAGAAAAAAAACGAAAATAATAAATGGTTCAGTAGGCGAAAATTTTTCTTATTTTTTATTCAATTTTTTGTCTTTCAGATTTCGACTTTCGACTACTCCAACACAGGGTTCCAAAGGATCATTTGAACACGGATCACGGATCATGATTTGGATCAAATTTTCGCGATCCGTGATCCGTCTTCGGATCACTTTTTTCCAGATTCTATTCATTTAACATTCAAGATTCGTGATCCGTGATCCGTGATTCGAATCTTATTTTGGATGATCCGTACTTTCGCGGATCATTCATCAATTTTCATTTTTTTTTGTTTTTTGTTGGCTGTTATGGCATGGCAAATGATGGGAAAATGTGACAATTAAAAAAAAATTGAAATATTGGATGACTGAAACTTGAAATGCTTTATTTTTGTTGTAAAACGAAAATTTTCAGTCAAATGATCCGCAAAAATGATCCGCGGATCACGAATCACGTAAAAATTGAAATATTGAATGATTGAAATTTGATTGCTTTATTTTTATTGTAAAACAAAATTTTGTTGTCAAATGATCCGCAAAAATGATCCGCGGATCACGGATCACGGATCACGAATCACGAATCACGAATCATGATCCGAATCGTTTTTAACAAAAGTGATTCGTGATCCGTGATTCGTCGAGAAATTTCGTATTGATCCGTGATCCGTGATCCGTGATTCGGATCATTTTTTTGATGATCCGTTGGAACCCTGCTCCAACATCTCTATTCATCATACATATACTCCTAGAGCTTCCAATTTTCATACAGAATTTCACTGCGAAAATTTTGTTTAAAATTTTCAAACCACAATCTCCACTCACTAATTTGCTTAAAACTGGAAAATTCCCATAACCAAGCTCCCGTTTTCTGGTACGTACTGCAAGAAAAACTTCTATTTTCTATAATGCTGGGTTTATTTGTAAGGTGAAAACAGCGATTAACGTAACAGTTGATTGAACTTTCCCTCTTCACCACACCCATACATCTACAATGTACCTATCTCCGAAAATGTGAATCTATTGAAAGCTCGCCGTAGCGAGATTATTTTCGTCGTGTTTGCGGAAATATTTTAAATAAGAAGCTAATACTCGTTAAACATCTGCGACGATATAAATGGTTTAAAACCATCGAATCTCGTCGACGTGATTATTACGTACAAATTCTCATGGTTCACGGATATAAAGTATACCCCTCGTTATGGATTTTGGGGATCTTTGCAGGTCACGTTTATATCTATACATGTGATATTCGGTTTATAAATAGCCGAAGCGACGATGTAATGTTTTCCACGAATCTTAGTTTAATTCGTCCGAATTTGAGTATTACGAAATCATCGAACGAGTTAATTTATGATGAATAACAGCTCTCTCGAAATCCGAGCAGATTTACTCTATGGTAGATACAGATACAATATAGGTAGGCATCATAGTGAAATTTGGTGAGAAAAAAGTAACTTTAGTAACCCAATTTGGGAGAAAAAGTAACCAATGTATTACCAAAAAGTAACCAAAAACTCAATTTTTAATGGTAAAATTTGTAAAAAAAAAAAAAAAAAAACATGTATGTACTTAATGCAATTATTATAACTTATAAGCGCTCCCAGAAATTATGTAAGGGAGGGGCTGAGAATTGGAGGAAAATGGGGTGAGAGGGGGGTAAAAATTCGTAACAAACTTCAAAATTTATTTTTACAACAGTGCTCGTAAAGTCAGGTTAATTTCAGTGGACAGATGAAAAAATGTAATACAGATAAAAGCGAAGAAAAACTGAAAAATTGCAAGAATTCTCTAAATCTGAATCAGTGAGATGAATAAATGAAAATCAGTGATTCGCATTGATCGTTTAGTCAAAATTACTGATTTTTTTCTGGTTAATTGAAAATCGACTAAGAAATCAACGACTTTTGACTGCAATATCAATGAAAATTATTTTATTGGTTCAAAAAGGCAGAGTTTTTATAAAACTTGATTGATGTAAATTTAGAAAGTTATATTCTAATGTAAGAAATAAGAAAAATTATTTTTGAAGAGTAATAAAATGCACTTCTCTGAACACTTTTGAGGTAAAATTTCATTTTTTTATTGAGCTTGGATTGAATCTACTCGACTCCGGGACTTAATCAGACATTATGCAAGGACAGGGAAGAATTTGAAAAAAATGAGGGTGTGTCAAAATTTAGTAAAAAAAAAGTGAGTATCTAGCCTACCTACCCTGTAAATTTATATGAAAATCAGTGATTTTTCATTGAAATATTAATCAAAATTACTGATTTTTATTTGACAAATTGGAAATTGATTGGAGTTTTTACTGAAATATGGGCGAAAATCTCTAGTTTTTGATGAAAATTATTTCACTACCTATATACTTAACCAAGAGAATGAAAATACACCAATTTTGACTGATTCAAATTTAGGGAATGATAGTATATTCAAGAAACAGAGGCATCAATGTACTGCCCGAGCGGAGCGAGGGCGAAATTTTTTGAAACAAAAAAGTCACCAAAACTCAACTAAACCGAAACTAACAGACACTTTACGCTTAAAAAAATCAATTTTTAGAGAAAAATTGTGAAAAAAAGGTAAATTTTTTGAGAAATTTTGGAAAAAAGTAACTTTTAGAGGTAAAAAGTAACCAAAGTAACTTTTGAAGTGGAAATAGTAACCAAAAGTAACTTGTTTCGAAAAAAGTAACCAAGTTACTAAAAAGTAACCACGCTATGATGCCTGTATAGGATGTGTTCAAATTCGCCGGGTAAATGGATTCGTACTGTATGATGGAAAATAAGCCTGCGAAAAATTATCACCGAAGTGGGTATTCGATGCCTAACTCGTATTGCCAGCGTATCGTACGTGTGGAGGTAGTTTACTTACCGAGCCACGTACATGTGGAATGGTTTTATTGGTGGAAATTTCCGTTCGGAGAATTAACATGTACAGAGGCATAGTTTATTGTCGACGGAGACGATGTGAAAGCTTTCCCGGTGTGAAACTAGCTTTACAGAGAGGAAAACCCCAAAGATGTAAGAAATGAGATTTTCAAGAGATGCGTTAGGCCTAAAAAATTTTTCTTGGAAAAAAATTAAGATCGGTACCGTACTTAGCAATGAAGGGTAGGAGCAAGCAGATGAGTTAATCTTTCAGGACACAATTATTGGTGAAAGTACTCGCATCTACGATTCATAATAATTAATAACGATTCCGATAACAATGAGTAAAATTTCACAACTCACCCGATCGACGACAGCTACCAATCTTCGTTAACTACATATCTTCGTACGTTTCGATTAGTACAGAAATTAAATTTACTTGACTACCCGAACAAGTAAATCGCGAAAATTAATGTCGACATTAGAGACCGATTAAAAACACACCAGAAATAGGAAACAAATGCCAAAAGTAGAAAACATAGGTACCTACTACCTACATGTACATAGATTTTAGCTCACTCTAAACCAAATACACAAATATAACTAAAATTCAACTACTATCTCGTACTCGAAAAAAGAGAATAAAATCAAAAATTAACAGGAATTCAACTTGAACCGAACTGAACGTACGAAAGACACGAAACCATATTTTGATCTGAGGATGATCGTAATTTCACAATCGTATCACATTAAATAATCTCTATCCAACTGCTCAACTCTGGTCGATTCATTTTGTACCAAATTAACAATGATGTTAGGTTACAGCTTATCTATTATCGTCGTAATGTCGAGCATCGAGCATGGATATGATTTTACTACGAGTCCCTTCCATTCTATCACCTCCTAAGCAAGTTTTTACCGAACGTGTCGAAAAACAACTGCAGTTGAAAAGACAAAATTCAACATTAACGAAATTCGTGAACAAAATTGATTTCCGATTCCTCAATTAATTCAGCTTTAGGTCTAATTATACATATGTACAGTGGTGGCATTCTAAATTTTTTCCAAGTGTAGCAAAACCAAGATTTTTGGAAGGAAAAAAACTTGAAATTTTTCTAGGTTTAGTAAAAATTTTCAAAATTTAGAAGGTCGACAATATAAAAGAAAAACTTTAAAAAACGCGTTCAACTATTTTCACTAAAATTCAGGCATTAAACAGAGTCACCTTTTTTGCCAAAAGGTTGGTCAGTTTTTTTCGTTCAATTTGAATGAAACCACGTTTTTTCAGAGCGAGGAGCCTCTAATTCACTTGTTGCATGCCAAGTTGATAGATATTGTAACTCTTTTGGTTAATCGGGGTTGGTAAAGTTACTATTGAAAATGAAGAAAGTGGCCATGCTGATTTTAGATGCAGAATATTGAAATTTTTTTCAGTAAAAGCTTATTTTAGATGGAAGTTATAATAATGAATGGATTGTGTTGTGCTTGAAAATAGTTGTAGGTATTATGAAAAAAATTATTCCATTTTTCAGTTACCTAAAGCTTATTCTTAAACTCATAGTTTCAAGTAAAGATTTATTACTAAAAAAATTGTTGAAAATTTTTTCTCAGCACTATCGCAGAGAGAAATACAGTTTGAGTAATGAAAAAAATAGGGGAGGGGAGGGGTATCTATTTATAAGGAAAAGTTGAAAAATTAGTCACTTGTTGCCTCATAAAAAGTCACTTAAGTCACTATTTCTCCCAAAAATCTGTGTTTAACTTGATGCCAGAAAATTTACTTAGCGCTGATTCATTTTCTCCATCACACTAAAATTTAAGATTAAAGAGTAAAAACAGTGATCAGAACGAAAAAAAAATGCTGTTGGGGAACTGAATGAATAATTGTTATAATATTTTTCACGCTGATTACCAGAAAAACTATGAAAAAATTTCAGCACATCAAGATTTTTCATAATACTTATTGTAATTTTTGTTAAAAATTTGATTTACATTTTCAAAGTAAATGTTGACCCTTCAAGTCTACATATTTTTTGAGTAAAAAAAAGGTCTACGGAAAAAATGAAAAGAACATAAATTGTAGAGCGTAAAATTACCTTTCTGTAAAGTCCAATTCGTTTTTTTCTTAGGAGGCTTAGTTTGTGAGATATTTTAAATTTTTAAAAAAGTTGAACTTTGAACAAAAATATCTTAAAAACTAAGCCTCTCCTAAAAAAAACTAATTGAACTTTACTAAAAGGGAATTTTACGCTCCATAATTTATGTTCCATTCATTTTTTTCGTATACATGGTGTCCACTATATTTCGGAAATGATTTTTCCCTGACTTTTCCCGGTTTTCCAGACCAATTTTTCGAATTTTTCCAGACTTTATAAATATGATATTTGTAAACCAGAGAGGAGGGGGGGGGGGTAATTTTTTCGCGTGCTGTACTTTCATCCCTAAATTTTGTATAAAAATGATATAAAATGCATAAGGTCTTACGATTTTTTTTTCAAAATCACTAGGTACTTTTTACGAGATCTTTAGATGCTCTTCTTCGGGTTAAAAAAATATTCAAATTCAATTCTGAAAATTTCTCCACCCATCCAACTCCCCCTCGCCCCAAAAATTTGAAAATTTGAATTTATTACCTACAGAAAAAATTTAAATAAAAAGGAAAAACCAAGTATTCCCACGCAAAATTAGGTTTTGAAAAATGAAAAAAATTATGCCAGGGTGTTTACCAAATTGAGCGAATAAAAATTCGGATTTTTCCGGGCTAAAAATTCAAAATTTTCTTCACATTTCATTCCCCCCTGCCCCTCCAAAATGAAAAACACTTGTCTTAAATTTATAAATTCACGCAATCCCTTGCAATTTTTTAGTTTGTACCGAAAAAGTGAATGAGAAGGTTAAATATAAATCATTTTATGAAAATATATAAATGTGTTGAGCCCGAGCGAAGCGAGGGCGAAAATTTTTGGGAAAAAAGATCTTCAAAAGATGAAAATTCACCACTTTTCCTTCATTCATGTTTTCCAAAACATGGCCAATAAATTCGATTTTTGTTCCATTCCCTCCCTTTTTTTTTCAACATCGTGGTCAAGGGAATCATGACATTTCTTTCTCATTACAGCTCATTAAAAAGTAAATTTCCAAAAAACTTAAGATTAAAAATAAATTCGGTAGAAAGAAAGAGTGTAAATTACCCCGTGCGTAGCGAGGGAAATTTTTTTGGATAATTCATAATTCAATGGACAAAGACATGCATTTTGAATATCAATTTTATTGTACATTACGACCGACAAAAAATGATGAATAAGACAATAATTGGATAAAATCTGTAAATATTTGGCCCGAGCGGAGCGAGGGTGAAATTTTTTGAAAAATTTATAATAAAATAAGCAAAAAAACATTTTTCTAAATGATTTACATTTTTTTGGGATTTTCGAAAAATTCCAGAGAAAATTCCAAAATTCCCTGACTTTTCCAGACCACCAAAATTCCCTGACTTTTCCCGGTTTTCCCGGTTTTCCAGAGAATGGACACCATGGTATAGGACCCTTTTTTCGCCAGAACATCGAGTTTTTGTCATGAACCGCATTTTTAACATTTCCCATTTGCAACAATGGGAATATCAAAGGGCAGCAAATCGACAATCTTCTTTCTACATAATTGATTCTGATTGGTATTTCTGACCTACTTTTTAGTGCCGAGTTCGAATATGATTCCAGTTTTACCCCATTGCATCAGGATTTTTTATAATTGGAATTTTTTGTTGAAAATTCGTTTTACATTTTTATATGCAAATTTTGACCATTAAAGTCGATTTTCTGGCAAAGGAAATGGTCCTACGGAAAAAATGAATGGAACATAAATTGTAGCGCGTAAAATTTCTCTTCAGTAGAGTCTAATTAGTTTTCTCTTAGGTGTCTAAGTTTTACTTTCAACTTGCAACTAAAATATCTTGGAAGCTAAGCCTTTTTAAGAAAAAACTAATCAGACACTACAGAAAGGAAATTTTACGATCCATAATTTATGTTCAATTCATTCTTTTCGTAGAACCTTTTCTTTTTTCAGAAAATCGACTCCAAGCCCGGGGAAAAATTTTTATTTTAAATCATATATGCTCATATATGGGAGTATATTCGGGAGTATATTTGGTCATATATGCTCATATATGGTCAGACTGGAAAAGCGGCCATACTGGATCATATATGGGACGATATGGAATTTTCAATATATGCTCATATATGCTGATATATGAGCATACATGCGTTCATTATATTCACCCATATATGAACTAATTAGACTAGACGTGGCCATATGAATCCATTTGTACCCAAACTTGAATTTTGGGTGCACATGGATTCATATGACCACGTCTAGTCTAATTCGTTCATATATGGGCATATATGAGTGAATATAATGAACGCATGTATGTTCATATATCAGCATATATGAGCATATATTGAAAATCCCATATCGTCCCATATATGATCCAGTATGGCCGCTTTTCCAGTCTGACCATATATGAGCATATATGACCTAATATACTCCCATATATGAGCATATATGATTTAAAATAAAAATTTTTCCCCGGGAGTGTCAAAAGTTATCAACAAAAGTAGAAAAACTGTTCAACAAAAAATTCAAATTGTGAAAAATCCTCAGGTGATGGAATTTTTTCACTGCTATTTTCGTGATCAGCGTGAAAAATACTATAAAAATCACCCATTAAACTTCAAACAGCATTTCAAAAGTTCGAAAATGTCGACCTGTGTTATCAGACCCGTTTTCTCGGTTCACTGCCAAATTTGCTTCGATCATAATTAATTAATAATCACGCATATTCATATAAAATGACACAGTATGGGGCATCTAATGAGGTTGGAATTGTCGCTCCAACCCAAAAACCATGTTTGACAATCGTTTGAAAATAGGGAATCCGTTTCGACCCACCCTGTATTTCAAAAGTTGGTGCCGTATCCAGAAGGGGGGATGGGAAGAAAAAATTCTTCCACCTTCCAGGTCGAAAATATCTCATAATTTTTTCCATCTAAGTAAAATATCTTCGTATTTTAGAAACTTCTATCAAAACTCATGTTATTTTTTGATTTTTTCAAACTCAAGTATTAAACCTTGTTTAACTGATTTTCTGACATGACCACGGAGTCGTCTACATGTCTTACCTCACTCACCATAAAAATTGAACAAACAGAAAAATTCGCATCTATTTTCAATCTTTCATTCAAATAATTTTTTTTTATTGGTCCCCATTCAGTGGTGGGGGAAATTAATTGATTTTATAATTGAATGTTCACTTTTTGAAATCTTGTACCGTTCATTATGCTTGATCCTGGAGTGAGGGGAGAAGAAATTTGATCTTACCAAAATTCATGCTGGAGGAGATGCAAAAATAATTTTAAATTACCGAATTTCAGTCTGAAGGGATGTCTTTGAAAAATCAGCCTGAAGGAGGTACTGAAAAATTTGAAATCATTAACATTTAGCTTGCAAGGGGTACAAGGAATATTCACAAAATTCAATCTGGAGAAGTGAGCATAAACTGAGGGGTCCTGGAAGCTATACCAAGGCTGATACTTATTAATAGTTGTCCTAGCTCGAATACAATAGGTATGCATGTTAATTCACTTTTATGATAATTATCTTTGAATATTGGAGAGCAGAGAATCAAGAATGATGGTAAAAATTCAGTAGACAAGATATGCCAAATTTTAAGTAAAATAAGTAAGATAACTCTTGTAAGCAGCTTGATTTTCACTTCACTTCTTATAACAAATCATAAAGAATCTTACCTCCGACAGCAATACACGTCGCGGTCAAAGAAGCCCCTTCTGTAACTGCTGGTAACACAAACGAAGATCCTTCAGAACTGCGAACAGCTTCCACAATTGTCACATTTTGTACCGGAACTGTAACACACGTAATATGGCAACTTTTTAAATCCCTTATTTCATTGCAACATCTTCGCGAATTCGTACCATTTTCAAATAAATACACGCCAACCAATCAATAAATAGGCACAAATGTACCTCTATTTTGGTCGATCCATCCGTACAATTCATGAACCCCCTCTCGCCATGCCAGTGGTTCTAATTAAGACACTTTATCACCATGATTGATTCGACGAAAAACTTTTTCCACCAAACCAAAAGTAACTCTGTAGGTACTAAACGAATTACTCTGGTGAAATTTATTACGTCTACGATTTCGGATCGTTGTTCTCTGCGACACATTCTCTCCTCTTCACTCTCCTAATACTCGCAGCTTTTGGTTGTTTTCTCGGTGTATAGAAAATTTTTTGGCGTAAGCTGGATACGTACACCGCACCTTGCGACTCTGAACTTTTTACAAATATGCTTCGTCGAATTATTTATGTTAATCTTAAGTTATCTCGACACGAAATTGTTCAAAAATGCTTCGCACGATGTTCGTGGGAGTGGTTCTCCTCTCCACATACCCACCCTACGTACGATTTTTCCAACAGAGAAAGTTGTTTTTTTCGCAAAGAAACGAATATCATTTCGAATACGATTACAAATCTCATTGATCACGAAACTGAAACCGGCTCGAGAATAATATTCGTACAGCAAATATCTCAGCACCCTTGCTCCGCTCGTATGCTAAGCCAAGAACATTCCCTTTCTCTGGCATTTTCGCGCTATTTTCCCAACACCCCCGCAACATAATAGTTGAGGAAAAATAAAAAGCAAGCTCGTACGCTCCGCAGTAATTTTTACTAATAAAAAAAGCAATAAAAACGAACATTAATTTAAGCTTTAGATTCATGTCCGGTTTATGTAGCTTTCCGTGTAAGCGTCTACGTACGAGTATAAACTACACTATATGCTGCTATCCCCTGTACAATGTATTAGTATAATATACTCGGTGTGCAACGTGTATGTACCATACCAGTATATCGTATTTACTCGTAGTTTGTACGTACACGCGAAATTCACTAAAACGAGTACCTTTCGTGGCGATAAATTTCAGTGACAAGGCGAGCTAATTTCAGCAATTTTACAAACTAAGCCTACGACAAGCGACCGAGTCATTAATAATTATTGTTCGTGTGGTGCGAAAGGTGACGCTATAGCGCGACCGAAGCGACCTGGCTAAAAAGATTATTTTCTCCATAGAATATCGGAGGAGGTCTGCCGAAGATGTTGAAATAAACATATCGCGACATTTATAGCACAATGTGTGAATCTAACCTCTGAAGCGAGATTATGATGATTTCATTAATGCATATATGCCATCAAGTATAATATACAGGGTGTCCCGTCTCAATATGGACACCCCTCAACCAGTAGTAGTGCAACACATACTGAGTCGATGTAAGTAGGTTTGCCTACCATTGCGATTGAAGGGGCAGAGTTATCCACATCGAAAATTTTTTCATTTTGAATTTTGCTTGGCATTTTCAACCGTGCGCTATTCAACAACCAAGATAGGTAGGAGGTTGTGCTTTGCGGCAACGTGTAGCCCACTTTCTCTAGAATTTTTCTATGCGATTGATAATTTTTGTAGGTGAACTAGGGCGGGTGTACCGCACCAAATATTTGAAAAAATCGTGTCAAAAAGTTGATGATTTTAAAAAAATTTGGTAATTACTAAAAAAGTTTCCCTCTTCTACTACCATTATTAGTAGTGTTTCTGGAAGAAAAAACTTCGATCTTTCCAATGGCACTAACCCCACTCTTCTATCATGCTCCAATCAAAAGTTACGAGCGTCTAATTTGAATAAAAACACAAGAAAAACTTCATTTTTTTGATTTTTCAAATTTCAAAAATTTATATCTTTGTGACAAAATGAGATAGGCTGATGGGGTTTGCAGCATTGAACTAACCAAGCATCACACTACACATTGTAGGAATGATATTTTTCAATTTTACAAATAAAAAAATTTTCCCAAAATTTTTTTCCATTTTTTTCTGATAAAAAATCTTTTTAATGTAAAATTTGAAAATCCTATTAATATTTTGTGCGGTGTAATACTTGGTTAGTTCAATGCTGCAAACCCCATCAGCCTATCTCATTTTGTCACAAAGATATAAATTTTTGAAATTTGAAAAATCAAAAAAATGAAGTTTTTCTTGTGTTTTTATTCAAATTAGACGCTCGTAACTTTTGATTGGAGCATGATAGAAGAGTGGGGTTAGCGCCATTGGAAAGATCGAAATTTTTTCTTCCAGAAACACTACTAATAATGGTAGTAGAAGAGGGAAACTTTTTTAGTAATTACCAAATTTTTTTAAAATCATTAACTTTTTGACACGATTTTTTCAAATATTTGGTGCGGTACACCCACCCTAGTTCACCTACAAAAATTATCAATCGCATAGAAAAATTCTAGAGAAAGTGGGCTACACGTTGCTGCAAAGCGCAATCTCCTACCTATCTTGGTTGTTGAATAGCGCACGGTTGAAAATGCCAAGCAAAATTCAAAATGAAAAAATTTTCGATGTGCATAACTCTGCCCCTTCAATCCCAATGGTAGGCAAACCTACTTACATCGACTCAGTATGTGTTGCACTACTACTGGTTGAAAGGTGTCCATATTGAGACGGGACACCCTGTATTTAGGAAAGTTTCAGACAAACGTGTTGGCAATCAATTATCCAAATATGGGAGATATTTTCATGATTTCCAAGACTATGGTTTTTAAAAATCTGTCTCATCCTTGATTCGAGCTGAAAAACAGGATGAAAATTTGATTACTCGAATTATCTCCCTCGCCACATATTTGATTGCCTGATTTTGCGTCCCACAGTGGTCCAGGAGACCCCTCAAAACGCGCGAAATTCAGTATCATAAAAAAAGAGCAATAAAAGTGGGTAAAAATTAGTGTACAAATAGTTTTTTTGGTCGTAGATTACGAATTTGACAGGAAAAAATTGATTCGGGGGAGGGGGAGGGGAGGTGCTGAAATCAAAATTCACCTGAAATATCGTGTAATATATCGAAATCTAGGTTTTCGAGGTCGTAGATTAAGAAAAATTTTTAGAAGTCATGGGGAGAGGGTGGGGGGTGCTCAAATCAAAATTCACCATAATATCGCGTAGCATATCGGAATCTTGGGTTTCGAGGTCGTAGATTACATTCAATGATATTTCCCGTTTTTAGTAGTTTTTTTTATTTATCAATGTCATTATTTACATGCCGGGAATGTAAAGGGTTTGTAAATAATGACAATACTGGAAAAAAAATTACTAAAAATGGGAAAAAATCGTTGAAAAAGGCACATTTTTGCTTATAATCCACACGGACGCAGACGGACGCAAAAACTATTTGGAAAATCGTGTTCAGGGCACTTGAAACTACCACTTCACCTATAACATTTTTCGTGCTGAGGCGTGGCACTTATACTTTTGGTCTAATTTATATTACTAAAATCGCAAAAATACCTTAGATTTCGATCTGCTACACGATATTTTGATTCAACTTCAATTTCAGCACCCCCACCCCTTCCCTCTTACTTTCACAAAAAAATTTTGTCGGATTCGTAATCTACGACCTCGAAACCCAAGATTCCGATATGCTACGCGATATTATGGTGAATTTTGATTTGAGCACCCCCACCCCCTCCCCATGACCTCTAAAAAATTATTTATTGTCATATTCTTAATCTACGACCTCGAAACCCTAGATTTCGAAATATTACACGATATTTTAGGTGAATTTCGATTTCAGCACCTCCCCTACCCCCTCCCCATTGACCCGAATCAATTTTTTTTGCCGGATTCGTAATCTACTACCAAAAAACTATTTGTACACTAATTTTTACCCAATTTTATTGCTCTTTTTTTATGATACTGAATTTCGCGCGTTTTGAGGGGTCTCCTGGACCACTGTGGCGTCCTGATATTTTACCTGCTACGTACCCTATTGACAACGAAAAACGCTAAACGCTGTAAAAAGCGCTATTTATTTTTTTTGTTTGGCGTTTTTTTGAGAAAATCGCGCACGCGAAACGCTATTTACATACAAATCGCGTTTTTTTACGCCAAGCGCTATAAAAAAGCGCGTTTTTTAAATTAAAAAATATATGTGGTTCTGTGTATTTTTTTTATTTTGATAAGATTTTTAAATTCTGTTCTGTTTTTGTTTCCATTCAAATTTTTCCAAGTGCGTTTACTTTTCAACATTGTTTCTTCGTTTTTTCGTGAAAATAATTGAAATGGCGAATAAAATCGAGTAAGTTGACAATTTTTATATTCTTTCATGTACCTAGTATGACACTTTGACTCATGCTCGTTTTCTGCGGACGAACGAGGTACAAGTATCTTCTAATTTATGAGACAAGATTCTCGTATCGCCGAGTATTAGTCCAGGCATTTTAGAAGTTAACCCCTGAAAAATTGAAGCCTGATTTTTTTTCGCATTTTAGGTTCGTAATGGTCCACTACACAACATACTAAAATGGACACCCCCACAACCCACCGCTACCCTCAGGGGAGGGGTAAACGTCCGCTGAAAACCGGTTTTTCGTGAATATCTCCTCAAATAAGCCTTAAAATTGAAAAGTAGTTATGAACAATCTTGTTCTACACGTAATTTCCTATCGGAAGGGTTTTTTCCTTTTTCAAAAACAATGACTTCGTGGACCAAAAATTAAGAAGTTTCGAGTTTTTTTTTAAATGCTGTAAATTGTTGAAAAGTAGGTGTTTTTTACCCTTAATTTGTTCTACACAGAATTTCCTATCGGAAGGATTTTTTCCTTTTTCAAAAACACTCACTTCCTTGACCAAAAATTAAGAAGTTTCTATTTTTTTTAAAAATGCTGTAAATTGTTGAAAAGTAGGTGTTTTTTACCCTTAATTTTTGGTCAAGGAAGTGAGTGTTTTTGAAAAAAAAAAATTCCGATAGGAAATTACGCGTAGAACAAGATTGTTCATAACTGCTTTTCAATTTTGAGGCTTATTTGAGGAGATATTCACGAAAACCCGGTTTTCAGCGGACGTTTACCCCTCCCCTGAGGGTAGCGGAGGGTTGTGGGGTGTCCATTTTAGTATGTTGTGTAGTGGACCATTACGAACGTAAAACGCGAAAAAAAAACAGGCTTTAATTTTTTTTTGGGGGGGGGGGGGGTTGGTACATTTTTTCTCTTATTTGCCTGTACTATATTGGCCTATATTTGTCTCGTTTTACATTCTGATACCTACCTACCAATACTTTTTTGCGTAATATTGTGATAATGTATGTTATGAGAGTGAAATTTTTAAAAATTCAAAAATTTTAATTACATTTTTGCCCTTCCTTCGCCAAGATCTTACACTCGAAAAATAAATCAAAAATTATAAACCTTACCAGTCTCACCTATTTACCACTGTTGATTGTAGAATTGAAAAATGATTTATCAAGTAACAATTTAAACTTGTTATGTAAATATTCTCATTTCTGTGTTTGTAATCTAAAATAATGAATATTTTTCTAAATCATTTTTTTGTACAAAATTCGAAACTTTACCAACTTTTATTTATTTCTAGAAAAACATCAATAAAAATATTTAGTAATCTTTTTTTAAACAATCTTTTCTAACAACGCTTTTAATTTTTGAACGTGATCAATGTCGTCACCCGAGCCACGGAGTTTCACAAATCTTTCAATTGTTTCGAGTGCAGATCGTACCTCTTGCTTATTACTAAGGTCCAATGGACCTTCCATTTCATCATCGTCTGTATTTTTATTTAAACCTTCTTCGGTAGCTGGCGTTCTCTGTTCTATTACTTCCTTGTTATTCGGCATATTCTGTTCCAATTTTTCCTTTTCAATTTTATATGGTACTGTGAGGTCCATCAGTCTGAATAATTCTTGCTCCTCATGCGTCATATCCTACCAAATCATTTTTTAATGTCTCATACGTAATCATCTGAATACATTTCCATATTCTTGAATGAAAAAAATAATGACTTACTTCGAATTTCTTGTTTAAAGAACTCATATTTTGATATTGGGATGAAATTAAAAAAATATAAATTTAGTTATGATTTTTTCACGTAGCTACTTGCTTATTCAATTCGTGAGACACGTATTTCAAGATAGTTAGGTGATTATTTCTATGATATATTTTATTTTATGATATGTTTTCGCAACCAATTATTTTTCAACACTCACAACATCCGTACCTTTCCCAACAACATTTTACGTTAAGGGTATGCTTTTGGTAAATGTAGTCAACTTACTATTGTTATATTTCAGCAAATATTCAACATTTTTCCAAAATCCTTTAATATTTCATTTCTGTACAGTGAGATCTTTGGAGGCCTTTTCAGACTTTTCACTTAAATCATTCCAATTTCGAAAAAATCAATTTACAAAAGTCATAAAATTGTGGAAACTCTGCTGCAGTCTACAAAATTAATCTTTTTAATTTTTTTTTTTCAATAAATATAATACTTTTTGAAAATCTGACAAAAGTTCTCGAAAGACAGTGCATTAATAAACCTTTTATCAAAAATTTCATAACAATTCGTTTGATATTGGATGAGAAATCGCGATCTTAATTTTTACCTATTTATAACGAACGAAAGCATACCCGTAAGTAGTTTAAATTAGAAAAGTTCTACCCACTACATTTAAAATTGTAAAATAATCATGTAGATACTAAGTAATGAACTTGAATAACATTTGCATAGCAATGTGACGTAGTAATCATATTTTGATTACCAATTAATAGTTTTAATTTATTGTGTCATTTCTGTTTTTTTGTGTACAGTAGTATCAGACAGTAATTGTATAGTTAGTTGGTAGCTACGTATTAAATGCAATTGTATATTGATCGACCATTAATAAATTTTCGGTCTTAAAAGTTTGTTTTGTACCTTACTCGTGTTTTTTTATTAGTCAATCGCATTAATCAAGTAGGTACTCTCCTGTTTTGATATCACGTTAATCAAGTATCTTCCTGATTTGACAATTATTAGGTATACGATTGATGGAAAAGTCGTCAGCTGCGCATCTTATTACAGATATTTGAAGGATGAACGGTCGTTATTGAAACTGGAAGTACTACAGGTACTGAATTAGGTATAAAAAAAAGTGTTGGATGGGGCTAGAAAGGCGCGAGTTCAAAAAACTGCTTCACTACTAGATACTAGTATAACCCAATTTTTACTTTTTTTTTTGGAAAAGTTAAACAGGACGGATGAAAAAAATTTTCAAAATAACCAAATGATGTAAAAACAACGTGGTAAAAATTTCAGGTCTCTGACTGGATAGAAGAATGCACCTATTTAGAATCGGGGTTAAAATTTTCAATAATTACATTTCTACTTTTCAGAGGTTCTAAAATTAATTAGAATAAATTCAAAATTCGTTAATTTCACAATATTTTGTGCGCTGAAAATTTTTTTCCCGAATCGAATCGAATCGTAGTATTCATTTCATTTTTAGTCCAAATTCCACGTAGATAGCCTTACTTCTTGAACTTTTTAAAAATTGAACAAAATCATTCCATAATTAGATGGAATTCGCTTAAGTGAATGGAATTTTGTGCATTTGGAGCTGAAATAGGTAACATCCATAGCACAGTTTCATTAACGAAAAAAAATTAGTTGTTTTAGAAAATATAAAGAAAAGTTCTACCCATTACTTTTAAAATTAAAAAAAAAATCATCTACTAATGATCCTTTAATAACATTTGTGTAACAATGTAACGTAGTAATCATCTTTTATTTATTGATACTTTTTTTTTTCGTAAAGGGGAATCGTAACCAAGGCCGAGAAAATTCGAATATTTCCGAGGCCGAGACAACCGTTGCACATGAAGGTACTTGATATTACATACATTAGGGTGGATCAAAAAATGTTTTCAGATTTTGATAATACAGGGTGTTCTATGAATCGTCCGCCAAACATATTTTTTGGATATAACCAGGTACCACTAAACAAATTGAAATGAACGTGTTGCCTACTTTGAGAATTGAAGGGGCAAATGCAGCTTCTAAAAAAATTACGTCATTTTCAAATTTTATCCATTTTTAATGATCCTTGGCCCCGTTATTGTTGATATTAGGAAAAAAATGTACAGAACGAAATTTCTTCAGTCTTCAAAGTACTATTCATTCCCTTAAATAGTTCATTGAAATAGACATTTTGACGTAATATTTTTAAAAATAGCATTTGCCCCTTCAATTCACAAAATAGGCAACACGTTCACCTCAATTTTTTTTATTGGTACCCGGTTATATCCAAAAAAATATGTTTGGCAGACGATTCGTGAAACCCCCGGTATTTAAGGATGATTTAGTTTGAGCGATAGGTATTAGGGTGGTCCTCATTTATACTTGGTGAAAAATTTTTTTTATGGGACCCTCCGTAGATTGGTGCTATTTTTTGAGAAAATCATCCTCAAAAAATTTCAGCCCGATTGGTTCACCCCTCCCCTCGCACCATGACCATCTTTGACCAGGTTAGACTTACCGAGCGAGCATATAACTTTCCACCACGGTACGCCGTGCAATTCAACGTGTTCCCTCGCGCTAAAATCTGTCCTGTGTTTCAATAGTAAAAGGACAAATAATTTGAATTATTGTTTTTTAATCACAATAATTGTCATTAGAAAACAATAATTCAAATTATTTGTCCTTTTACTACTGAAACTCAAACAGGTTTTAGCGCGAGGGAACACGTTGAATTGCCCGGCGTACCGTGGTGGAAAGTTATATGCTCGCTCGGTAAGTCATAACCTGGTCAAAGATGTCCTTGGTGCGAGGGGAGGGGTGAACCAATCGGGCTGAAATTTTTTGTGGATGATTTTCTCATGGAATGGCACCAATCTACGGGGGGGGGGGGGGTCCCATAAAAATTTCGAAAAAAATTTTTCACCAAGTATAAATGAGGACCACCCTAATAGGTATAGATACCAAAAAAATATAGAACTATGTATACCATTTTTTTTTCAAAATTTTTCATTCTATTGAAAATTAGGTTCTTAACATTTTTTCAATGTTAAAAAATTTGAGCCAATTTCATTTTTGTATTGCAGCCAGCATTAATCCTGCTTTTTCATTTCTTTTTTTCAATTTAGTATGGTACTTACCTACCTATGCTCAATTTCAGTGGTATTATATCAAGAGCGATATGTATACGTAGAGGGCAACGATGACAATGTTGTGAAATATTATTTTAAATATTGCAGAATGTGATGATTTTGAAATGCGTGGCCCAAATTCGGATGTACCCGAATGTAGCGGTGTGTCCCAATGTAACGATTTACCGGAATGTGACGATGTTCGATGTAATGATTTTGAAATGCGTGACCAAAATTCTCATGAACCCGAATATAGTGGTGTGTCTCAATGTAACGATTTACCGGAATGTGACGATGTTCGAACTGATAGTTTTTTTGAGGATGTGCTCGAAAATTTGGAACGTGACGTCAAAAATTTGAGGCAGTGGATGGTGAAATTTAAAGTGACTCGCGACGCTGGTAATGAATTACTAGCTATTTTAAAAGCTATGAATCCTACCAGTTTCCCATTATTACCCTCGGATCAGCGGACGATTATTAGAACAATTCGTCCAGATTTCCTACCGCTGATCCGAGAAATCATCCTGGATCCGGGACGGTTCATGTATTTCGGGATTCAGAATGTACTTTCTTTTGCTGCCTGCCAATTTTTTGATCCTTCCGAATGTGTACTGCAACTAAGCATAAATATCGATGGCCTTCCAGTACGAAAAAAATCCTTTTGGCCCATTCTGGGAAAAATAGGAAAATACAACGTTTTTATCATTGGCCTCTACCACGGCAAACAAAAACCCACCTGCCCTAATCAATTTTTGGGCTCCATGGTGGAAGAACTCAAACATCTTTACAATAATGGTTTCGTTTTGAATGGAAAAACTCACAAAGTGAAGATAAAAAACATCATCTGCGACTTGCCAGCGAAAAGCTACATCTTGAATGTGGTTGGTCATACCGGATTCAATAGCTGCACGAAATGTACTGTGAAAGGCGAATATACGGACCGCATGACTTTTTTGGAAACAAACTGCCCGTCTCGCAAACACAATTCATATGATCAACCCCAAAACGACAAGTTCCACAAAGGCTTTACGGTGCTTCGAGAAATACCCGGTATAAAAATAATTACATCGTTGAAAAAAATTTAAATACCTACTTCAAGGTTTTATAAAAATTAACGAATTTTCAAAAATTGAAAGAAATGAAGAAATTTCAATTTTAAAAAATTAAAAAATGGAAATCTAAACAATAAATTTTGAATATACCTCAAAATAATCAAAATTTTTAATTCTAAAACATTTAAAAACTATTGTTAAAATCTTGAAATCTGAATAGGTGTGTAGGTTAGGTACCTATTAAACGTAATTACAAATTTTTGACAAAACTAAAAAAAATTTCAATTGACAGAAAATTTTTAAAAAATACGCCTCTAGCCTTAGTCGCTGTATATGTGACCTTCCATGGCAAAACCGACCTTCGGGCTGAAAATTGAGTTTTTCACTTTTTTTATAATTTTGGTCTCCAAACCTTCAAAATTTATTTAAAACCTTCTCGAACACCCTAGGTGTTTCCGGCCCGAAGGTCGCTTTTGTCATGGAAGGTCACATATGGTTTAAAAAACTTGAACTGCTCCCAACTTCAAAATTGAACAAAATTTTAAAAAATTGACTAGAGAAATACCTACCTACCTACTTGAAATGTTGAAGGTATTTTCGAAAAGTTGAAATTGAAAAAAATGCAATATTTTACATTTTCGTCAACTACATTTCCCTATATTCTAAATCTAAAATTACCTATTGAAACATTTCAATTCCTTGTAATTTTTTTTACGTAGGTATTGACCTTGTGAATGATGTTGTGATCGACTTTATGCACGCGGTGTGCCTTGGTGCCACCAAACGGCTAAGCGAAGTCATTTTCGGAACTTTGAAAACCAATCCAGTTGGTCGTGTGATTTCGAAAGAACATGAGCTACGAATAAATAATTTGCTGCAAAGAATTCGATTTTATTGTCCAACCGATTTTGCCAGAAAGCCGAGATCTTTTCAAGAAAAGGTTGACTGGAAAGCTACTGAATGGCGACAATTTTTGCTCTATACTGGCCCAGTCGTATTCAAAGGAAATATTCCAGAAGAAAATTATTTCAACTTCTTCTTACTGTCTTATTGTATTCGTTTTTTATTGGATGAAACTCTGCTGACACCACAAAATTTGGAATATATTCGTCAAGTGTTGGTTTACTTCATAAATGACTGCGAAGAGACGTATGGAAAGTGGATTATTTCTCAAAATTTACATAATCTGATTCACATGCCAGAAGACTGCCGTCACTTTGGATCACTTAATGATTTCAGTGCATTCCCATTCGAAAACTTTATGAATAATCTACACGGATTTTTAAGGACGAGTAACCAAGCTCTAATGCAAGTAAAAAATCGCTATTTTGAGCACATCGCTATCTTCAATCAAAAGCAGGAAAATTCGGAGAATATAAATCTTTCGCCAAAGTGCAGTCGTGAAAGAGATGCCGAAGAAAGTATTGACGCTGCATTGATATTGAATGTCCAAAGATTTGAAAGCTTTAAAAGACTACAAATTAGAAATATATCATTACGCGTAGATAATTTGCAAGACAGCTTTTGTTGCGTGGGTCCGACGTTACTAAAAGTATTACATATAATTCGATGTGTTGGCGATGGTAATGGTAGCTGCGGGGACGATTCCGAAGAAATATATGTGGTAGGAAAAATTTTTGAAACTGTCAGCAGTCTTTTTGAAAACGAAGATATCGACTCCAAAACTGTTGGAATGTACAAAGCGGATAATCTCAGCTCTGCGTTGCAAGCATTTAAGTCTACCGACGTATCTTGTAAACTGTATCCAATGCAGATAGAAGAAAATAGTTCATTCTATCTGATATCCTTGCTACATTCCTCTCGTGAGGTGGGTACAATTGAAAGTAGGGCCACAAGAGAACATTCCTATAGTACCTAATATATAATTTATACTTTGTACTTTTTGAAATTTGATGAATCCAACTTCCTTGTTACACTATTTCCATGTTCACTAAACTATCTTCTGATTTTTTCAGCGTGAATGGTAAACCATTCACTTGCCAGCCTACCTCAACATATGTTGTTGTGGGTGAGATTTGTCGACGGTCAGATGGGTCTACATTGAGGAAGGCTGTGGTTGTTCTCAGAAGTTGGCTAGAAGGCGAAAACTTATTCTATTATCCTAAAAATAAGACTGAAAATGAAATAGGTCAGTACCTCATTGATCAGGAACCTGCAAATGCTAGTGACGATGAAACATGGTGGTTGTACCGCCACGATGGCATTTACTTTGAAAATGGTTCGTACATAACACAAAGTTCTTAAATCTCGTTTTGTTCATGCCTACATACGATGAATATTTTCTTTTTGGAAGTAGATAATGAAAGAGTGGCAAAACGAGCTTCGAAAAGTTTAGAAAAGATTGACAATTGGAATTCAGTTGAAGATGTCTCGTTTGCAACCAGTTCAACATCGTGTAGTAAAGGTACAAACGTATCAAGTCCAATGTGTGATACATTGTCGTCACCTTCAACATTTTGCACGCCCCCATGGGCTAAAGTACCTACATCACAACCAACACCGCTGTCAAAATTTCCAAAAGCTCCAAAGGTGAATGTGAAAAAATTCATCAATTTTATAAATAGGATTAATATTTTAGAAGCGTGTTTTAATGATGTAGTAAGGATTTTAAAAAATCATACCAAATTTTTTCTTTCATTGTTAAGGACTTGTTCCCGGATTCTTCAAACAGAGCTACTAGTAGAAAGATGCCAAGATTAACGCAGGTCACAAATAACAATGTATGTGTACACTTTAAATTCATTATTTTAATTCATTTATATATTTTTTAATTCATCTTATGTGCTCATTCTTTATTAAGGACTTGTCATTTGATATTGATGAGCATGGGCCAAATTTTTCCAACACAAGCAACATAAATGATATAAATGAATATGAGCAAAATTTTTCCAACGCAAGCAACATGAATGACAGAAATGAATATGGGCAAAATTTATCCAACACGAGCACCATGAATAATGGAAATGAATATCGGCAAAATGTTTCTAACGCGAGTTATACTAATGGTGCAACTAATAGTTGCAATTGCCATCACCAGGAAATAATGCAAAAACTGAATTCCTTGAGTACAAATGTGGACAATATACAACGAATTGTAAAAAGTGAGTCATTTAAAATTCAAACCCAAAAAATCGATTTTTTTATACTTACCAAAAAAATATATTTTTTTATACGTACCTACCCAAAAAATAGATTTTTTTTACGTACCTACCAAAAAAATGGATTTTTTTATACCTACCAAAAAAATATATTTTTTTTACATACCTACCAAAAAAATAGATTTTTTTATACATACCAAAAAATATATTTTTTTTGAGTGCCTACCAAAAAAATACTTTTTTTTATACGTACCTACCTAATTTTGAACAGTTTCTCATCATTACCGAACACCAATCTCGTCCTTGCAAAGTAAATCGAATTCACTAAAACTGCCATGTGAGGGAGTTGAAGAATTTTTGGAGATGGAAGAAAAGTTATCTAATAACCAAGAATTCCGAAAAGAAATTGTATGTACCTAGCTATACACATTACACAATTCATTTTTTGTGAAAAATAGTCTTTCCTCAGTAATGTTGAATTCTTTAATTTTCATTTAGCTTCAATATATTCGAAACGAAATGGAAATTATTGGTGGAGGGAGGAAAATCTCAATTTTGCTGAAGAAAATTTTTTCGAAAACAGTCGGACATGGGTACACTTTCTGTGGTTATGGCAGAAAGCTACCATTTAAGAACACCAAGCTTTATGAAATTTTGGAAGGTAGATATATTTCAACTAATACCATATAGTATAGTCGAATTACTGCATCCGTTCGCTCAGAATGTAAAAAGCAATTTGACGACTGATTCTTAATCTAGAATGTATTTAGAAAAAAATAAGCTTGGGTGCCATTTTTTCTAGCCCCCCCTCTTCCGAGGGTCCACCCCCTTTCTTGAAAACGCGTGGATCTCCCCTATTATTGGCTATGTAAAAAAATGTTTCAAGTAAAAGTTCTTCATTGAAGTCTTCTCTACATTTTTGGTTATTACAAAAATTTCATTCGGAGCAACCTTTACGCCCCAAATTTCAAAAATGTACTTTCAAAAATACTCAAAATCGAGTTTTTCTCATTTATGATAAGAAATATCGAAGATAGCGCGAAATGTGTAATAACAACAAGTATTCAGAATAAAATTTTACATCTAGAAAATTCATCGAAATACCCCACCCCTCAATCCCAAGGCTCCACCCCCTCCCCCTTTTTCAAAAAATCTATTTTGTCCAATGGCAAAGTGCGTTTTTTGGGCATAAATGGATAATTATGCGAGAGGAATGAAGTTTTGTACGGTGAACAAGGATACCATGAGAAATTTTTCAAACCCCATAGGAGAGGCAGAATAGGTTCAGCCCCTTCCCCATTTTACGTAATTGGGCTATCGGATCTTTGTTGGTGTCATTTCTGTATCTTTGAATCCCGCTAAAATCAAAAATGCCATTACTGTTAAGATTCGAGGAAAAGAAGCCCCTCAAATTTGAAATTTTTATACACAAATTTTTGTATTTTTCCTCAAAAATACTTGAAAATTACATTTTTTCAACTTCCTGGGTCCAAGTTTGCTGAAATTATACCATTTTTTCACATTTTTATCCAGAAATCATTATAATGTATACGAGATAATATTCATCGGTCGAAGTTTTTAAAACGATTTCTCAATACTACAGATCGAAAGCAATAAACATAGATCCTGAGACACCCCGCAAACCATCTCTGGAGGGGGATAGAGGGCCATTTTTGACTAGTATTTTGCACAATTTTGATTACTTTGAAATTGAAATAGGTAGTAGTTTATTGCCTTTTTTACGTAATCGAGAAGTAAATCACCAAATAATTTTCTGGTGTTCGTGAATCCAAATCAATCCAAATAAGTGAATAAATTTTCATTCAAGTCACGTGGAAGGGCGAAGGGGTGACTACATCGACGAAAGAGAAAGGTAATATTTTGACAGAAAATCGATACGCATATTCAAATCAATGTTTTCGAAGAAGCTGATTCCATTTCGATTTTGCAATTAAAACTAGTGGATGAGGAAGGATGAACCTATGTAAGAGAGGGGGTAATATTTTGACAAAAAAAAATTGTTGACATACATGTTGAGATTTTGTTGAACGAAGTTAAAAAAAAGGAGTTTAAACATTTTTAAGGAAAAATGCGAAAATTTGAGTAGAAAAATTTCAAATTTGAGGTGCTTCTTTTCCTCAAATCTTGACAGTAATGACATTTTTGATTTTAGCTGGATTCAATGATACAAAAATGACACCAAAAAAGATCCGATAGCCCAATTACGTAAAATGGAGAAGAGGGCTGAACCTTCCCTGCCTCTCCTATGGGGTTTGGCAATGGCCTCCCAGGCTCGAAAAATTTCTCATGGTATCCTTGTTCACCGTACGAAAATTCATGCCTCTTGCATAATTTTCCATTTATGGCCAAAAAACGCACTTTGCCATTGGACAAAATAGATTTTTTGGAAAAGGGGGAGGGGGTGGATCCTTGGGATTGAGGGGAGGGGTATTGCGATGAACTTTCTAGATGTAAAATTTTATTCTGAATACTTGTTGTTATTACACATTTCGCGCTATCTTCGATATTTCTTACCATTAATGAGAAAAACTCGATTTTGAGTATTTCTGAAAGTACATTTTTGAAATTTGGGGCGTAAGGGTTGCTCCAAATGAAATTTTTGTAATAACCAAAAATGTAGAGAAGGCTTCAATGAAGAACTTTTACTTGAAACATTTTTTTACATAGCCAATAATAGGGGAGATACATGCATTTTCAAGAAAGGGGGGTGGACCTTCGGAAGGGGAGGGGCTATAAAAAACGGCACCCAAGCTTATTTTTTTCTAAATACGTTCTAGATTAAGAATCAGTCGTCAAATTGCTTTTTACATTTGGTGCGAGCGGAAGCCCTTTTTTGCAGTAATTCGACTATACTAATGACTACCAAGCGCCCATCTACTCATTACTTTACAGTCCAACTAGCAAAGATTGTGTGTTGAGCGCGCTTATTTCAGGGACAAAAAAATGTCAAATTTTTGATAACTTCCGACATTTTTATTTCGGCATCTCATTGTTACCCTCCACAGTGGTCCAGGAGACCTCTCAAAACAGGGAAAATTTATTATCATGAAAAAAGTGCAATAAAAGTGGGTAAAAATTGGTGTAGATATAGTTTTTTTTTGGGTCGTAGATTACGAATCAGACAGAAACAAACTAATTCGGGGCAATGGGAAGGGGGTAGGGGAGATGCTGAAATCGAAATTCACCTAAAATATCGTGTAGTATATCGAAATCTAGGTTTTCGAGGTTGTAGATTACGAGTCTTACAATAAAAAAAAATTAAATTTCAGAAGTAATCATGGACCGCAACATGCTGAAGAAGGCTGCAATTAGCCATCTGAAATATGTCAACGATTCAGCCGTGAGACACCAAAGAATTCGTCATATGGAAGATGTTTCTGGGGAATGATTTGTGGGCCATGCAGAGGAAATCTGGGCCGGGGGCACAGTGGGCTATTTGAAATGTTGAGATGCAAAAAATAAAAAAATAATTTTTACATCGAATTTTAGGAAATTTTGTGTTTTACCCCCTTTCGCTTGGAGCCCGTTTTAGGCCAAGGTCAAAAATAAATTCATATTCAGGGGGAAAACTATTACTTTTGATACCCACATGAAATTTTTGGAAATTTTTAGCTCCCCCCCCCCTTTGATTTAAGGTCAAAAAATGGATTCAGCGCCTCAAAAACCTCCCGTACACCAATTTTCAGATTTTTTGCCTCCTAACATTTCAAATAGCCCACTGTGGGGGACGTACCCCTGTTTTGACCATTTAGTTGTGGTATGGTGAGTTTTACAGATCTGAAAATGATCTTGAAATTTTTTTTCGCTGTCCTCATCTAAATTTTCTTAAAATCCAAATTTGAAATTTTTTTAAATAATTTTTTTTATGCTTCAATTTTTTCATAACAACATTACTTCCCCAAGTAAATAAAAAAAGACAGTTGGAAAACAATTTAGACACGAAAAAAATTTGTTGAAAAAAAATTACGTTTGGTAAAAAAAGTTGAACTTGAAAAAAAATTTTCTTGAGAAAAATTACGTTTGGAAAAAAATTTAGACGCGAAAAAAGTTTACTTTACATTTGAAAAAAATGTAGACGTGAAAAAAAAATGGATTTTAAAAAAATTTAGATGAGAAAAAAGAAATATTGTAAAAGAATTTAGACGTGAAAAAAAATTTGGTGAGAAAAACTTACGTTTGTAAAAAAAATTTGATTTTGAAAAAATGTAAATGAGAAAAAATAAAGTTTGGAAAACAATTTAGACTTGAAAAAAAAATTATTGAGAAAAAAACATTAATCCATAATTTCTTAAATATTGCTTTGTTGGAGATATAAATGATCGAAAATGGATGTAAACGATTTTCTATTCTCCTAACGTGATTTTCAACGTTAAAAACGAATTCCTCGTGAAATTTCAGTACAAAAAAGAAGTTCTGAGAGCTTTTTTGATAATTTATACAGTATGAAAAAAAGGATTTCTGTTTGTAATGCAGCTTTTTTCAAAATTAAACTCATCATAATAGTGAATTTTTCATTTTTCTCCTCTTAAAGTAATATTTGACGTCAGAAACGAATTCCTCGCGAAATTTCAGTATGGGAAAGTAGTTTTGGCAGCCTTTTTGATGATTGATACATGAGAAACAAGAGTAAAAACTTGAAACATGTTTTTCTCAAAATTTTGTTTTTATTGAATTCTTATTTTCTCAACTTCAAATGTCTCTATCTCGGCGAAAAATGGCCCTTGGATGCTCAAGTTCTCAAAATGTTCCTCTTTGTCTCCTTCATTTTAATTATATATTTGTATTTTTTATTTCTTCAGAATAAACGGATTTAGCAAATTTGTAATGTTTTTTATTCATTGGGTACTTATATTTATAATTACTTTAAAAAAATTTTATTACGTTATTCCACTTTAAAATTAAACGAAAAATATTGGAATTTTATTTAAATACTTGATTAAATAAATATTTAATCAATTCATTGTTTTGGCTAATGTTATTAAATAAAAAAAAAAAAAAAATTGGTAGGTAATTACCTATCTGAAATTCTTTACTCATAGATGAATAACCATTTATTAATGAATTTTAGATTCATTAATATATGGTTGCATCACAACACTTCATTTTTTTGTTTAAAAATCGCGTTTTTTTTCGCGTACAGCGTTTTAAAAGCGCGATTTCTACTGCGCATACGTTCTGCACAGGCGTTTGGCGTGCGCTATTTTCTCAGAAAAGCGCTATTTCAAAAACGCGATATTGTCAATAGGGTATGTGCTAGGGTGAATCTTGATTCGAAGTTTCGAATTTTAGAGGTCTCAATCGCTGCAGCGCTGGAGTAATTCGTTTTCCTCTAGAAATGAGATTCCCATAATTTTGGTACTTTAAATCAATTGGGGGTCAACTTTTTCTTATAGGATTTCACATAGAATAACATATTAAAAATATCTAAAAATTTTGAAACTAATAGACCAGGGGCCAGCATAGGGGGGTACTTAACCCTCCCGCCGATCCTCCGGGACACATTTTTTCTTGAAGGGGAGGTCCTAGGGAACATTTTTAGCGGTTGTCCTCAAAAAAAAAACTGGCCCCAATAACAAACTGGCGCCCATTTTCATTGACCTACCCCCTCAAAATCAACATTTTCCCCTCTAACTCCAAAACGGTACGACTTAGGGGCAAAATGACCATGACAAAAAATGTTCTCCATAAAATTTAGAACATTTTACTTCTATTATGGACGCGTGAAGTCGCGGCGTTTGCGAGATACACGCGCGTGAAGTTGCGCGTACTTTTCAAAAAATGCAAGAAAATGGCAAAGTTGGGTAAAAATTCGTGTCCAAGTCTTTTTCTTGAATGAATTGACACCGGACACTTCTCCAAGCAGCATCTCAAAATGTCCGAGCCCCTTGAGGACGCGGGGGTTAAACCCCCCACTCCCTCAAAATCAATAGTCTTCTTTTAATTCCGAAACGGTAAGATTTACGGGAAATTTTATAATAACAACAAATATTCTGTATAAAATTTCTTATGTTGAATGATTTTGCACATTGTGTTTGAAAATGAATGCAATAATCCAACAACACGACTTATGGATGTGTAGTCCAGGGAAATTAGCAAAAAAAGTATCCATGGATAGACATAATTCCCATCAAAGATTTTTTTTTGGAATATGTTTGGGACGTTACTCTAAGTAAAACCTACAACTTCCTCCACTTTCCCCCCTCTTACGTCGCCAATGTCCCAAACGCATCTCCCACTATCAGGGCTGGCCCTGCATCTACAACAATATGAGATCTAAAAAGCGAAAATCCATAATTTCACAGATTATGACGGATGTAGCCATTTCCATCTGTCCGGTGTGCGGGAAAAACCCGTCGTGCAAATCTTTTGCAACCATTGCATTTTGTCGCAAAATAAATGTCGAAAAAATGCGATATTTCGGCTAGTTTTGCGACAGTTTTGCAATTTGTGACATACCAGTTGCATTTAGTCGCATTCGGTTGCATTCTGTCGCATTTGGTCGCAAAATATTTTTCATATAAAATGCAACAAAATGCGACCGAATGGGACAGAATGCAATCGAATGCGACAGGAATGCGACAAAAATGTGACCGAATGCAACCGCGATTAAAACAAAGTTGTGTCTGTTTTATAGCCAATAATATTCGTTTTAAAAAAAAATGAAAAAATGTGAAAAATAGGTGATTTTTTTCATACCTATCTAACAGTATGAATCCAATTGGTTATTTACTGTTTTAGCGTTGTGCTGCTTTGCCACAAAGCTAAAATAGAAAATAAAATTCGCGGTTGGCCGGTTGCGAAAGAGTTAAAAAATTAAAGTTTGTTTTTGTTCGTGAAGTGAAATGTGAAAAATATAAAAAGTGATTATGGTGGTTCCAGGGTGTAATTTCAGATTCAATTTTCCCCGTATGGCGTAAATGCAACATGTATTGAAAAAGCAGTAAGCAGGATTTGGTAAGTACCGTACATAAAGTACCTATACTTAAACTTAAATGGAAAACAAATTTCTGCACACTTACTGTGTGAAATTCACGTACGTCAACGTAAGTTTTCAAGTCTAAAATGTTTTTCTCAACATTTTTCAAACTTCTACATTTTTTCAACTCAAATTTTCAAACTATGAACTTTTTTTCCTGTAAATTTTTTTAGCTTCAAAACTTTTGAAACGTAAATCGTAGTCTTCTTCAGTAATATTCTGAAAAATACAATTGAAAATTATTTTTAACAACAACATCGAAAATAAACTAATGAAGAATACAATAAAGACATTTATTTTATTTTTTTATTGTATAATTCATTATTTTCAATGTAGTTGTGAAAAATAATTGTCAATTATATTTTTCTGAATATTCCTAAAAAAGACTCCGATTTACGTACAAGTGTTGAAGTTTGAAAAATTCTGAGGAATGAATTTACAGGAAAAATATTCAGAAATTGAAAATTTACTTGGAAAAAATTCAGAGTTTGTAATTTTCGTTTAAAAAAATGTAGAAGTTTAAAAAATTTACAGGGAACAATTTCAGAGTTTGTAAATTTACGTTGAAAAAAATGAAGAAGTTCGAAAAATTATACTTACCCCACTTGGATCCAAATTTCACTTCAATATCGTGTAATATGTTAAAATGTATGTTTTCGAGGTCGTAGATTACGAATTTCGTACTCAAAAAATTTTTGGAGTGTGGGGTGGGGCAGGAGAGGGAGTCAAAATTGAAATTTCACAATAATGTCGTTTAATATGTTAAACGATTCACAAAAAAATCAAAAATTGAACATTTTTCTCAAACTGGACCATTTTTCTCCAAAATGAACATTTTTTTTTTTAATTGAACAATGTCATCTCGAAATTAGATTTTTTCAAAACGAGAAGATGGGTATTTTTGAAAATTAATCACGTTTTTTTTAATGAAACTTTTTTCCGAGATGTTTTTATGTATAATTTTGTCCTAAAAAGACTATTTTCAAAAATTCTATTGTTTTTCAATATTTGAATAGTTTTTCAACATTTCGTTAATTTTTCCCAAAGTAAATGAGTATTTTCTTTCAAAACGATTTTTTCTTCTGAAATAAGACTGTTTTCTCAAAAATTGAATAAATTTTTTCTGAAATGAATTAATTTGTCAAAATTTTCATGTACTTTATTCCCAATTTTTTCTCTAAAATGCAACAATTCTTTCCAAATTAAATTTTTTTCTAAAATAACACATATTTTTCAAAAATTGAATGATTTCTTTCTAAATGTGAATTTTTTTTAACGTGTGTCTAATATTTTCACAAAATGAATTCTGAAATTGAATAATTTGGAAGTGAAAGTGAATTAAATTTTTTATTAAAATGCCCCCTCTTATTAATTATGAACACCACGTTGACTACTTTTTTTGAATTTTCCCTCACGTTTATTTACAACCCAGGGAAAAATTAGCAGGCATGAGCAGGCCAGAAAAATGGCCGCGATTGAGCAGGTATGATCATACCTGATCAGGTATGATCAGGCATGAGCAGGTCAATAAAATAAAGAGTTTCGAATATATTTTTATGTGCCGTCATGAATGACCAGGTATGGCCAGGTATGATCAGGCTTGATCAGGCATGATCATGAAGAAGCCAAATTTTATGAAAAATTATGCGGGGATAAAATTTAGCTTTTTCATGATCATGCCTCATGAAGCCTGATCATACCTGGCGATACCTGGTCATTCATGACGTCACATAAAAATATATTCGAAACCCTTTATTTTATTGACCTGCTCATGCCTGATCATACCTGCTCAATCGCGGCCATTTTTCTGGCCTGCTCAGGCCTGGCCATTTTCCCCTGGGAATTCAATTAATTAATATTTTTTTGGATTTTTACTTTGAATTCGTGATGCAAGTATATTGATATATCGACATTTTTCAAAGAATATTGCGATAGGTAGGTACTTATATCAAAAATGTTGGATATTTTTATAAATTTTGTGAATAATCAATCATAATTATCAATATTGAAACTTGAAAATGGTTCACATGGAGAACTTGAATGAAAAATGATCTTAAAGTTATCGTTTTCAACTAAGCAATTTAAGAAGTAAGCTGGAAAATACTGAAAAGGTCCGAATTTCAAACTAGAAAATTTTGTATTTCGAGTTGTAAAATTTCCAAAAAGTTGATCTGCAGATTTAATAAATTATAATAATTTAAAACAGAGAAAGTAGTTCATTAAAAATCAGTTGGAAATTATACGATTTTGCCACCTTAATGTTCCGACTTCAATACGTCACCACCACCCCTCCCCCGTGTTATTTAATTTTTTTTAAATGTTGGAGACGATCACCATTATTGGGAATCCTACAAATCCACTGAATATAATAACATTTCATTTCTGTTCTACAGTTGAGTTGTTCATTCCTGTACATTTAAGTATAATGAATGGTAGAAGGTTCATTTCAAAACGGCAGTTCTATAGACATCGTAAGAAAGAACTGTCGCGGAGGAATAAATCAGTGGTAATAAATTATAATTAATTTTCAATTGATCAAAATATTGCAAAAGGTGTGTCCGGATAAAAGATAAATTTTGCCTCCAGCAGTTTTGCATTCCTAAATCCCCGAAATGGTGCAAGTTCATTGATTACAAAATGGTTTAATTTTCATGTACTTTCAAGTTCGCTGCGTATTTAGTTACAGCAGATACAAGTTAGGTAAGTATAGTTTTTTTGGTCGTAAATTAGGAATATTACAAAAAAAAGTTATGCGGGTCAATGGGAAGAGGGTGCGGGGTTGCAGAAATCGAAATTCACCTAAAATATCGTCGAGTATACCTACCAAAGTGGGTTTCGAGGTCGTGCATTACGAATGTAACAAAACAAATTTGAAAGTAAGGAGGGTAGGAGTGCTGAAATTTCAGGTTGGACAAAAATATCGTGTAGCACATATGAGACGTTCCGTATAACAAGGGACAGCTTATTGGGATTTTTGAAAATCGAGTTATTCACACTGCATTATAGTCCATAAAATTCTGAACAAAATAAGACCAGAACGAAGAAATTTCATTGTAATTCGCGAAGTTATGAATTTTTGAAATTGAAAGTTGAAAAAAGTTGATTTCGATAAAAACGAGCTTAAAGTTTTTTAAATTTTTTCCCCCATTTTTTTTAAAAATTTTTTTAGCGTTTAAAACGAAATTGTGAGAAAAAGAAGCAGCTTAGGGAGAATGTGAATGGAAGCAAATTGTAGAGCGCGAAATTTCCTTTCAGATTACGGCATTTATTTTTGTCAAAAATGCTTAGTTGGCATCTTATTGTTCAAAAATGAAAAATCGACAAATTTTCAACTTTTCTCATTTTTTGACAAAAACTAGATTTTGCAAGGAAAGGAAGCGTTTTCATGAAAAAATTATTATTACCAAAATTGTAGAGAATTAAATTTGCTTTCTGCTATGAGCGGTTAGTTTTTCTCCACAAAGCCATGTTTCAAAGATATTTAACTTTCAAATGTTCTTCATGTAATTTTTTTTTTTAAATGAAAAAAAATTTGACAAAAAATGAAATACGTTTTTCTTCTCTTTGCGAACTCTGTTGGAACTGTTCAAACATACCAGGTGAAAGAGGATGAAATTCTCTATCCGAATCGACCAAAACCCGAAAATCGACAATTTCAACCCAAACACCTTATTTCGCGTTTATCTCGAAAACAACTTTTAACATAAGTTGTCCCTTTTTAAACGGAACGTCTCATATATCGAAACTGAGATATTTTGGAGATTTTTGAACCTCGAAAACGTACACTCTGGTATACTACATACACGATAGTTTAGGTGAATTTCGATTTCAGCAACCTCACATCCCGTTCCAATGCCTGCATCAGATTTTTTTGTCACATTCGTATTCTACGTCCAAAAAAACTATACCTATGTACATTATATTTTCCCCGTTTTTATCGCTCTTTAGTTGTAATTATGAATTTCGCTCGTTTTGAAGGGTCTCCTGAACCACTATGCAGCGTTTGGGACAGAATTAATCTCGTATTCCGTCATATCCTTTTTGATAAACAGTTTTCAATTTTTCTTCTTTTCTATTGTGAAAACATAATAAAAGTGTTGGTTGTTGGTGTTATCATTTCTTTTAAGGTTTCAGCAAAAAAAAAAATTTACTCATTTTATTTCTGTTTTTACAACACTAAAGAAAAGAGTAAAAATTATCATCTTTTCTTGATAAATTATTTTATCAGTTCGTAGATGCATTAAAAACAATGGATTTACTGATTGAACATCATGAAAAATCGCTCCTGATTTATAAATCGAAAATTCATGAATCTCAGAGCTTGGCTGATGAATCGGAAATTGTGAATTGTGAACCTGAAATTTTGAATTCTGAACCTGAAATTTTTAATTCTGTACCTGAAATTTCGAATTGTGATCCTGAAATATCTTATCATGATACCGAGCACAATAACTCTACTCCTCAACATCAAATGTACATGTAAGTGAATGATTTTTCGAAAACCCATGGTGTATTCTAAGATTTTTTTGGAGCTGCCCGAATTGAAAAATTGATGTTTTTACAATTTTCTCCTACCCCACTATTCTCTCCCCTCCTTTCGAGGTTAAAATATGCAATCCAATTTCAACTTCCTGTTTAATGTGAAAATCTTTAGTAGTAGGTATTTAAAAATGATGAGGGTAAGAATCAGGAACGACAATTACGTAAAAAAATTGAACGAGGGGGGGGGGGAGTGAACTTACAATTTCTCCAAAATCATGAAATTTCTGACCGCCTCCTTGAGAAATTTCTGGCTACGCCACTGAGTGAGAAGGATAAATTTTTGAAGTTGCCCAACAGATTTTTGGAGGTACTCAAACAGAGCCGAAAACCCCCTTAGAATACTCGGTGCAAAAAACCACGGCCTCATTCAAAAAGTTTATGCGATTTTTCAAAGTTTCTGAAGTTTTTGAAATTTTTGGTATTATTGAACCCTAACCTCACTTTTTGACTATGGTTTTTGAAAAAAAAATCGAGCTACTTTTATGACTTCTAAAAAAAACGAATTCTTCAATGACCACCTCCCTTCTAAAAAAACTTGAACAATTTTTGAAAATTCAGTTTAAGATCGCCCTTATGTCTCCTGATAAGGAGACGGACAAATTTTTTCCCTTTCAAAATATTCAATTTTCGGAAATTTCATTGAAGATTGTCACCGAGTCATGTAATTAGTGGAAAGGATAAATTTTTCCCCCTTTGAAAATATTTAATTGTCTGAACTAAAAGGGAAGCCGGTTCATCTCATCATTTTGAAAATAAATTGTGCGAAGTAAAAATTTTTCAGGAAAAATGTATCCAAAAGCGAAAATTTGTTCATTTATCTAATCAATATTTTAGTACTGAAATGGAGGTTTTTTCATTAATATTTTTGGAACTACCCAAATTTTTTGAAGCTGCCCGACAGATTTTTGGAGGTAACCAAACAAAGCCCCGAAACCCCTTAGAATACACGCTGTAAAAAAACAACGGCCTTAGTCAAAAAGTTTATGTGATTTTTCAAACTTTCTGAACTTTTAAAAATTTTTGGTATTATTGAATGTTAACCTCATTTTTCAAACTTTTATTAAAGTGTTGAAAGTTTTTCAATTTTTTTAAGTAACAAAAATCATTATTTTTCAACAAATTATTTATTCAAATTTTTGATGTATTTTTGACTATGGTTTTTGAAAAAAAAAAATGGAAATACACCAGTATTACTTGTACTACACTCCTAATTACTGCTCCTTAATAATATTTTTTCCTATCATCCTTTTTTTCCTCAGTGATTCTTCCGCTCACAAACGAGATCCAATTTCCCAACAGTTGTATATTCTTCATGGGATTTTTGTTAAATATCGTGCTTGCCAAAAATTGCAAAAAGCTTTGCTGAAATTTATGAAAGAAATTCTACCTGAAACCCAAGAAAAACTTCCTTTGGATCCTAGGACATTAAGACCACCCCCGATTCCTTTCTATGAAAGACCATGCGATCCAGGTCGTATGGTATATTACGGCGTTAGAAATAAATTAAATTTTCCTGGCGTGGAATTATTCGATCCACTGGACAAAGAGATCAGGCTTTCTTTAAACATTGACGGCGTACCAGTTTCCAAAAATCAAAATGGCGTTGGTTTTTGGCCGATACAAGGCAGTGTAGACGATTATCCGCCGTTTCTAATTGGAGTGTATGAAGGCATGAAGAAACCGACATGCTCAAATGATTATTTAAAAGATGTTGTTGATGAAATATGCACATTGTGCAGAGAAGGAATCCGTTTAGGAGGCACCCTGTACAAATTTCGCGTTGACAAAATACTGATGGATGCTCCTGCCAAGTCCTTCATCTTAGGGATAAAAGGTCATTCTGGGTATGATAGCTGTTCAAAATGTCAAGTTCATGGAGAATATGTCGAATTAGGTGGTGTTGATAAGCGAGGTAGAGCGAAGAAAGGAGTTCGATTTTTGGATATGGATGCTCCGTGTAGACGTTCGGTTGATTTCCATCACCACTTTAATAGTGTATCTGACCAGCATGGTGCAGTTTTCAACCAAGAAAATTCCGAAATTGATAGTTTGGACGAAGATGAATTGGATACCGAATATGCAGAAGATGGTCATCACCAACATCCCACCATTTTGATCAAAATTCCAGGCTTTAATCTTATTACTGGCATTCCCATCGATTATATGCACCTCGTGTGTTCCGGTGTACTAAAGAGGCTCCTGGAGATGTGGTCCAAAATTCCTCCTTATAAATTTCCGAATCATGTATTAACAATAGTGTCCTCAAAGCTGGAAGAAGCAAGAAAATTTTGTCCCAGCGAATTTCAAAGAAGACCAGAATCATTACCACATCTCAGCTCCTGGAAGGCCACTCAATTTCGAATGTTCGGGTTATATTTGGGTTCAATGGTGCTGAGAAATTCTATGGATGAAATGAAATTAAACAACTTCAATCTCTTATGCTACATTCTACGATGTTTGACAAGAAAAGTCTATAAAGGTCCGAATCGGCAGCAAATTCTAAATGAAACAGCAAATCATTGCCGCCCTCTAATGGTCAAATTTGTTAAAGATGGTATTTCGATTTATGGCCCCGGATTTGCTGTGTTTAATGTACACTGCCTCATTCATGTCTGTGATGACTATGTTGAACACGGTCCACTTGATGAATATTCCTGCTTCAAGTACGAGAACAATAACCGGCATATTCGAAGCATGGTTCAAGGAACTTGTCAGCCCATCATTCAACTTACTAATAGCATATCGAGCTTATTATATACATCACAGTATGTTGTTCAAGATGATCAAGAAACCAGCATTATCGACGATTATTACGACATACCAGATTTAAGACTCTCATGTTTTGATGAAGAAGAACAATGCCACTGTTTTCGTGAAATTTCGCTACCGAAACTTTATGCTGCGGTCAGAACAACGTGAGAGATTCTCATTGTCTGGTAACTACAAACGATGGCAGCCTAAAATATGTCCAGATTATAAAGTTTATTCGACACAATACTGGAGCATTTTTAAAATTTTGTCCGTATGAAATCGTTTCGTCCCTTTTCACCGTACCTGATTGTCCAGAATATGGAACAATTTACTCCAAAGATGTCGGTGCTGTTATTGTACAGCAAAGTGATCATCAATTTGATTATTGTCCATTGGAACAGATTGAAGATAAATGTTTTGGTTTTAAATTGTCTGATGGTTTAATAGCGATGTCGCGATTCTTACATTAGAACTTCACAGTACAAAGGTAATTTTTCAAAATTGTTATATAATACTTATTACTTCACAGCACATCCTTGCAATATTCAAAACATCAACAAAGTCAAAAAATGTTGAGTATTTTTAGTGATTTTCAAATCATTTTTTTTTTTAAATTACCATTTAAATAGGTAGCCACTTTTTATAGTAAGTCCTAGTACAGAAATGAATGCATTTGTGAACTATATCTAATCTTGCTCAGTGTGCAGAAATTTGTTCCAATTTTAACACAATTCAATTTTGCAAAATTGTCAAAAAATTTGCACCATGTAATTAATTTTCTTATCTTCTTTATTTTCAGATTACCTCGTTTACCAGATTACTCGAAATACACTGTAATTTACTTTGCAAACATTTTCCATCAAGTTGACAGTTAATTTTTCTGTGAATTTTACTGGTGAGTTGAATGTGGTTTCTGTGCAATAGTGTGTGAAATTTATGTATCAAACATTGTAACATTGTAGAACTTGTCCTAGTAGCAGGTGTAAGGTGCATTATATGAAAAATTATGTCATAGGAAGTAGTTGTAGAAAAAAAATTGTAGGAGTATCTACTGGTTATTCTAAAATATCCCCAAAAATAAAATGGACTGAAAAACATGTTGAGAAAATTTTATATGTAGGACTAGTGGGTACTGTGGGAGTAGTGTAAATGAAATTGTATTTTGGATGAGGTTATTCAATTTTTTGACTTATTTCTCAGACTCTTATGGTGCAAAAATGTCATCACACAACGGAAATGTTATGCTTGATAAACAATTATTGGATTCAGAAATCATTCACTGCAAGAATAATAGGAAGTTCTATGATAAGACAGGAGTAATCCAAAATAACAGCAATGATTTATTGGATGTTGTGGTTATTTCTGATTCCCGTCGTGGCGACCTTATGTATATTGTACATAAGTCATGGTTAGATATTACACAAGGACTTGTACATTGTCCGAAGTTCACCAATTGCAAATCTGTACACGTGGATGTCCTCACTTCCGAATTAATTCGACAGAAATTCCCTACGGGAACAAATAAATTCACATTTTGGAAACGATGTGCTACTAATACGACGAAACCTGTGATTGTTACCCTTCGTTGGGAAACTTTTAATTTAAAAGCTATTTATAAAGATTACAGTAAGGGAACTATAGGCATCAAAATTGATTCATAGTTAGTTAACTACTACTAACAAAATATTATAACATTTCAGATATCACAGAAATTGGATTGGCAGAAAATTTTATAGAAGAAAACGGCTCTTGTGCAGATGATTTAGAAACCCTTCGATCGGAGAAAATTCCTCAAAAACGGCAAATCTTTGTTAGAAAATCATTTAGCCCAGAGTATCATGTTAAAAAGTAATTGAAATAATTCATTTCATTATTGAATCTTTTTTTTTTTCTACAGTACCTAAGATGTACAAACATATTGATGATGAATGGTATTGTTTTTGTTTGTTAGATCAAAGCCAAACATTTCAGCATTTGGTAATGAAGCTGAATTTTAATGTTGGTCAAACCTCAGAATTACAAAAAAAATCTCATAAAGCAGAATCTGCGTTGAAGTATGATTCCAAAAATCCT